>JAHRHZ010000029.1:6772181-6805941 GCA_024137785.1 Ginglymostoma cirratum
GAAACGTCAAGTTTTCCTGCTCCTATGATGCTGCTTGACCTGCTGTGTTCATCCAGCCCCATGCTTGTTTTCTGAGAATATCTCCCCTTTTGTCTCTCAATGTAGCATTCTCAGTTGTCACAGAGTCCGATGTGAGATCTTCACATACTTCCATGACGCCATATCATTATGGGCAAGGTGTATAGGCAGGTGGTGGAAACTACCTGTGCCATCATTAAGTGCCACAATTTTAGCTTAATTTTTTTAAATTAGTACCCTTCAGAGTGGTGCTGAGCTGCCTTGAGCCACAGTCCATGTTATTCAGTTCAATCCAGTGTCATTAAGGAAGCAAATTCCAGGATTTTAACCCAGTGACACTGAAGAGACAGTGATATATTTCCAAGTCAGGATGATGAGTGGCTTGAAGGGGAACTTGCAGGTGAAGATGTTCCTATGGATCTACTGCCCTTGTCACTTCCTGAACTAAGCAGCTCCATACACCGCTGTACTTCATTTTGAAACAAGTATTGTGAGATCTTGTACATCACGTCAGACTGTTGATGGAATTTCGAGATAACGTAATTCGGTTAGCACTGATGGGACCACACCAGGAATATTGCCTGCCGTTCTGGTTCCCTTGCCTAAGGAAACATATGGAGAGAGTACAGCAGATGTACAGACTGATTCCTAGTATGGTGAGACTGTTTTATGAGGAGAGTCATAGACAAGACTGACTGAATCTGTATCATCACTCATTAACAATCTCTATCATTCAGGAATCATCACTAACATACTTAAGTTTTGCTTCATCTCATTGTTGCAGCCCCCCAGCACATTGTAAACTTCAAGCCCACATCTCCCAGCTTATAGACACAGCCAGCTATTCGAACATGACAGTTACCCACCTGAGAAAGGGTTGGATTGTTGATCCAAGGTAGAGAACCAGATACCAGGATCTTTTACGGTCCTGAGCCTGCAGCGTCTCTGAGTGGCTGCCTGATGCTATTTTAATATTCAAAGTCCTCATTGAACCAGGGGCAAACTTGCCATCTAATTTGTGATGTTGGATGCTGCCTGGACACAGGAGCAGGTTCTGGATTACAATGATTGTAGATGGCAGCCATGGCTGAACTTGATGTTGCCTCCGAGGTTGGAGCAGGCAGTAGCTCAATAGGCATAATCTGTACAAACAGTCAGTCATATTCTGGATTCACTCTGCTCAAGTGATGGCGGTTTTGTGCCACACCGTAATCTTCTCAGTTAGGATTTCCCTGTCTTTTCAAATGTTTAACTTAGAAGCAACAACACATTCTGTTCCTGACAGCTATGCACTAACATGCTCCAGACCACCCTCTCTTCTCAGAGATGGCTTTGAAATTTTTTGTCTGTCACTTTCCTGTCCATTAAAAAGCTCTTCAAGGAGATTAACAGGTCATTAATTGAAGGTGAGCAAGTTGTTTGCTCCCTGACCTCTTCGCCCCTTCTCACATGCTCCCATCCCCCTCACCACCACCAGCTGCATTCAGTTTGAAAACTGTATTGCAGCAGCATTGGGCGACTGACACATCATCTGGGAGCACTGTTTTCTTAGAGTGGCTGCATCCAACCTTACCTCATGGGTGGTAAAAATTCAGTCCATTCTGTGTGCAATGGGGTTTTCAGAGTGGGACAAAAATGCAGCAATCTGTCTTCTAACAGGTTATCGGGATTACTAAAGTGCCACCCAGAGGAGGGGCATTAGATCCATGGAGTAGGCCTCTTCTGTCCTTGTTACAGGTTGCTGGCTTTATCTTGCCTTCCAGGGCACAATTTTGTTATTTTGAGTGATCCATTTTGATCTTTGGCAGGTTACACCTTTGGCTTTCAGTGACTCCTCTCTCATTCTCCCACACCCATTTATTATGTGTGTGATCATGTAGTAACATCATCTTCTGTATTTATGTCGACATTAAAAATGAAGCATTAAGGGGAGGCGATGGTTGGTGGTATTATCGCTGGACTGTTAATCCAGAGATCCAAATAACGTTCTGGGGACCCAGGTTCGTATCCCACCATGGCAGATGGTGGAGTTTGAATTCAATAAATATCTGGAACTAAGGGTCTAATGATGACCGTGAATCCATTGTTGATTGTCAGGAAAAACCCACCTGGTTCACTGTTTTTTAGGGAAAGAACCTACCATCTTTACCTAGTCTGGCCTACATGTGACTCCAGGCCCACAGCAATGCAGTTGACTCTTAACTGCCCTCTGGACAATTAGGAATGGACAATAAATACTACCTGGCCAGCAATGCCCTCATCCCATCAATGAATAATAATAAAAAAATTGAACTCACTGTAAATTAGAAGAATTCATTTTAAAAGGCAATTTCCTGAGGATGCTGGAAATTTGAAACAAATGCAGAGAACCCTGGAGAAACTCAGCAGATTCTGGCAGTGTCTGTGTGGAAAAAGAGTTCACATTTCAAATTCAGTTTGATTCTCCTTCAGAACTGAGTTGTTGTAGAGAATTCTTAATATTTCCAATAATTGTCAACCTTCCATTAAATTTAAATCCAGAATGCTCAAAGAAAGCATTGATTTCTTAGGCACAACAGTATTTTGTTTGGTACAAGACCACAGGCATAAATTAACAACAAACGATTTTGTATAAAAACACTGACATGCAATTCCACGCATAAAAATCCATCATCCTAACCATACCTTCCACTTGGAAGATGTCACAGCTAACATGTTTAACTGTATACCTACAAAGCTGTAATATGTTAAATAGACAGTTACTAATTTTTTTTTATCTATACCTCAGATCTTAATTTCAGCCGTAAATTTAACATTTGTTATAGTGTTTGTTACAATAGTAGCCACTGTATTTTTTGCATTTGGTAGATCCGGAACATATCCTGCCTTAATGTAAAGATTCCACATTCATTTACAAGTTAGTAATTACCTTAGGATTTTCAGTTTTCCAGGCTTCCAGTTAACTGAATGTCCTTTTGTTGCTATGTTTAAAACAAAGATCTCTCATCTTTGTAGAAACCATTTTGTCCATCTGTGGGCAAAAAGATGGCAGCTTTTACTTCTCTGCGCAGCATTGACTTATTCTCCAAATCATCCTCAATGACAAGGAGAAGGTCTACTAATGCACCCATGTCTGGGGTTAACTGATTTCTACAGAAATTGTGAAGTCAGCAAAAATAACTTCAGTACCCACACAACTATGCCCTGTAGACTTTTGAAACTTGATACATCTATGGAAAGAACTAAAAGTACATAGAAGTGGAGCAACAGCCATAAACTATTAGCCAACAACTAACCTGTAAGTATTTGATCATCTGTTTAAATCGCAGAGGTAAAAGTTCTTTCACACAGATTGCTCTTGCATTTAGCTGCGCAAGCTAAAGTATAGACATTAGCTGGAGCGCTGAGCTCCAAAGTGATGTACTGCCATTAGATCAGTATAACTGGTTGCTGGGATAATCTTCCTGCTCTGATATCTCTGATGGCCATCCATTGTGTGCATGTTAATTCCTTCAAAAAGGTGGTGTCATTCCAACAGGGTAGGTGCACTGCTGACAGCCCAGTGCTAAAGGCCGTGGTGGGGAAATGGTGCTGTATTTCACCCTACCTCTTCAACCAAACTTTTGACCATCTGCTAATATGCAGTTTGGTGTAAGTTTGGACATTTCATTATGTTCAAGGTGCTATGGAATGCAAATTTTGTCATTGTTCTGGTCTTAGCTCCATGCATGTTAACACTGCAACCCAACAAAATTTGTCTCTGCCTTGAAGGCTTCAATTGTCCCAGCATCCAGGAATAACTCCAGCATTAGACCCAGCCCAACCAGAGACAATGGGCTGAATCTTTCCATAGTGTCATTTTCCTTGAGTTTCATGGAGGATTTCCTCTCTGTGAGGCTAAATGGCTTTCTCATGCCATCGTCCTAAACTTGCCTCATTAACTATTGCACTCCTCTTGCTCAATGCTAGCCTAATTCTCCTAGACAGTATAGCCTGAAGTACTTTGTAGAATCCCCACAGGGTAGAAACAGGCCATTTGGCCCACCAAGTCCATACCAACCCCCCAGAACACACTCCACTCCAGCCCACACCCATCCCTTACCCTGTAACTCCACATTCTTCATGGCCAATCCACTTACCCTGCACATTTTTGGACTGTGGGAGGAAACTGGAGCACCCGGAGGAAACCCACGCAGACACGGGGAAAATGTGCAAACTCCACACAGACAGTGGCCCAAGAGTGGAATTGAACCCAGGTTCCTCGTGCTGTGAGGCAGCAGTGCTAACCACTGAGCCACTGTGTCATTGCTTGCCACTACTTTGGTATCTCCCAGGATTCCTAGCTTTGGTGCCATCTTTAAAAGGCCATTGTGCACCCGGTCAGACACTGGCATTCTAGTGTTGCCTTGCATGGTCCCATGGCATTGACTTTGGACATGGTAGACAAATGGAAATTGATGCCCTACTTTGCGGTCAGGCTCCTGGTAGATTTAATTTGATTTGATTTATTGTTGTACTGAGCTACAGTGAAAAGTGTTGTTTTGCATGCTCTACAGGCAGATCGTACCATACAAAGTGCACCAGGGAGCAGAACAGAGCGCAGAATGCAATGTTACAGCTGCAGAGAAGGTGCAGAGAGAGAGAGGGATATCAACATTAACATTTGAGCGGTCCATTCGAAAATCTGATGAGTGCTGCACCCTTCATTGAGCAGAAGAAGTGACAATCTCAGACCCCACCAGTCAGTCTGTAGGTGCCACCCAGGTTAGTGTAGCCACACCTGTGAGGAGCACTGTACAACAATGATTCAGGAAGGTCATTGACTTTCTCCAATCTACCAGGGTAAGTGCCACTTTCTTGTCTCTGCTACCTCACACCCAGTCCAGTTCTGCTACTGCACCTACCTCCCACCAAGGCTCATACTCTATCTCTTACTTTCGCACACAATATCTACCCTCACTCGTTCCCACAAACCTAAATCCCCCAGACAATTCACTCTGTGCCTCCTACCCACTCACTCAGGAGAGCTCATCACATTTCCCCCACCACCACCCGCACTAACAGCTATACCAGCCCCTTCTGTCTCACTCAATCCCTCCCTTTGTCTCATTGCAATAGAAAGCAGTCCCCAGCAGGTCTCAAAAACTGCTGGTGGGGTGCTTGAAATTTGGCTCCTCACCCTGTATGAGGAGAGTATCCATACAAGTGACCACCTGGAATAGCTGACCTGTCCTGGATGGATATTGGATGAAGCCTGTGACTGACTGTATGGGAACCCTTGACTGATGGCAGCAGCACCTCCTGGAGTTGACTGAGAGCCATGCGACCTTTGACTTCACGACATGGACAACTTCTTGATGCACGTGCAGCATGTTTGTGTCTAGGCCACAGGTACATGGAGTAGGTTTGTCAATGAGCCTAGGATGGTGACATACAGCAAACTATCCATCCCTTTAACTGATGACTGCTGACAACTATGGTGAGCTGCATAGTTTTGTGTCAGAACTGAAAAGCAAGGTGAGACAGAGGTATTGTGAACCTTTAATCTCTGGCTGGAGGGCAAAGTGCCAAGAAAGCAAGAGAAGGCAAGGCAAGCAGGAAGTATCTAGATAGGTGCAAAATGAGTGAGGGATCTTGAGATGCTCCCTGGTCAATTCCATGAGCCAGATGCCTGTCCCTCTGCATAAAGTGTCCTTACAGCAAAATTACAATGGAATGTGCCACAGTGCTCCAACACACAACATTAAAGTGGTGTAAAGCTTACTGTGAGTGGAGTTGCTAGGTACTCGCTCAGACTTTCACATTGGGAATTCCTGGCATCTAGTTTCTATCCTCCAGGTAAGAGCATTGGAATATGCATACTAATGAGGCATGCTTACACAGTAATAAGGATAATTATAAGAGATCATTTCCCTTAATAGTCTCTCACTGCTCACCAGTGAGAATCTTTTCTGAACATCTGAGATTTGGTTGGAAAATGGGGCTTTTTAGTCTTGTTGAGAAGGGCCTTGCTGGATATCTTGCCCAATTTTCCCAAATTTCTCACCATGGCCCACATCGTTAGAGCCTGGGAATATTCCACACATCATCAGACAGCACTTCTACATTGAAAGGAAGTGAAAATCCGGACCATTCGCTCTCACAAAGCTGTGCCGATTAGACATTTTAAAACTGATTTATGGATTTTATGTTTGAAGTAAGAATAGCACTGGATATTAAACCCAGGTACAAAGCCAGAGTTAAGACAAAAATATGTCAAGATCGAACTGAGTGGCAAAACACGTTCAAAATGCTGTTTTGATTGAACTACTCTTTATGTTTCCAATTGAGGGACAGAGTTTCCAGATCCTCGGAGGGAACAATATCTGTTCTTTGTAGGTGTGGCTTCCCACACTTGCACATCGTCATGGTCCATTGGGAGCTGTGAAATTTAATGTGGGTTTCCTTTTCTTCATTCAAATGTAAAATCTTCAGGATGATCATTTGAGATATTTTGACAAATTGGCTTACCTTCTGCACTTCATCAACCTGTAATGGGACTATGTGTTTGTGTTCCATTCAAAATAAAATCCAGTTATCCCAGTAATGATGGTGCAACATATATCAGCAGCTTGCTCTCTGTTCAATGGTACCTACACTGTGATACACTGGAAAATTGATTCTGATCCATTCATGGCTTGCAATGGCTGCATTTAAAATATGCCTATTTGCATCCTCTTGAAATGAACGGGAAATAGAACCTTGTAAATTACTGTGTATTTTGGCTCATGCATACCAGCAACAGACCAAAGCCACATTCTGGGATGTTTCCAGGCAGCGTGAGCTGAAGCCAAGCAGCACTGTCAAAGAGATTGCCCTGAAAGCGATGGTGAGGGCTTTGAACTTCACACTGCCCGTTGCCAGGCTCTATAGTCTGCAAAAAAAAAATCCAGTACTTTAAGTAACTTTAGAAAATGCATCAGGTTCTTGTTGAAAGGCTTGTGGTGAGAGATGCAGACTTGTCTGTCTACAATGGACAAGGAGCAATGTTGCCAAAATATATTTGTTCTTTGACTTTTAATTGTGGAAAAGAATAATGACAGTCATTTAGTGGAGCTGCTTGTCACAGAATTTACAGGAGATTGCATATATCTGGCTAGTTATAATTTCAGACCAATGTTCAAATTTCCTCAAAGTCTCTACCCTCCTTTGTTTGGTGACCTTTTTCAGCCACTCCAAACCTCCAAGAACTCAGTGTTCCTATAATTCTGCCCTCTTGCTCAGCTCTGAATTCCTTCACTCGCCACTGGCAACAATGCTTTCAACAGTCCAGGCCTAAAACCCCTGAATCCTCTTCCTGAACCTAATAATCTCTCTCTCGCTTTTCTTTCTATAATGATCCTTAAAATCAACCTCTTTGACCAGGCTTTGGACCACCTTTTAATACATGGGTGACACCATGTCACTTTTTGTTTGATTATACTCCCTTGAAGGTGCTATGTAATTGCAAATCACGCAGGAAGGGATGTGAGAGTTATGCAAGCTTCCAGTCCACCTTAGGTTTCTTTGAAGCAAAGGACATGGACTTCGTCAGTGGACTTTTCAGGACTTTAATTTTCCAAAATGCTTTCTGTCAATGAATTTTGAAAAGCAAACATTCTTGCAGCCTAAGGGAATACAGCAACCGATCTGTTTAGAGCAATTACAAACAGCAATGAGCTACATGATAACAATTTCCTTTTGTGATGCTAACTGAGGATTGACTGTCTCTTCCAAATCTGCTATGGCATCTTTTCCCAGGCACGTCTGACAGCAAGACATGACCTCAACTGCAATGAAATATCATTCTGGTTTATATGCTCAAGTATTCTAATGTGGGACTTTAACTCACCTTTTTGACTTGGGTTGTGTGTGGTACCACAGATGCACATTACAACAATTCATACACAACCTCTCTTTGCTGCAACAAATACAGTATTTTCATAACAGGGTAGATCAATAATGGAATTACTGAAGTAAGTTGAAGAACTGGAATTGGAAAGGTGTTCATTCATGGGAACCTTCTACAAATGTCTTTCCCACCAAATCGACTTGCCCAGATGTGTTATGGTACATTTCTGGAACTGGCGGGACTTGAACCTAGAGGCAGGGACACTACCATTGCATCACAAGTGTCCGTCCACCCATCTACAGCTATTGTTGTCATTCAAATAACCTGTGATGAATCCATGCCTGTTTAAATCTATTGAGAGTTGATTCCATGACCCCCAGGTTTAACTGTCATTGAATTCTGTGTTTGTCGCTGGCTTTTGTAATTGTTCTTGACACTTTCCTGCACAAAGCAGGAATCTCTCCATTTCCAGGAAACTCAAAATGTTATTTTATGTCATTTTGTTGTTTTCTGGCTGAGTTGTTGCTCCGGCTTATTGTACAAAACAATGAAGCACCAGGGAATACCTCAAATCATGTGCAAAGTGTTTAATGGAAAAGTGAGTCCATTCTTTCTCAGGAGGTTTACCGCTGTATTGTACAGACAGGAAATCTGCTCTTCAACCGTTCTTGTTGGTGAAACTCATTTGGAATATGGATTCTCCGTTAAATTTATCTTGGATGTCTTCGACAGGCAAATTTGGAAAGGTACTTAGGAGATAGCTAGTAGAATTCCATGCAGGCTTCCTTGGTGGCTAATTTAAATACTCTGTGGTATTGCCTTTGGGAAATCTTCACATCTGTGAAGAAAAATCAGAGTTCTGACGAAGGGTCACTGGACCCAAAACGTTAACTCTGATTTTTCTTCACAGATGCTGCCAGACCTGCTGAGATTTTCTGGCAACTTCTGTTTTTGTTCCTGATTTACAGCATATGCAGTTCTTTCAGTTCTATGCAGTTTTATTTGATGTTCTGGGGACTTGGGTTCGAATCCTGCCATGGCACATGGTGGAATTTGAGTTCAATAGAAAAAAAATCTGGAATCAAGAGTCTAATGATAACCATGAATCCATTGCCAATTATTGGAAAAACTCATCAAGTTCACTAATGACCTTTAGGGAAGGAAACTGCAATCTTACCTGGTCTGGCCTACATGTGACTCCAGACACACAGCAATGTGGTTGACTTTTAACTGCCCTCTGGGCAATAAGGGATGGGCAATAAATGCTGTCACAGCCAGCAATGTTCTCATCCCTTGAATGAATAAATAAAGAAAATGTAAGCCACCCACAGGACTTTTCAAAGAAGAACAGGATTCTCTCCCGTTATTTTTGCTGTCATCTGTCTCTTAATCAATCCTGTAGAAAAGCAGATGAAGTCATAACTCTTGTGGAATCTTCAATGTACAACTCAGCAACTCATCTTCAACAGCACCTTCCAAATCCATGACCCACCACCTAGAAAGATAAGGGCAGCAGAAATATAGGAACTCCACTGCAATGCGGCGAGAGATGATGGTGTAGTGGTCATATTACTGGGCAGAGGACTAGGCTAATGCTCTAGAGGCAGGAGTTCAATAAAATTTGATGAATTAACAATTCTGAATCATTGATGGTGGTCATGTAGTCGCCATCAATTGTTGTAGAAAACTCCTATCTGATTCTGTAATGAAACCTGCCGTCCATCCTGACCTATTCATTTTCACAAGTGACTCTAGACACTTGGATATGGAGTTGACTCTTAACTGTACTTTAAAATTGCCTGTTGTAGAAACTTGGAATGGATAACAAATGCTGGCCTTTCCAGCAACACTAAAATTCTGTGAAAGAATAAAAAAATTGCACAGTCCCCTCCAAGGCACATACCATTCTTTATTAGAACTAAATTGCTGTTCCTTCACAGTCAATGGGTCAAAATCCTGAACACCTTTCCTGACAGTACTGTGGCTATCCAAACAACATGGATTGCAACGGCTCAAGAAAGCAGCTCACCATCACCTTCTCCAAAGCTAATTGTAAATGGGCAAAAAAAACCGCCCGTCTAGCCAGCAATATTCACATCGCAAGCTGAATTTTTAAATAAAGGTACTTCTGAAGAACGGTCACTAGATTTGAGACATTAACTCTGCTTTCTTTCCTGAGATTCCACCAGACCTGCTGAGTTCCTCCAGCAATTTTTGTTTTTGCTGTAAAAAGCACAAATTGATTTTCAAGTTTTCCTAAATGGTGAAAATGACTGCTCTTCGAAAACAAATGAACTAATTGATAAATGTGAGGGGCAGTATCACTTTCTGTAATTCTCTAGTCTTCATTCCTGCACAAATGGGTTACAGCTCTCCGTATGATCATTCTCTATATTTCAGATGGTTCCAATAATAAGTCTGAATTCATCTACTCAATTTAAATTTATGCAAGACGATATCAACAAAGGGAAAATATATGGTCAACTTTGGTTCCTTTAAGCTGCACAGAATAAGACCCTCTTGTGCTTATAGCTCATTTGATGTAGCTTTCTTAGTGGATGCCTGATTTAGTGCAAAAATAACTGGATTTGCACTGAGAGAGGAACAGTATGGTCCAAGGTCACCATGCACAAAAGTACAGCGTGCCCCGTTGTACAAAAACATGTAGTACGTGACTCTACAGAATTGTCGATAAAGATTACGTTTTTGTTGAATTTTTGTATTATCACCAAGTAACACAGGTTTAAATAGCAGATACTTTGAAAGAACAGGGCTGGTTATATGTTTATCATACCAGTTGTCTGACCTTGTAACACACAGAAAGAACAAGCTGGCATTAATATAGAACATATCAAATCTCCAGGATGTCCAAAAACACCTTGCAGCTAACAGAGGACTTATGAAATGTAACTATTGTTGTAATGTAGGAAACACAGCAGACAATTTGCTCAGAGCAAGGTTTTCCAACAGCACTGGGAAAAATGATCAGATAATCTAATAGTTTTGCAATTGGAGTATTTTGTTTTTGTAAATATTCACTACGACACTGCTTGAATGCCCTGATCTTCTTTGCATTGTGCCAATGGATCTTTTACATCCAACTACACATACAGCTGGATTCCTGGATCAACCACTTAATCCAAGAGATTTCTAGCAGTGTAGTTTAGCCCGGACCATGTCTTGAAGCCTGAGCACATTTGGTCTGATTCAATGTGCAGCATGGAGTGACTGAGCCAAACTAGTACCCAGGAGCAATTAGGTCATTAGCTGTCCTGTAGGTATATGCAAGAAAAGATGTATGACAGGCATTCTGCTCCTGCAAGTAGTTTTTCAAATTCTAGACAGGGGTGCACTGTTACACAGAGATTTTTTGTGTAGTCTAGAACAGTGTGACATCTGATTAGACTGTGCTGTAGGATAATCAGCTTTAATTGGACATAATCCTGGAGGAGCTGTCGTGTGCGAACTTGCCACCAGCCTCCTCTCCCGTCATTGGTCTTCCAACAGGCTGTAGTCACAGTGCACTGCCATTCTGAACCAATTGGAAATGAACAGACTGTTTATTAGCCAACCAGATAATTTCTGACTGTCAGTCTAGCATCCTTCTTTGTCACGTTCAAGATTTTGACGACTACTCGATGTAAGGATTCAAAATTCAGAAATAAAGTCACAGGACAGGATGAAAAGAAATTCTGTTTGAATATTAGCTTTTAGCAAGCAATTTTTGTCCCAGTCGCTGATTTCCAATAATTTGAACTTGCCTGGAGGTGCTAAGCAGATGCCAGGATGTTTAATACTTGCACTGACTAGTTGCAATTTCTGTGAAGCAGCCTATTTAAGCTGCATGCATCCAATTTCACTGAGGAATCAAATAGTTTGGCAAGCACACAGTGACAGGTTTTTGGATGGCTCAGGCACTGACAGAGAGGGCGCATAGATTCCTGGATGTAATCCCAGAAGTCTTGGCTGAGGAATGGGATTTGTCCTGTACCCACAGAGGGGTAAGTCAGTCCTCCTGCCCCTCTCTTCTGCAACAGCTGGTGTTGCTCTGCCTGATCTCACATCCTCCTCCCATTCCTCTTGCAGACAAAAAGGAACCTTTAGCGTATGGCCAATGATCAAGTACTCCCTAGGTCCTGGTAACTCTTATAAAAGTGTGCAATGAGGTTGAATAGCACAGCACTCGCCATTTTACATCAAGTGTTCAGTTAACTTGCAGAATAAATATTTCTGGATTGTTGCCAAAGTCTTGATAAAGCATCTGAGAAAGTCTCCTGATGCTCCTTAAAATTCTTCAATCTACAATTGGCAAGTGAATATAAAAGTTGATATAACTTTAAGGACCACTCAGAATCCTCAACAGCAAGTTATTTACTCGTAGTCAGGGGGTAGATATATTCTAATCAATCTGCTCAAGGATTTTATTATAACTCCTCTGTAGCAAAAAGGATTTGAACCTCAATCTTACCTGGCTCAGAGGTAGAGACACTACCACAGCATCATTGGATCCTAATTTAAACATCATGGTCGTGTTACTGGTTGTAAAAGCTTGATGTGTGTAAGCTGTCACCTTTCCTTCACTACAACAGGGGGTTTGAGATATTTCTCATCAAACTGTTAGTGGGGGTATGCCTCGATCAAGTGTGATCCACCAAAATGTTATACAATCTCATTAGCGAGCTCTAGCAGGCAATTCAAGTGGCAATCAACCTCATAACAATCTGCTGCGCAGACTTCCCCAAATGCAAGCTTCAATAAATTGTTGCTTTTCATATATTTTGAAGACTTCAGTTGATTATTTGTAAGTTATATTGGGTATGGGGGCAAAAAGTTGTTTGACTGGAAGGGGTGTTTGGCTGTGGGGGGTATGCAGTCACAAAAGCATCCCCTTGACCATCCCCCTCTGCTCCCTGCCACTCAGCCAATTCTGGATCCAATTAGTCAAATTTCCTCAGATCTTATGGGCTCTCACCATCGCTATCAGTCTCCCATATTGGACATTATCAAAAGCATTGCTGAAGTCCAAGTAGACTCCATTAAATGCATTGTCCTTATCTCCAAACATAGCTAAGTCTTTGAAAAATTCAATCATGTTGGTCAGAAATGACTTCCCCTTAAGAAAACCATGCTGATTGTTTTTAATTAATCCCTGCCTCTCCAAGTCCAGATTAATTCTGTCCCTCAGAATTCCTCCCAGTAGTTTCCCCACCACTGAGTTTAAACTGATTGGCCTGCAGTGTCCTGGTTTATCTCTTCCTTCCTCTTGACTTATGATGCCACATCGGCCAGTCCTCCAGCCCTTGGGCATCTCTCCAGTGGCTAGAGAGCAACTGAGCATCACTGTGAGCACCCCTGCTGTTTCCTTCCTTGCCTCGCTCAACAGCCTGGGATATATTTCACTGAGTTGGGGAGAATTAACTACTTCTAAGCCTGCCAAGTCTATTCTGAACCTCCTCTCTGTCTATGCTAATTTCTTTGAGTATTTCGCACCCCTTCTCCCTGATTTCTATAGCCACATTATCCCTTTCACTGATGGGCCCTGACACCAAGCATTCATTTAGAACCCTAGCTACGTCCTTTTCCTCCTTGTCCAAATTATCACCTTAACTACTTTTTCCCCCTACGTTTTTCGCCCTACTTTTTCCCTAGAAATACTTAATGTACTTGTAAAATACATTAGGATTTTCCTTTATTTTTGCCATCATTATTCTTTCATGGCCCTTTTTTGCTCTTCTAATGTTTTTAGGGTTTCCTCTTGCATATATTCGTAGAATCTCTACAGTGCAGAAGGAGGGCATTTGGCCCATCAAGTCCACACCAAACCTTGAAGAGAAACCCACCTGGACCTACTGCCCTCCCCTCTCCCCTCTCCCTACCCTATCCCAGCATTTCCTATGGCTAATCCACCTGGCTTTCATATCAATGGACACTATAGACAATTTCACATGGCCAATCCACCTAACCTATACATCTTTGGACTGTGGGAGGAAACCCATGCAGACAGGGAGAATGTACAAACTCCACACAGACAGTTATCCATTGGTGAAATTGAACCGAGGTCTCTGGAGCTGTGAGGCAGCAGTGCTGACCACTGAGTCGTTGTACACTTGTAGGGTTATGTTGTTTGAGCCCTTGATATCTGCTGTATGTTTCCCTCTTTCTCCTTATCCAATCCTGCATATCCTTTGATAATCACATTCACAGGATTTTATTGACCCATCCTTTGACTTTATTGGAACATGTTCATTTCATATTCTCACTATTTCCTTCTTGAATTTATCCCCCTGCTCTGACACACACTTGCCTAAAAGTATCTGCTCCCAGTTCACTCTGACCGAATCATACTTGATCTTATTAAAATTGGCCTCTTACACCGTTTAGAAATTTGATTTTAGGCACATCCTTGTCTTTTTCCCATGGCAATCTTGAATCTAATGGAGTTACGAACACTGCCTGCTAAACGCTCCCCAACAGATTCTTCAACCACTCGCCCTGCTTCATTGTGCGAAATTAAGTCCATAACTGCACCCTCACTACTTCTATGTACTGACTTAAAAAGATCACCTGGATATATTGTAAGAATTCCGCTCCCTCTAAACCTTTCACACTATGACTACCCCAGTTAATGTTGGGAAAGTTGAAGTCACTTACTATCATTACCTTATTACTTTTACACTTCTCTGAAATTTGTCAACATACTCTCTTTTCTAATTCTCTTGGACTGTTGGGAGGCCTGTAGTACCCTCATGTTGAAGTAGTTTACTACATTGGGAGACAGCACTGACTGTACCGCCAGTGATACCTGTGAGCCTTGAGCTGTCAAGGCTTTACAGATATATAAATTTTCATGAGGTGAAATCAATGTTATCTAACTGGAAACATCTCCAAACCAAGCTGTCTAAATTGGGTAATTGTTTTCAGCTGTACAGGCATGTGTCAGGCCATCATATCTGCTCTGACATTTTGACCCATGTATGATACGAGGCTGCACAAGATAAATTTGCTGATTATTTGACAGATTCTCTTATATGGATGTGCAAAATAAACTCAGGCAGTTTAAACATCCTTTGTTAGCAGCAAGGATTTGGTGCTGAAATCAGAGCTTTTCAGCGTTGGTGAAGTATTAAAGGGAAACTTCAGCAGTACAATTTGTGAAGCGCAATACTAGAACTTGCCAATAATGCTGTGAGAATCTGTAGATGTCACCAGTTTGAAGTCAATCCTCACAAAATAGGAGTTGTGTGAAAGGTACATTCATATAATTACATATGCTGTTCACCCAACTTATTTAAATCAGAGCCAATATCAAACATGAATCTCAGTAGGAATGAGACTTATATTCCCTTGAGTTTAGAAGATTAAGCAGTGATCTAAGTGAGGTCCTTAAGACAATTAAAAGAATTGAAAGGGTGGCTGGAGAAAGAAAAGAAAGTCCCTCATAAGGGAGAACGGAACAATGGTATACTTCAAAATTAGGGCTAGGACATTAAACGTGTATCACATAAAGGGTAGTGGAATCTGGAACTACTTCCCCTAAGTACAGCCGATGCCAGGTCAATCAGTGATATCAAAATTAAGTTCAATAAAGTTTTTTTAAGGCAAGGATGTTAAAGAACGTGGACCCAAGATGTTTAGACATAGTTATGCTACAGATCAGCAGTGATTTAATTCAGTTCTGATGGAACAGGCTTGAGTGGTTGACCAATTGCACTTCCATTTCCACTTGCTGCTCCCTTCCTAAAGTGATGATCAAGCCCCACTCTCCACCATGCTCCTTCGATTGAACTGTTATCCATTTCAATAATTTGAGTGCTAAGTGTCAATGGGATTTCAGCTTTGCTATAAAGTTGACGAGTTAATTAGCAGTCTGTCAGATGATAGCTTGATAAGGGACACAAAATTTGAATCTTGTCAAAGTTGTTATTTAGACGGTAGCAATCCCATGTGAAGACCAAAATGAAACATAACCACAGCTCATCCTCCTAACAAATACACTCCTGAGTTCTACTCCTGAGACCAGCTTTCTTACCATTTGATCCCCATTTAACCTCCAGACACTTCAACAAAATTCCTGAGGCCCGTGGGTTTTTTTTGATCTATTCCAAGAAACAGACCAAACCCCCTGACTCTAAACCCAAGCTCTGTAATCTCCCTATGACAGCATTTTCCAACGCTCAGTGCCTTACCTGAAGACAGTGATCCTTCTACCTGTGCTCCCCCACCATCTCCACCCCCCACCCCCACCCAGAGAACTCCATTCATGGGTTCTGAAACCCAAATGGCGCCCTGCCAGATTTCTGAGAGCCACTCAATTGCTTACATCGAAATGGTCAGAAATCACACAACACCAGGTTATAGTCCCACAGGTTTATTTGAAAACACAAACTTTCTAAGCCTCGCTCATTCACACACACACACACACACACACACACACAAAACGGATGAATGGACACCGTGCAACAGTTGCCAGACAGGAATGCTCCCTCCCAGTGGGGAAATACTTCAGCGGTCAAGATCATGTGGCTCGAATCTTCAGGTAAATGTCCTCCAAAGTCGACTTCGGAGTACACAACAATGCAGAGTTGCCGAGCAGAGGCTGATAGCCAAGTTTTAGTACCCATGAGGACAGCCTCAACCAGGATCTTGGGTTCATGTTGCACGACAGGTGACCCCACCACACTGTACACTTTCTCACACATACACACACACACTCTCACACACTCTCACACACACACACACAAACACACAAAAACACACACGTGAATCTATGGGCTGAATTTGTACTTGCAGATACATTCTATTTTGTTCAAAAAGCACACGATTTATAGACTGTCAATTAATGTGGCATTTTATAAGTTCTTACTTTAGAAATAAAACCAGTGTAATTCCAAACCAAAACACAAACAGAGTCTAAACAAGGCCTCACACCTAACATGCATTGTCTGACCTAAAATGTCACCTCTTTTTTACACTGATAAAACCTTTAGCTCTCTCAGGACCATGACTTGAAAGGAATTCAGGGATTAACACATACATATTAATCAATTGAAGCCTTCTAACTAATTAAAGATTTAACAGCATCGTAAGTTTGTTTAATACAACCTCATCAGTGGCTTGACCCTTCGATCATTTACTTATAAATACTGTGTCTGATATAGATGTACCTCACTCACTAACACCTGAAGAAGGAACGGGGCTCCAAAAACTTGTGATTTCAAATAAACCTGTTGGACTATAACCTGGTGTCATGTGATTTCTGACCTTCTCCACCCCAGTCCAACACCGGCTCCTCCACATCATGGTTACCTGGAAATAAGAGGAATAGCTGGTGAAGAGCCATTTACGTTATGAAGAGCTGGGCTTTCTAGGAGTCAACACAGTAGGAATGGGGCCTAGAAATATGTGAGCCCAAATTTCTGTTCCCTGGAATTTCCATTTTAGAAGAAACTATAATTCTCTAAACTATGTCTTTCTCAGAGATATATATATAAATAGCACATTTCACTACCTCAAGACGTTTCAAAGCCCCTAACAGCAAGGGACATTCTTTTGAAGTCTTGTCAATATTATAATATGACAAGTTTTGGAAGCCAGCTTGTACACAACAAAGTCCCACAAATTGTGGGACTGTAATAATCTTGTAATGTATACTGTGAAATGATCCTGACAATGCTAATGGCATTCAATCTAGCCATTCAATTTGCGCATGACCACATCTGGTTAGAACCTTGGCTCTACACTTCTTTTAAGCTGTTGCTTCAAATAATGGTGTACAATGAAAATGTTCACATGAGGTCTTTCTTCAACAAACATCAGTGCTGTAATGTGATGTGACTAAGCGGTGTCATGCATTTACAAAGTCAGGAAACCTGGGTTGTAAGTCAAGCTTCAGAAAGAGAACTGTGCAGTCTGATTCCTTCACTGGTTCATTCATGATGATGATGATGAAATCAGTTGTTGTAGATTCAAGCCATTTTCCACCGGAGAAATTGAGAAGTTTCAACAGGAAATTTACATGAATTTGATTCTGGGCATTCACAGCTGTAAGACCAAAACAGCTCAAAACATATGAAGGCAAAGATATGTTGACTATCCTAATATTAACTGGAATCAATTCAATGTTTGCGATATCGAGGACACAGAATTTTAAAATAGATTCAGAACTGCTTTTGCCTGTGCACATTAAGACCAATAAATAACTGGATAGTTCTGAATATTATTTGAGGTAGTGAAGCTGAGCAGATGGAAAATGAATCAGTGGGCAAGCATGTTGGTGGCACTGATCACAATTCAACTAAATGCAGAGTTATTATAATGGACAAAGATATACCAAGCTTAAATGTTTTATTAGAAGATAAGTCCGTGTCAGAGCAGTGGAAGTTATTTTAGAAGGAAATAATGCAAGTTCACAACAAATATGTTTCCACAGAGATAAAGGGTGGGATTCCCAAATTCACACCCTCCCTGGAATAGGATAAGGCAAAATAAAACTTTATACCAGATACCGAAACTTCAGGAAGCTTAAAAGATGGGGGAGGGGGAAGTGTCAGGGTGAAATTATATAGGAAATTAGGAAAGCAAAGAGAGAAAATGAAAGAGTAAAATCAAGGAAAATTCAAAAATGTTTAACAATTTCATGAAGAACAGAAGGATAAATGAGGAATGAGTAGGCAAATTAGATACTAAAAAGATAGCTTGCATTTGGATGTGGTTGATTTGGGCTTAGTTCTTAATGAATGCCTTACATTTACTTTTGGAGGTAAGTTTAGCTCAGTTGGCTGGACAGTTGGTGTGCAAAGCACTGTAGTGCTAACAGTGTGGGTTCAATTCCCAATGCAGCTGAGGTCACCATGAGGGACCCTCTTTCTCAATCTCTACCATCATCTGAAGTTTGGTGGCCCTCAGGTTAAATCACCACCAGTTGTCTATCTCTCTCTCTAATGAGAGAGCAGCCCTATGGTGACTTGACATTTACTTTTGTGAACGAAACAGATGAATAAAACAAAAGAACTGGAGATGCTGGTTGAAACAATCAAAAGCAGAACTGTCCGGCGACTGGCATTCTACGGAAGGATCCCTGGACTCAAAACCTTAACTCTCTTTTTCTCTCCACAGATACCATTGGACCTGCTGAGTTTCTCCTGCAATTTCTGTTTTTGTTTGTTAGACAGAAACAGGTGTTGCGGCTGGGAAACAGGAGTATGAACTATTGGATTGGAAAGACAGAATGACTGACAAATATAAAGGTAGTTTGCATCATTGAAAATGGATAATTTACCACATCCAGATGAAATGCATCCCAGACTGCTGAGTGAATGAATAACAAAGCCCTGACCATTATTCAAAAAGACAAGGATGACTCATGAACAGTCAGCGTGGTTTTGATAAGGCAAGGTCATGTGTGATCTGCCATCCTGTATTTGGGCTCAGCAGGGTATTTATACCTGATGAGGCAATACTAAGGTAAGCTCCCGTAACATTAGAACTAGGCATAGGGAACACAGTACTGAAAGACTCAATAGACACTTATTACAGCCACTGGTATCTACATAAACTACAGTGACAGGCACTTCAGTGACTGGGCTAACACTAAGCTATTCAGTTTCTATCAACATGTCATGCTTCAGATGGCTCTGCTAGGATGGAGCCTGGCACATTTGGACCCTTGGGCTACATGCTATGATATGGTGATGACATCATTTTTAAAGATCTGATGTGAAACGGATCACAACAATTTCAGACAAGCTTGCTTGAAGTTTTTGAGGAGGCAACATGGGAGGTAACCATTTGATGTAAACTACTTTTGACAAGACCCTACTGGCAGGCTGGTCATAAATTAATAAAAGCTCCTGGGACCCAAGATTGATTCAATGGCACAAAGCCATTGTGGTAGCGGTCACCATGTGCTGTTGTAACTGGAAGACTGTTACAGATATAGTTCCTTGGGATTTAGTACTGGGTCCTTTGCCTTTTGGTGGTATAGATCAATCATTTAGACATAGCTATAAGAGGCATAGTTGAGAAGTCTGCAAATGATATAAAACTTAGCCCCTTTTTTAAGTCAGCAGGAAAGTGGAGAATGGAATTGATTTGAGATAAATGTGAGGAGGTCAAAAGAATACACTCTAAGTGGGTGGATTCTGAAAAATGTGGAGTAAAGGAGAGACCTTTGCAGTGCAGGTCCACAGATCCCTGAAGGATGGGTAGGTAATATGGTCAAGAAGACAAATGGGATACATTTCTTTATTGGCTGGGTCGTAGAATATAAGACCAAAGGCTACACTGGAATTGCATAGAATGGGAGTTAGAACAAAGCCAGGGTATTGCATACAGTTACTGTATTACAGGCAGAATATGATCACAATAATACAACATGCTGAGTAACTCTGGCGTATGCAAATTGTGTAAGTTGCTGTATTTGGATTTGGAATGAGCCAAAATCATCCGAGATCACCACTCCTACGTGGCAACAGCATTTGAACACTGCTTTGGTTATAGGTACTATATTGATTTCACAGCTTCTACTTCTCATAGAATCATAGAACCCCTACAGTGTGGAAACAAGGCCTTCAGCCCAACAAGCCCACACTGACCCTTGGAGCATCCCACCTAGACCTATCCTCCTAAAACCCACCTAAGCTACACATCCCAGAACACCAAGGGCAATTTAGCATGGCCAATCCACCTAGCCTGCACGTCTTTGGTCTGTGGGAGGAAACCGGAGCACCCGGAGGAAACCCACGCAGACAAGGGAGAATGTGCAAACTCCAAACAGACATTCGCCCGAGGGTGGAATCAAACCTGGGTTCCTGGTGCTGTGAGGCAGCAGTGCTAACTGCTGAGCCACTGTGCCACCCCAGAAAGAGGGTCCTTCATAGTAACGTCAGCTGAATTGGGAATTGAACCCACACTGTTGGCATCACAGTGCTTTGCAAACCAACTGAGTTAAACTTATCCCCAGAGCAATTAGCAGAGAATGGATCAATAAAAATTCTGTCCAATACAAAAATGACCAGTATTGTATCCTGAGTTTCTAATTAACAAAACAACATTGAGGTGTGAATGAATAGCTCTGCTGATTTGCGGGTACCTCGGGAGAGCAGACAGTTAAGGGAATACACTCTTACAAAAAAAAGTCTGTAGTGGAGCCCATAGATGGCCTCTGTAAATGATCGCCCAACAACTCCTGCAACTAAGCCAATGCTAAACATAGTGTTTTACATTCCTTTGAATTCAGCTGTAGAAGTTAAGGGATGGACCCTGATATTTAGGCAGCTGAAGGTTTTCATAATTGTTAATCAAGTTGGCACTCTAGAGGGACGCCATTTGAGATACAGTTAACAGAGAGTTAACGGACAAAGTGCAAGCCATCACCTGTGGAGAAGGAAGACTGCCATTTGTCAATGAGTCACCTTTGACCAACTGGATCTTAAATAACAGGAGCCAATGTAATATCAAAAACAAGCAACTTGGACAAGCAAGTCTCAGAATCCTGATTGACTGTGTAACATTTTTCTAACAGCCTTCATTACTGATTGTTTTACACTAGAACGTAAGGCCCTAAAAATGAAACAGAATCTGTGAGGGTCCTCAAACCAGGACAAAAATAACACAAGGTCAGAAGTCACATGATACCAGGTTAGAATGCAACAGGTTTATTTAAAATTACAAGCTTTTGGAGCGCTGCCCCTTCATTAGGTGAAGTGAAGAAAAATATGCAGGCACAGAATTAATAGGCAGAGAGATCAATGGGCATGGAGATCAACAGAGCATACAAATGGTGTGAGTAGAATGTTGTTAGGCTGAATAATGAGTCTCTGTAGGTGATCAACATTGTCAGAAGGTGTAAGTAAAATGTTAACAGCTGAATAATAAGTGAAGGGGATGACTTATAAACTGATTAATTGAGGCAGAAAGATAATTACAAAAAAAGGTAAAAATAAGGTGGTGCTGGAGACAAACCAAATGGCTGGAATAACATGATAGGTATAAGAGTCTCATGCTGAGGATCTATCCAAAGTAACAAGTAATCTAAGACTGTACAAACTAATTAAAGTAGAGAGATCATAACAAGTTACCAAGTTGATGGTATTAAAAGAGGATAGTAAGGAAGATTTTACAGATACAGAACAGTGTGATTAGGTGACACTTGGCAGGACATGAACCCAAGATCACAGTTGAGGCCGTCTTTGTGGGTATGGAACTTGGCTATCAGTCTCTGCTCAGCAATTCTGCATTGTTATGTATCTCAAAGACTGCCTTGGAGGATGTTTACCTGGAGATCAGAGGCTGAATGTCCTTGACTGCTGAAGTGTTTGCTCACTGGGACAGAACATTCCCATCTGGTGACTGTTGCGTAGTGTCCATTCATCCGTTGTCATAGCGTCTGCATGGCCTCACCAATATACCATGCTTTGGGACATCCTTGCCTGCAGCATATGAGGTAGACCACATAGGCTGAGTCACGTGAGTATCTGCTGTGTATGTGGTGGGTGGTATTTCCACGTGTGATGGTAGGATCCATGTTGATGATCTGACTTGTCTCTGTGTATTATAAGCTAATCCCTTGGACACTGCTGTAAGCAACTGCAGGGACAAAATCTCAGCGATATAAAAATATGCAGATCATCAACTTGGATATTACAATCACATGGGGGAACACCACCCATTTTTTTGATATTATCTCTCTGCCCCATTTTATTGGTTTATAGGTCATCCCCTTCACTTACTATTCAGCTGTTAACACTTTACTCACACTGTCTGACACTTTTGATCACCTGCAGAGACTTATTATTCAGCCTGTCGACTCCACTCACACCATCTTTACGGTCTTTTGATCTCTCTACCCATTGATCTCTCTCTGCCTATAAATTGTGTGCCTGTATGTTTTTCCTCACTTCACCTTACATAGGGGCAGCGCTTTGAAAGCTTGTATTTCCAAATAAACCTGTTGGACTATAAACTGGCATTGTGTGATTTCTGACCTTGTCCACCCTTGTCCAACATCATCATCTCCACATCAAAAATAACACAAGCATATCTCTAAGCTTGCCTATTTTATCTCTGTTCCAAGAAGCAGCCACAGGGCAGCATGGTGTCTCAGTGGTTAGCACTGCTGCCTCAAAGTGCTAGGGACCCGGGTTTGATTCCTGCCTCAGCCGACTGTCTGTGTGGAATTTGCACATTCTCCCCATGTCTGTGTGGGTTCCTCTGGTTTCCCCCACACAGTCCAAAAATGTGCAGGGTAGGTGGATTGGCCATGCTAAATTGCTCATAGTGTCCAGGGATGCTTAGGTTAAGTGGGTTAGCTAGGAGAATGGGCCTAGGTGGGATGCTCTTCAGAGGGACAATGTGGACTTGTTGGGCTGAATGGCCTGTTTCCACATTGTAAGCATTCTATGATCTATGACAGTACTCATATGTTTTTCAGTTAGGGTTACCAACCAACCCTCCTGTATTGCCCTAGGGTCTCTGTGTATAACAGGCTAATCCCTTAGACATTGCTGCGAGCAGCTGCAGGGACAAAATCTCAGCAGTATAAAAATATGATAAAATATTTTCATGTCTTTGAACTCTTTCATTTATTATTTATAAAAGTATTGAGGCTGAATAGGCTGGTGCTCTTTTCCCTGAATTGTCAGAAGCTGAGGGGTGATCTTGTAGAGGGTTATAAAATCTTGAGGGACATTGATAGGGTGAATAGCCAAGGTTTTATTTCCCAGAGTGGGGGAGTGCAAAAATAGAGGGCATAGGTTTAATGTTAGAGGAGAAAAAAAATTAAAAAGGACCTGAGAGGTAGCTTTCCCATGCAGAGGGTAGTGTGTGTATGGAAAGAGCTGCCAAAGGAACTGGTGGAGGTGGGTTCATTTACAACATTTAAAAGGCAGATGGATGGATGTATGGATAGGAGGGGATGAGAGGGATATGGGCCAAATGGGACTAGGTCAAATTGGGACGTCTGATCGGCACAGATGAGTTGGACCGAAGGGTCTGTTTCCATGCTGTATGGCTCTATCACTATCACTACTATAAAATGAGAAATAAAAAGTGGAATCTTATTGGGTTCTGAGAGGCAGGGGCTATTGTAAGTTATGTGGCAAAACTAGACAAACAGTCTGGTAGACCAATTTCAATGCATTTCATTTTATCTTTTGTGTTTTTGAAAATGGTAGCTAATAGCTTTCTGGAGTCTGCATTCTCATTGTTTGCAATAATTCTCAGTTTGGTGTCATCTGCAAATACTGAAATTATGTCCTGGGGATTAATGTCAATTAAACAGAAAGTGGCCTGCCCCTTGCAGAAATATACATCATGCCTTTCCTCAGTTTGAAGAACAAATGTTCTCCATTTCATTCTGTTTCCCGACCTTGGCCAATTTTATGTCCAAACTGCCCCTTTAACCAACATTTCCAACTAGTTTATTATGTGGTAATATATTGAGTGCCATAGCTCTTACACATTTCAACCACACTGATGTCTTGAAACCTCTTTGCTACTTCATTTAAAAAAAGTTAGTCAAACATAATTTGCTCTTAACCAATCAATGTTTTCATTTATTAACCCAAAGAGATATTGCGGTTGACTGATAGTTAGAACTTGTATTTCTGTGGTGTCTTTAATATAGCAAAACTTCACAAGGTTTTCATAAGGCCATATTCAAAAATCTGCCATCACATGAAATGATGAGGAAATATTCAGGAGCGTGACTAAGAAGCTAGATTGAAGATATGCATTTTATGGAGCATCTTGAAGAAGGAAAAAAGAGGTAGAGAAGTGAAAAGGTTTAGGGAGGCAATAAACTTAGGCAGCCGAAGGAATGGTTGCAAAAGGTGGGGAAAAAAATAATTGGGGATGTAAAGAGGCCAGAGTAGCAGACTTCTTGGAGGATTTAAAGATTGTAAGAAGTTAGATAGATAGCAAGAATGAGACCTGGGGAGCGATTTGAATGTGAGAATGGTAAGTTATAACTTGGTGCATTGGATGGAGCGGTTGGTCAGAGAACAAAGAGGTAGCCAGCAAAGGGCAATTGTTGTGGGTTAAGATACAAACAACGGACTAATTCTGACGTAGGAAGATGGTCATGGCTGTTGGAGGTCCATCATCTCAGCTCCAGTACATTGCTGCTGGAGTTCCTCATTGTAGTGTCCTTGGCCCAACCATCATCAGATGCTTCATCAATGACCTTCCCTCCACCATAAGGCCAGTAGTGAGGATGTTCACCGATGATTACACATTGTTCAGCACCATTCACAACTCCTCAGATACTGAAGCAGTCCATGTCCAAATGCAACAAGATCTGGACAATATCCAGGCTTGAGCTGACAAGTGACAAGTAACATTTGTGTCACACAAATGCCAGGCTATGACCATTACCTATAAGAGACAATCTAACCACTGTCTCTTGATATTCCTGGTGTAACCATCACTGAATCTGCCACTGTCAACATCCTAGGTAGTGTTATCATTGACCTAAAACTCAACTGGACTCACCACATAAATACAATGGCTACAAGAGTAGGACAGACGCCAGGAATACTGTGGCAAGTAACACACATCCTAACTCCCTAAAGTCTGTCCAGTATCTACAAGTCATAAGTCAGGAGTGTGATGGAATAGTCCCCACATGCCTGGATGGATGCAGCCCAAGCAACACTCAAGAAGTTTGACTCCAGCCAAGACAAAGCAGCCCACTTGATTGGTACTGTATCCACAAGCATCCACTCCCTCCACACTGAAGCTCAGTAACAGCAGTGTGTACTATCTACAAGATGCACTGCAGAAATTCACCAAAGATCTTCAGAAGGCACATTCCAAACTCCTGACCACTTCAATCTAGAAGGACAAGGGCAGCAGTTATATGGGAACGCCACCACCTTCGAGTTCCCCTCCAAGCCACTCACCATTCTGACTTGGAAATATATCACCATTCCTTCACTGTCACTGGTTCAAAATCCTGGAATTCCCTCCCTAATGCCATTTTGGGTCAACCCACAGCAGGAGGACTGCAGTGGTTCAAGAAGGCAGCTCGCCACCACCTTCTCAATGGGCAACTAGGGATGAGCAATAAATGCTGGCCAGCCAGCAATCCCACATCCCACAAATGAATACATTTTTAAAAACCTAAGACTCAGTAGAGATCAAGAAAGCTCTCCGCCACAACTAACAGCCTGGTCACATTGTCTAACCAGCTGAGCAGGCCAATTCTTTCTCAATCCAGAGTTGAAGCATTTACAGTCCATTAATTGCTTAACAGGGGCCTCAGTTAGTGGTAGCTCAGAAGATGGAGCCTAGATTTTCTTACATTAACTTAGTTCAAATGGAGATGGGAACGTGGTGAAGTTCTGATCTGCCTCCATCTCAACTAATTAAGTTCCATTCTTGGCTCCAGACCAGCCACCTCTGGGCCTCAAAGATTTTGCCTAGAATTTGACATCAACCCAAGTATATCAAGAATGGCCTGAGAACATGTATTTGAAATCAAAAAAAAATTGCATTTACATAGTAGCCAAGGTGATTTACAAGAGTGATTAACAGGTTACAATGCACAAATGAGCAGATGAACCATTGTAGGTGACTCTCTGGCTATGATTGGAAGGATATGAATGGACCTCCACTCAGTTGGAAAAGTTATGTAGGAGGATGATAATGTGGTCAACTGTGTTGAAGGCCACAGGACATGAAAGATGGGGAAGGATAGCTCACTCTGGTTACAACATATCTTTGATAAGGCTGTTGCTGGGCTGGGGCTAGTTTGGAAATTGGGTTGGAGGAGTTCAAATCTGGAATTGTGAGAAAGATGGGATTTTGAGCCAAGAGCACACTTGAGGCCTTAGGAGAGGGAAGGGAGATTGGAAATGGGGTAGTAACATACAATGATGGATAGGCCTGGGCTATTTGAGGAGGATGGTGTTGATGCCAGATCTGAAGGGGAGGGCACAGTAACTGAGGAAAGGAAACTGTTAACACTACCAGTAACATGAAGGAAAATGAAGCAGCTGGGCAAGGTCAGGACTGAGAGTACAGTAAGTGGGCCTCATGCACAAGGTGAGCTGAGAAAGGACATGAAAAGATATAGGAGAGAAAGTACAGTGTGAGTTCATAGCCAGGGACAAGAATACTTGGGAGTAGTTTGATTTGGTAGGCTGGAGAAGAGAGGGAAGCAGCAGAGACTACTGAATCGATAACCTCAATCTCTGTGACAATGAAATCCATGAGCTCCTCATGCTTGTTGGAGGGAGGGTGGAGGAGACGAGAGTGGAGTAGGGCACTTTAAGAAGATAGTGAGAAGTGGAGAAGGGAAGTTTGTGTTTATCTTGGCCCATCTGTGAGCAATAACCCCTTGGGTGATTTACTAAAAAATGGCTTCTGCCTCTAGAATTATGGACTATGAATCAGTGCCATCAGGACAGAAGGAAGAGGAAATTGAACAAAAAAAAATGAAAAAAAAATTACCAGGAGCTTAAAAGTGAAAACCACCTGGCTGTACGCTTGGTCCACTGTCTTTCAATCAGAGTGTATGAGGAGATGTGGGTGTCCAAACTGTGGGCTGTGAGCCACATGTACCACCCAGGCTCTGACAATCTGGCATTCAAAGGATGGGTATCTTAGTCCTACTGAGCTTATGTTCGTCTACACGCTAAATTACTCAGTCTGAAATTTTGTGTGCCTGGTGGTTTGGAAAAGCTGCTTTGAGCCTTTGTTTCTCAGCAGTGAATACATCCTAAATGACTAGGGCTTTGTTTGTGTCAGCGACTTGAGATTCATACAAATAAATGAGAATTAAAGTGTAAACGTGGTCCTTGGGGCTCCATAATCCTCATCAATATTGCTCACAAAGGCAAAACATTTGGACTCCCGGGTTGTGGAGTTTATTACAGCACCAGTGTGCTGTTCTGGAAAGATCTAACTGTTTCAGCAGCTATAAAATTCCACTCAAAATGCCCTGGTAAACACTTCTGAGCATAATCAGCTTGAGCATTTTTGCTTTGGATATCTGTTGGCAAGTTTCTTCAAAGCGAAGGTCTAGGATGAATGCGCATATGCAGCCAGAGATAACTCGAAAGATTCTCAATCTAATGCGTTTTTCAAATCAATCATTTGTTGGAACATTCTTCACAGGAAGAGATTCCTACCTCGCTAAACCTTATGATCTGCACAACTATTCTTAACTGCTGCTTAAGGCCAGATGGAATGATTAATTACTTACATCTGAATAAAGCATTAACTGGCAGAGCAATACAGATGATGAAACTGTACTGAATTACTTCAAAGGAAAGTAATTTCACTACCTTTTTCAGGGTACAGCTTACTCATTAATTGCAAGCAATTTAATTCAAATTTCCTAACATTCTTTCCCCTCCAATTGGCCTAATGTCTTGTACTCCCTATATTTCTGTTGTCTTTCTTACGCAATTACATTGCAAGAGTTTTGGGAACGCTAAAGTTTAATTGCAACATGACTATTGAAGACAGACCCGATAGACAAGGTGGTCTCCTTTCTGTATATTTATAAATGATCTGATCATTCCAACCTTGTTGCAAATCCTCCAGTTTGCATTTCCACCTGCATTAGGTAAGTCAATGTTTTAAAGTAATTTTCAGGATCTGTGGGTCACTGTCAGGGCTTGCATTTATTGTCCATCCCCGACTGCATTGACAAAGGAGCAAACAGCCTTCTTGAAGCAGTAGTAGTTTTGATATGATTGAATGGCTTACTCAGCTACTTCACATGAATCCACAAGAGATAGCTACATTGCTTTAGGACTGGAGTCACATCTAGGCCAGATCAGATTTCCTCCACTAAGATACTTAAGTGAACCAATTGTGTTCTAACAACAATCTAACAGCTCACATTTACTGACGATGCAATTTACATTTTCATTTCCAATTTTTAAAAAATATTGAATTTGCATTCTCAAACAATCTAGGTGGATTTGAATTGGAATCTTATCGACAATGTTTCCTTTCAAAGACCAGGACTATTTCTGGATCTTGACCATGCCTTGTGTGATGCCAACCAATCAGTGGTTTCTAAAGGAAGGCAGCCAAGTAAGCCTTGCCTCAGCATTTCCCATCAATTAGGGGTGACAGTGGAGTTTGGGAGACAGACACTGGAAGTTGAGAGGTTGGATTGGTGGGCAAGTGCCAGTCATAATGTCAACTACATGCAGAACAATTGTACTGACTGTGAGGAATATAAGGGAGGAAACAACTGGTAATGTAGGACAGAAAGATAGCTCTAAGATTTAATAACATATCCTTTGAGATTTTGCGTATATAGTTTCCCTCCCAAGGAGGCCAGCAGCATAGATGAAGCAGGCATGGCTGGACGTGTGACAGCATGCCTATATCCATATTTTTGTAGGGAGGATTAGATTTAGTGCCTCAAACAATTCAACAGCGGCCTGAGGTCCAGGAGCTGAGTGCTACTCACACCATGAAATGACGCACATGACAGATGGGTGAGCTCAGGTTGTCTCTGTGCATCAATATCACGTCTAACCAACACTTGCAACTTATGTGCCTTGGTCTGTGCCATGTCCAAAGCATGCGGTTGCACCATTGATACTCATGGAAGAAGTGAGAATAGCTCTATGACATTATTAATCTTAGAAGAGTCACATGACACAATGGCTTCTTTGTTCCATAGAATTCCTACAGTGTGGAAACAGGCCCTTTGGTCCAGCAAGTCCAAACCAACCCTCAGAGCATCCCACCCAGACCCATCCCCCTGTAACCCACCTAATCTGCACATCCCTGAACACAATGGGCAATTTAGCATGGCCAATCCACCTACCCTCCACATCTTTGGACTGTGGGAGGAAACCACAGCACCTAGAGGAAACACATACAGACATGGGGAGAATGTGCAAACTCCACACAGAAGTTGCCTGAGGGTGGAATCAAACCTGGTCCCTGGTGCTGTGAGGCAGCAGTGCTAACCACTGAGCCATTGTGCCACCCATGGGATGCTTGAAATCATGCCATTCACATTGCTCACCTTGCAGGAAAATATAAACACACAGAATACTTAGGAGAGGCAGAGCTGGGCTGACTCCTATCTCATACCTGATCCCATTGCAAGAAAAGATCCAGGGGTTGAGTATCAGCAGGCTCGCTGTTGGGAATGCTCAATAAAGGGTGTACACATATGTCTGAGTCATCTGAGATAAAAGGTACTGCAGATGCTGGAGAATCCGAGGTAACAATTTTTGCTGGAGAATCCGAGGTAACAATTTTTGCTGGAGAATCCGAGGTGTGGATTTCACAAGCTTCAAAATCTCCCCTCCCCCAACCGCATCCCAAAACCAGCCCAGCTCATCTCCACCTCCCTAATCTGTTTTTCCTCTCATCTATCCCCTCCTCCCACCTCAAGCCCCACCCCCATCTCCTATCTACTAACCTCATCCCGCCCCCTTGACCTGTCCGTCCTCCCTGGACTGACCTATCTCCTCCCTACCCCCCCACCTACACTCACCTTTACAGGCTCCATCCCCGCCTCTTCGACCTGTCTGCCTCCTCTCCACCTATTCTCTCCTCTATCCATCCTCTATCCACCTCCCCCTCTCTCCCTATTTATTTCAGAACACTCTTCCCCTCCCCCATTTCTGATGAAGGGTCTAGGCCCGAAACGTCAAGTTTTCCTGCTCCTATGATGCTGCTTGGCCTGCTGTGTTCATCCAGCCCCACGCCTTGTCTGAGTCATCTCATGTGTTGTCTCAGTTATTACATCAATGTTGACTTATGCATATGTGCATTGATGTAATGTTGCTACAAACAGCGAGTGTGAGATCCAGGGAGATGTGAACTTTGTGAATGTATGTTCTCGGTACAGTGCATGAGGGAGAACAAGAGGTACTGGAAAGAGGTTGGAGACCTCAGCAAATGAACAGCCCTCTGAGGATGTACTGTCACCTGATCCAGTGTACCCACCACTGATACAAGTATTGGCCCCTTGGTGGCTCCATGACAATGAATAGAATATTTGGTACAAGATGAGGAGCCCACCATATGTGACCAGGTGAAGAAAAGAACAGGAGCCATGGATAATAGCTTATGAAAGGCATGGTGCCGCATCAGCCTGCACAGTTTCCAGAGATACAGCGCCTCAGTGAGTCATGAACAATCCGTATTCTTGTGGAGCACAGTGACAAGGTGCTTGATGTCATCAGACAGAATTCCTTGGGCAGAAGCTGGAGGGGTCCATGCTTGTGCTGCCATATCTCAGTTGAATGAATGCAGGAATTCTTGTGTTGAAAGGATGGCCAACCTCATATAATTTTTTTTTCTTCTGTTTTCAATCAACCTGTTCAGGTTTTATTACACACCTCTGGAGCAGGTGGGACTCGAAACTCCCGGGCCTCCTGGTTCAGAGGTTGGGACACTATCCCTGCACCACAAGAAGGCCCTGCTCATTGATGCTCATGAATTCAGGAGCTGCAAAGTGGCCTCAATAGTGTAGCTGAGATGCTTGGAATCACTGATTGTTCAATTGCAGATTTGGTACAAAGAGGTGCAACCAAGCACTTTCCCATTCCTGGTTAACAAGTGTGCGCTGAATTGAGGCCTACCCATAGTGGAGATCTCTCTAAAGCTTCCTGCAATCATCAGCCACTTACTAACTCTTCTGATAGAGGCACATGCTGCTGTGTCCCGTTCCCTTGATCAAAGATGCCTCTGTACAGTTTTGGACACCGAATCCCAGATGATGGCCAGTCATACTTACCTTCTTCACTGGAGTAGGGACATTGGTTGCTTCAATGCTTGCCTCAGCCACTAGGAATGCATCATGATGAAGATAACAGAAAAAAAAGTCATTCAAGTTGCATCTACAGCACATTGGTTTTCACTAGGCTGACATCCTGCACCAAAGGGTAAATATAATGTGCTGCATTATGTTGTGGTTTGCCTATCCTTTTCATTCCCCTCCTCCTCAACAGATGTAGAAAGCTCATGGTCTTCATATGAATCCAGTTCTTTACCTCTCTGCAGTGTGATGCTGTACAAAGCAAAATGAGTGCCGCCCGTGATGGCTTGTATTGGATGAAAACAAACTGGGAACACGCCTTTGGGAGACCGATTGCCTGCTTAATGCTTGTCCACGGCAACTTTCCCAGGCATCTGTCGTTGGGTACTGCTCTGTTGTCATGGGCCATGCCTTGTCATCCAGGAGCTACTCATGAAAGTTATGATTGAAGGATGGACTATTCAGGCACCTGAGACTGTGAGTTATGTAACTGCCCAGGAACCTTTTCTTGAATTCTCTGCAGTGAAGCAAACAAGCTGAATATTGAGGAAGTTGAAGATTTCCCAGGTTCCGAATGCCCTGGTTAGTCCATTGGCATCTCACTGGCCACATGGTGCAGTCTGAGATCCCCAGTATCTGTGAGGAAATCCTGCATTTGAGGCAAAGCCTTTGCATGCCGGATATCAGCCAACTACATGATGAAGGCACTAAGGCTGTTTGTAGGATTCCATGGACGTCTACAGCTGAGGTCTGCAAGGAGCAGAGGGTTAGAAATTTCAGAATGACTGTGACCTTCATTACCATGGGCACTGGGCATGAGGTTCTCCTGAAAAGTTGGGCATATATCCGTAACCTCCCATTTCACAGTGCACAGCCTTCTGCGGCACTGCTGTTCCAAGAAGCCATAAACGTTGGGTCTTGGCTGAAAGTGCCCAAGGAAGGGGTGTGTGTGCCCCTACTCCTTGGTTAACTGGCTTGCAGAACATTGAGTCCTGCAATTGGATGAGCTACTTGCCAAATTCCTCCTTTTCCTTGATTTAGCTGACCATTAAACAAGTAGGACATGTTGCTTGTGCCCTTCACGATGATGCTATCTCAGCCTGGTTGGTCTGCTGGATTATTGCTGGCACAAGACTCTATAAGTTCTTCCCAGCAATATCTACCTTGTCAGCCCTACTGCTCCTTCCTGCAAGGTTTCTGCCTTTTGCAATTGTTCAGGCTCCAGTACAGAAGAGTGACTTCTGGCTGTGCAGCTTCATTAGCTGAGCTGCCGAGGTGCTGATGCAGTGAGGGAGCCATGTGCCATTCACAGGAGATAAAAGGTACTGCAGATGCTGGAGAATCCGAGATAACAAGCATGGGGCTGGATGAACACAGCAGGTCAAGCAGCATCATAGGAGCAGGAAAACTTGACGTTTCAGGCCTAAACCCTTCATCAGAAATGGGGGAGGGGAAGAGGGTTCTGAAATAAATAGGGAGAGAGGGGGAGGCGGATAGAGGATGGATAGAAGAGAGGATAGGTGGAGAGGAGGCAGACAAGTCGAAAAGGCGGGGATGGAGCCAGTAAAGGTGAGTGTAGGTAGGGGGGTAGGGAGGAGATAGGTCAGTCCAGGGAGGACGGACAGGTCAAGGGGGCAGGATGATGTTAGTAGATAGGAGATGGGGGTGTGGCTTGAGGTGAGAGGAAAAACAGGTTAGGGAGGTGGAGATGAGCTGGGCTGGTTTTGGGATGCGGTTGGGGGAGGGGAGATTTTGAAGCTTGTGAAATCCACATTGATGCCATTGGGCTGCAGGGTTGCCAGGCTGAATATGATTTGCTGTTCCTGCAGCCTTCGGATGGCATCACTGTTGCATTGCAGGAGGCCCAGGACGGACATGTCATCTGAGGAATGGGAAGAGCTCGAACAGTTCATCCACTTCACCAACACCTTCCACCCCAACCTGAAGTTCACCTGGACCATCTCCAACACTTCTCTCTCCTTCCTGGACCTCTCTGTCTCCATCTCGGGCAACCTCCGCGACTCCCTTGTCCGCTCCACACTCCCCTCCAGCCCCACCACACCCGGCACTTTTCCTTGTAACCGCAGGAAGTGCTACACCTGCCCCCACACCTCCTCCCTCACCCCAATCCCAGGCCCCAAGAAGAC
>JAHRHZ010000029.1:6806341-6838984 GCA_024137785.1 Ginglymostoma cirratum
AGGAACAGCAAATCATATTCAGCCTGGGAACCCTGCAGCCCAATGGCGTCAATGTGGATTTCACAAGCTTCAAAATCTCCCCTCCCCCAACCGCATCCCAAAACCAGCCCAGCTCATCTCCACCTCCCTAACCTGTTTTTCCTCTCACCTCAAGCCACACCCCCATCTCCTATCTACTAACATCATCCTGCCCCCTTGACCTGTCCGTCCTCCCTGGACTGACCTATCTCCTCCCCACCCCGCTACCTACACTCACGTTTACTGGCTCCATCCCCGCCTCTTCGACTTGTCTGCCTCCTCTCCACCTATCCTCTCCTCTATCCATCCTCTATCCGCCTCCCCCTCTCTCTCTATTTATTTCAGAACCCTCTTCCCCTCCCCCATTTCTGATGAAGGGTTTAGGCCTGAAACGTCAAGTTTTCCTGCTCCTATGATGCTGCTTGACCTGCTGTGTTCATCCAGCCCCATGCCTGCCATTCACAGGAATTCATTTTAGTGGCTTCCTCCTGGGTAATCACACCCTAATTGTGCCTAATTGGCTACCTGCCACTGTCAGGCCTGTGTTATTCGATGAGATCACCCAGGGGCATATTTGGCTCAAGGAACAACTTCCCAAAAGTCCTCACTCTGTGCACAACAGATAATATTCTGCCTATTTTCTCTGGATTCCATTCCATTCCTCTGGATGACTTGACTAGAATGGGATAAATCATGCTTTTCGTGCAATTAGCAGGAATAGACTATAATCTTTCCTCGGTGAGAACTATCAATGCAAATAGAAACAAACTGCAAGTTTTTTTCAAAGATCCTTTTGCAACACAAATCTAACACAGTGACATTTGGTGCTTTTCATTTCTCAGCGGAATGCCCGGTTCTATAACCCAGTTGTCTGGAATTTGAATGATATGGCCAGCGTAAGGGAGCATGATGCTAGGAACTAGGGAGTAAACTGTCAGAGACAGGCTTTTCACTGAAGACTGATGCACGGCTGTAATGGAGTGCCACTTGTCTGTTGATTTAACTGACTGGTAACTGGATTTATGCGCTGGCACTCTTGTGGTTGCCGAGCATTAATTGCAGATGACAAGTGGAATTTGTCACATTCCATCATGCGGTACCTGTACTATCTTCCCTGCTCACAGCCTGTGAGTGCTTGAAATGCATGTGTATCTCCCTAACTAGAAAGTGCTGCAAGTATTCAGTGAATCAGGCAGCTCTGCTGAGACTGATATTTCAGGTAGTGAACAGACCCCATATGTTAACACTGTTTCTCCATTCACAGATGCTGCCAAACCCGTTGAATTTCTCCAGCACTTTCTGTTTTTATTGAATATTTCAATTTGATAGTTTTGCTTCGGAACAAACTCATCTGAAACATTAACTCTTACTTCCCTCTCTCTAGGGATACTGGCAGACCTGATAATGGTTTCCAGCATTTTCTGTTTTTCAAGTTCAGATTTCCAGCAACCATAGTATGTTGTTTTGGTCTCTATCGAGCCGTGGTGTTTCTTGCCTTCATTCTTGTATCTGTTTACTTTTCCTTGGATGAAAATATTCACTGACCACTTTTTAAGGTGCAACAGAAATTGAATAGGTCTATCATTAGTGAAATACTTTTGAAACAGAATGATGTTTGGGTAGTTCAGTTTTAGAAAAAAAGCAAACTTTTCTGAAGTAAAAGGTGAGAAATTGTGGAGGATAATTAAATGTCAATTAAGAAAACTCATAGATATGTTGGAGATTGGCATGTTTGTTATTTTAGCACTTTTGTGTATGAATAAGCTGTAGCAATTTGAATAAAATGCATCTAATTAAAACGGTTGCTCTATATATTCATTCACTGTGAGATAAAACAGCTTAATGATTCATACGCAGCCAAATTATTTACTCATCCACTCTGGAGAGATTAAAGAAATACAGATGAGACTGTGGTGGTAATGTCATTGGATTAATACTCTAAAGGACTCTTTCTCTGGAATTCATATCTGTACAATGGCAGCTGGTGATATTTAAAATCAATTTGTGAATGCTTAATTTATCTTAACTGCCCTCTGACATAGCCTAACAAACCATCCAGTTGCATTGAATCCGATGGGCCGCTGCAGTTCAAAAGACCAAGGGCCATTTGGCATCAGCAATAAGTGTTGGCCTGACCAATGCTGCTCATGTCCCACAAAAGGATAAATAAAAATAAGCAAAAGGGAAAAAAAAAGCATGGTCAAGGTGAAAACCACCATAGTGCAAGTAGATTTATGGCAATGTGTGTCAATGCTGACAAAGGTAAGACTCCACATGGAAGTGGTTAATGTTGATCTACCTGACTTAGAACAATTGGTGACAGAGGAGAGATGACATCAGTCAAAGAGAATGGCTAAGAAAATATTTTTTCTGGTCAAACCATTAGAATTGGAGAATAAGAGTATATTTGAAGATATGAGGAAAAGTGCCAGAATCAAGAAGATGAAATGCAGAAGAAAGAAAAACAGCTAGTTATAGTGTGAAAACCTCGTATTCAAATAGGTACAGCTTATTCCAAATCCAAAATTCACTTGCTTCATTTCAAATTGAACAAACTTTCCTCACTGCAGCTGCTGCAGATACTTGTTTCTCTACCTGATCGAGAGTACAAGTATGCTATTCTCCTTCTGATTAGCTTTCAATTGGCACCAAACAAGAACCAAATTGTTCTCCCACTGTTGGTTAGCAGCCAATAACAGGTGTGCCCTAAGGATAAGGAAGCTATGCAAGGAAGGTGCCATTGAAACACAAACAGAAATTGCTTGAAAAACCATTAGGCCTCGCAGCACCTGTGGAGTGAAAGCAGAGTTAGTGCTTCCAGCCCGATGACCCTACTTCAGAACTTCAGAATTCCAGTTCTGAAGAAGGATCACTGGACGTGAAACATTAACTCTGCTTTCTCTCCACAGATGCTGCCAGACCTGCTGGGCTTTCCTAGCAACTTCTGTTATTGTTTCTGATTTCCAGCGTCAGCAGTTCTTTGGTTTTTTAACTTGGTGCCAATTGTAAGCTAACCAGAGGGAGAATAGCATATTAGTAGTCTTGATCAGGTAGAGAAACATGTATCAGCAGCAGCTGCAGTGAGGGAACTTTGTTCAATTTGAAATGAAGTAAGTGAATTTGCCATTGGAATAAGCTGTGCCTATTTAAAAGTAGGGTTTTCAAACTGCAGCTAGTTCTGAAGAGCATTGATCTAAGGAAACTGAAGGACAGAGAAAGATCTGGTACAGGATTTGAACCAAATCCAGATTGAATGAAAGTCTCCTTGATATGTTAACTGCTGTCTTAATGCAAGTCTGGGTCTCTTCAGCCCACAGCACAAAACTGCATACCGTTTCACAACCTCTCAGAAAGACCACGTGTATGACAAATGGGAAAAATTGAAATGTTACTTTAGAGTATGTAAATTGCATTTTCCTGAGACTGGGGTTTAGGTACATACAGTAGTTTAGACTAGAGAGATGGAGCTTTACTTTGTATTGAACTAAATCTTGTACCGCACCCAAACGTGCTTGAGGTTGACACTGAATGCATCAAGTGTTCCACTATCCACAACCATGGCAACCTTTACATGAAAAAGGTTGACCCAGTTCAGTTGACCCAGTTTGGAAGTGCTTCTAAACGAACTTCTGACACAATCTCTTTTTAGATTCAAGATCTTTCATCTTGTGAAGTAAACGTATCACTTTAGCACAATTGGAAACAAAGATCGGCAACAAGGTAAGGGTGACATTTTAAAACCTCTTTTCATGGGCTGAGGGTGTCACTGGTTAGGCCAATATTTATTGCTCTTTATAAGATGGTCTTCATCTTGATGTAAGGAATGATCAGCTCAATGGAGAGCTCCTCATGCTGGTTTGGTCGTGAATCTGGAGCTAATTTTCTCCAGACCAATGGATTGAAATTTATATTAGAAAGCTTTTCCAAATAGAAATATTTATTTTTATTTTTTGATTTGAGATTTGACAATAAAGACCATAGGCTATCATTGTAGATAAATTTGTCTTTATCATTGTGTCCGGTATTCAAATTAAGCAGCGTGCACATCTAACAACCTAAATAGCTTTCTCTCAACGGGGCTGGTTTGTGTTAACATGAGGTTGCGGCTGATGATTCTGTTTTACGCATGAAGCCACAGCAATCTTTGTCTTGTCTGGCATTTTGATTCCAATCTAGATCTGCTGTCTATCTCTAGCAGATTTTGTCAACTCTCTTAGTAACACTTACTGTCTTACTAAATGTGATAAAGTTCCCTGGAAGTACATTTCTCACTAGTACAGTCTATTTCATCCTTTATTCACAGTCTGATGCACAGGATTACCGATTATGCTGACATGGTTATTTGAACCAGCCGGTTCGGGTATACTATGACACTTACCTCCAGTACAGGAGGACTTGAGCCTAGACCTTCTGGCTCAGAGGCAAGTGGTCTCCCATCTAAGTACTAACCAGGCTTAAGTCTGGTCTGTTTCTGAGATTATACATTTTCAGGTTAATATGGCAAGTCACTGTTGTATGATATCATCATCTCAGCGTCAGATCCATTCTCAATATACGGGAAAAGCTAAGTGATCATATAATTAAGCTCTGCAGTCCTGCCACATGCAGCTGTGAAGGGTGGGCAATTGATCAACTCTCTGGAGGAGGCGTCTCCATAAATATCTGCATTGTCAATGACAGGGGAGCCTAGCACATCAGTGTAAAAGATAAGGCTGAAACATTTGCAACAATCTTCTGCCAGCTCTTTCAGCTACGTGGATGATCCATCTCAGCCTCCTCTTCAGGTGCCCAAGATCACTGATGTTAATCTTCACTGAATTCGATTCACTTCACACGACATCAAGAAACATCCTCCTTTATAAGCCCCATACATTTAATAATCATTTATTAAATTGTCTATTTATAACATTAAAAGTTCTGTCTAAAACATTGTATTGCTGTATGATTGATCCATGGTAGGCACATGATGTTCAGTTTGGTTCAATCACATGCCAAAGCTAAACAAAAATCTCCCCAACAATTCCACCTTCAGCCACCTTAGCAGGAAAATACGACCACGATAAAGTGATTAATTATTCTGTTCTGCCACGTAAAGTCCAGCTCAGCTTTTACGCTATGATTCTGTTCATACTTTCATATCCACGGAAGAAGCCATTTAGGATGTAGATTTAATTCATCATTGATCCATGGCTCCTCTGGCTGTGCAGCTTAGACCAGAGCCTCACAAACTGGTCACACACAATCAGGCAGCTCAGGCTGAAATTTTTGGGTTGTGAGCTCTGAAGCGGCAATAGACACCATGGAGTTATGATCAGTTTGTAACAGCTGTACATGTGCTTGATTAGATCCTGGCTGTCTTAGTTCTCACTGAGAAGGATGCAAACATTTTCAAACTTTAACAGGAAGTCAAAGTGGGATAAGGCTTGGCCTGAATTATATGAGCTCAGGTTGAATTTCCCCTTCAAACAACAACCTCCTTCATCAGGGGCTGTGTGCTATCACTAAGTTAACAGACATTCCGTTGTCAAAAATCAACATTTTGTGTTATGTAAGTGCGGTGCAGCTTCCTGTCCCAGATCTAACTGGGCCTGTGAACTACCTTCATTTGTTTATCTGGGGAGGGCAACAAAAGTCTTCACTTTGGTGCGTTGATCTTTGAACTTTGAACCATGGGAAGGGCACGCATCCCCCTGTGCAAACTGGGGCCAGATAGAGATACATTGATTACTTCCTTAGTCTTCAGTAATTTGACAAGTCCAGATGTGATCATAAACATTTACACATGGAACGTTGAGGATATTGAATCCTTACTCATTTTACATTTCCAGATGTTAAGGATATCATAAATGGTTGCATCTGCCACTTTGAGGATATTGAATGTAGGTTTTGATTGTATCATTACGTGACTGAGGAGGATGTTGCCACCATGACTTATAAGTAAGTTTAACCTTCTTTACCAGTTCTTTTGAAGATTATTACTGGCCGCGATCGCTGCTTAACTATAACTGTTAAAGACTTGCTGCCGTAGTCCTGGACACCAACCTGAAGATTGAAAATAGTGGGACTGAAAATGAAATAACTCTCTACAGGTTTGAGTAATACGGAATGCCTAGTTTAAAAGCACGCAGGCTGCAGAATGAAGAGAAACTGAGATTGAGGTGTATTTGCGTGATTTCAAGGCTTGGATTTTACAAAGACCAACTGTGTTGAAAATAAGACTTTTTGTTACAAAAGGTCCTACACTCAGGTACTTTCCAACAACATGCTCTGGATTTTACGTTCCTCACTGGAGCATTTAAGGGTGGAGAGCTGAGTGCTGACATCTACCCAGCCCCACATAAGCTATCTCCAACTTTATCGGAACAGTGATGAAGGCATCAGGTGGCTTACCCACATTTAATGCCTTTATGTAGCAAATGAATGATGGATTAAGGGCCTCATTTCATCACCACCTCTGTTTTACTCACTGTAGGGAAGGTCCACACCATTCAGGAAGCATGGCAACTTCAGTGGCTCAGGCTGGTATTGGGCAATGTAGGGGTGCCCACCTTTGTATGTTCCCCGAGCCCACTGGCAGCAAACATCTGAATGCCATCCTTCCGCATCTCCCTCATCTGCTGCCCACCCATCTCCACCCTCCAACCGGGCTCACAAATCTGGTTCTCCCGAGCACCATGCCCTCCTTTGCCACCACCACCACCACCACCACCAAACCCCCACACGCCACAACCTCTGCCAGCATGGCCCTATATATCAGACTTACCTTGACTCCGAGCACCTCTATTTTCAGATTGCCTCAGGAATGGGCATAACTCCCATGTGGCACTCCTGTGACTACAAAACTGTAGGTCCTCAGATTGGCCAGCAGCTCTGTGAGACGCGAATTCCTCCTGAGACAGAGAGTGGAAATTTCACATGAAAGAAATTCACACTACTCCCGTGATTAAATTGCTGAGGGGGTTTCAGCAACTTTTGAGATGCATGCCAGTGCTTTATTGGCCTCACTGTGACTGCATGCCTTCGACAAATGTTCAGTGATCACAACCAAATCCTTTTTCCATTTCCACATTTGCCACTGGACAACTATTCAAAGTGCAAATGATTCATGTGTCTTGTTCCAACATGCATTGCCAAACATTTGCCCACCATTCAAATCCATCTGGCAGATCCCTTTGAATGCTAGCCACCTGTTCACATAGCTTGAAGCCATCAGCAAGTTTTATGATCTGACAAGAAGTGCCCTCCTTCACATTATTTATGAAGAGTGTGAACAGCAGGGAACTGTGAACAGATCCCTGCAGAACTCCAGTAATCATCTTGTCCCATACAGAGCCTCATCCATTTATCATCACCTGCTTTGCATTTCTAAGCCGGTAAACTAATTTGGCATTCATTTTATGATTAAAATAATACATTTATGTAAGATATTTCCTTGGTAATGTTGTAGCAATTCTGCCCAATAAGTTCTAATTTATGAAATTATTCCACATGGAATCAAGGCAATGTAATGCCGTGTTGATTTGTATTCCAGTTTCTGTCAGTTCTCTTATCAGGATGAATGTCATCATCGCTGCTGTCTGTTCTCTGTCTGGAGAATATGAAACATCAATACAAAGACATCGTCAGTGCAAAATCAGACAGGGATACAGAAAACTGGTTTCATTACAGCAGAGCAGCTTGGGTGGGAGAAAACACCAAGTCAATCATTGGAGCATTGACACACTTACAGATTGTCTTTTCTCTTTATATTGTTTAGTTATCATTGTGACCATGGAACTTCTCCAGGTGACATCCCATGAGCCCTGTGTGTGTTTCGTGGCATGTTGTATCTGTGTTCTATTCTATTGGAAGTCGTTGAGCTGGGATTCGACTAGCTACTGGGCACTGAGCACAAACTTCAACTGGAGTCAAAGGTAACCTCATCCCAGAGTGGAAAAACTGGGGAGAATTCCTATCTTGGTGGGAAAGGAACCAAGATGCCAAATTTTACCAAAATGGGGGGAGGCTTAGGTGAGTTTTTGGACCTTGCTATGGGTACTTTATAAAGTAATGTGTGCTGCTAACCTGCTGAGTTCTTCCAGAATTTGATGTTTTTTATTTTGTGAGGTAATTTGTTGGGGTGGGAAGTAATTTGTGAGAAGGTGCAATAGAGGTGCAAATTCTTGCTTTGATATCAGGCAACCTTTTCTAAGAAGTGCATGTGTTGACTGTAGTATTTCACATGGTCTAGTGAGGAATAAAAATCAAGGGAACACCCAGGTTCAAATTAGCTGAAGTCAGTGGTTCTTAACCAGAGGGGCAGTTGACATAATAAAATCGGCTTCTGTGTCAATTTCTTCTCCCTGATCATTGGCCAGTAACATTACAGCAAAGAGTATGCAAACATGCATAGAATGTCCTTGGCTATGACGGCTTCATGAAGGAAGAGCCTACAGGCATTTGCCTCTTTTGGCACATATAAAAAGAATGGCGACATCTGAGTCTAGATGGTTTCTGTAATTGAACCCTAGCATGTGTTAATGCTTGCCAGCAGAGGAAGAGAAAAGCGGACAGGAGGAAAGGAATGTATTTGAAGCTTCAGCACTCAGACAGAAAAGAACAGGAATTAATTTCGTTTTTTTTTAGTTCAATGTTTAGACTCTCCAATGAAAATTAAAGAAGTGAGACCCTATGAAGTAATAGTTGACTTTCAGTGATAGAGTGGATGGCTGAGAGGAGTTCATATGTATCATAGAACACATTAAACGCCACTTAGACTGGAATGTGCAAACCCTAACTTCCTTTGGTGAGTTTTAGCATGAAAATACAGGAAAATAAAGCCATTCAATTGTGAATCAAATAGCTGGGTCTTCTTTTCATAAAGTTTCTGGCACAACTCAGACAGCAGCTTTGAGATTTTGAATCTTTGACGCACGTCCACAGTTGCAGTATCATTTGTGTATAAATAACAGCTAATGTCATTAGTCTCATTATTATGTTGGCAGTAAGTCATGTTGTAATGATTCGGCTGTAACCTTTTGACAAAACTTTTCTGAGTCTGAAGGTCAAACCTGATCATTAACTCTCTCTCTTCAAATGATGCATTCCTGGCAGATTCATTTTTATGCCCATCTGCCTCCTACCACCCTGTCTCGACAATGTCACCGTTGGTCAGTCGTCATGCTGCACCACCTAAACACACCCATTGGAAAGTGTACGTTCATCATTACCCATTTGGATGGTTATCGGGCAAACAGCACTCTTCTAATCTCACAAGGATTTAGGTTTAATGCATTAAAGTGCTCAAAGCATTTTTTTTTGAAAGGCCTTATGATTTTTTCTCCTAGGTTACTCACAGCAGACCCCAGCATTAATCTTAATCTGAGAACTGTCCTGGAAGGCAGACAACCTATTCTCCCTGCTGAGTATTTCCAGCATTTTCTCTTTTCATTTCAGTTGTGCAGCATCATATCGCTCCTGCACAGTCTGTCTTCTGCCAACTCAAAACTGTTCTCATCAATGCTGTCTGCAGTCTAGCTTTTTTCTTGTGATATTGTGGAGCGCAGGCCAAGGGACACTGAGCAAGTAGGTAACATCTGTTAGGTACATGATATTATGTCCAGCTGCAGCCTATCATAGGCAGGGACATCCGGACATTATATTGACTGGCTGACATCCAGAAACATGTTGACCTAGTATTAAACTTGAATCTTGCACTGTGATTCGGTTCCTGTGTTCTGCAGATTTGACTTCATAGGCAGAAATTGATAGGGCGGGGAGTGAAGAAGGGCAACAATTCTTAAACCAGAGGTTGATTACCTGCAACCAAATCCTTGACGTTGCCGTTCATGGCCACAGGACATGTGAGTTACAGCACAAGATGACAATAGGAATCTGCCTCCAAAGAAAAGAGCATTCAATAGCTATGGAGAAATCACAACCAAGCTTGCAGGTGGAAAGGATGTTTAACAGGAAATACTCCTTCATTGTTTTATGCTTTGATGTGGTTTCAGGATGCTGATAGGATTGCCAATTCTGTTTTGACTTTTCCTGGAGGTTTCATCAAATAATCTCCTGCTGCCAACCATTCTACACCTGTGCTCCCCTCATTAGTTAGCCAACCTGTGTGCCACTTTCTTACACCAATCTGAGAGTGAACAGATTCTTCATTGTCTGACTGGAAGATCCTTCATTGTCATGGATGTGATGGGCCTAATGGTTTCCTCATTTGCTGTTGTACCCTGTGATTCTATGCTTCACATTTTCAGAAATCATGAGCAAGAATTTTCAAAGAAAATCCTTCGTATTATTTTTCCCTCAGTTCCTTTGAAATTAGTCTTTGACTTCCAGACACTGTGAGCAATTCTGGAGATTTAGCAAACCTAGATTGCGCTGAGCTGTTGCCTTAGTTTTACAGTGTGCCATTTATATCTCATAGGAGTATAATCAGATAAATACATTGGCACTGAGTCAAGGGATTTCTTAGGATGAGTAGCCAAACTTTTGGTCAGAGAGCTTCGCTTTGTATTGTGCCTGTTACGACTGAGAAAAGATGAGTGCACTGTCTGAGTCCCACTACTCTACATGTCAAATAATAAATGTAAAGATTTTACCTGGTTCACAAATGGCCCTTTATATGCTTCCTCTACATTAGATTTAGAATAAAAAGAACCATTAACCAAGCTTCTTTATGAAATTAAAATATATTGATTTGCTTTAAAACCTTATGTAACAATGATGCAAGACTAGTTAACACGCATAGTCATATAGCACAGAAGAGGCCCTTCAGCCCTTTGAGTCATTACAGGCTGTAGTATGAAAATATAAATGTTTATCCCTCTAGTTATATTAGAACATTGACACATAAACATTCAGGCACATGTTGGGCAAAGGAAGACAAAAAATGGATTTCTCTCTGCAGAGATTCACTTTAAAAACACACTTTTGGTCAATAAATCTTAGTTTTTGAAGGCAGAAAGGATAAGGTTGGAGCTGTACAGACAGCTTTTGGTCTGACACTCTGGCACATGATAGTTGAAGTCACTGAATACATGCAATGGTTTTAGGGTACCTTTGTGGATGCTGTCATTCTGTAACTATCAGCCAAGGTCTTTTTCCCAGGATAGGGGATCCAAAGGTTGAGGGAATAGGTTTACGGTGAGAGGGGAAAGATATAAAAACGATCTAAGGGGCATCATTTTCCACTCAGAGAGTGGTGCATGTATGGAATGAGCTGCCAGAGGAAGCGGTGGAAGCTGGTATAATTACAACATTTAAAAGGCATCTGAATGGGCACATGAATAGAGGGTTTAGAGGGATATGGGCCAAATGCTGGCAAATGGGTCTAAGTTCATTTAGGATATCTGGTTGGCATGGACGAGTTGAACCAAAAGGTCTGTTTCCATGCTATATAACCCTCTGACTCCACAACTATCAATAACTCTTCTCATGCAAGGGCAGCTGGTCCAGAGCTCCATGAACCACATTAACAACAAGGGCTATTTTCCACAATCAGGAGAGCTGAGCACAAGTTCTTTGTTTCAGCATGGTCCTTCCTAATTGTAAAATCCCTGTTCTCTCCCAGTTGTTAAAGCAATCAGATATTGTTCTTCAAGTGAGTTCAAGGCAATGAGATCAGTAGTAAGCTGGAGCCATGTGATTTAATAAAAACAGATATTGCCATATAATTTGAAATAACAAATTTTCTTCAATCCTTCAAAACTGAGGTCCTTAAAAAAAATTATGAAGGCCTTGTGAACATGTGTCAAGAAAAAGAGAGTGAAGTGGAAACATTTGGGGAGGGAGTTCAAAGTCCAGGCACTTTAAGGCCTGGCCAGCAAAATTGGGCCAAAGGATTTAGGTAATGCAGCAGAAATCAGAATTAGAATTTAAGAGGATGAGAAATAGGAGCAGGCATACAATGTGGCTTGTTGAGCCTACTCTGATATTCAATGCTATCATGGATGATCTCGGTCTTCAACTTTTATTTCCCCCTTCCTCTTATATCCCTTCAATCGCAGAGATGAAAGTCTGTCTTAATGTCAGATGAAATGTAAGATGAAAGTCTCTGCCTTAAATTTATTTAGGAATGGGTGATCCATGACTCTTTGTGTAGAGAATTCTAAAGACTCACAACATTTTTGAGTGAAGAAATTTCTCCTCAGGTCAGTTCCTTATCCCTATCTCAGCACCTTGTCCTGAAGCTGTGACCCCTGTCCAAGATTCTTCAGCTTTGGAAAACTCTGACTGGGATTCTCCACTGCCTGATGTGGTCGGAAGAATAGTGGGATGGTTTTAATCGGGGGAGAAGTGAAAAATCCAATCCTTGTTGTCGAGGGAAATGTCGGCGATTCAGTTCTACCCCTACGCTTGGTGGTTTGAGCATGTAACTATTAGGTGTGAGAAGCCCATATGGTGTGTTTTACATCTTATTACTCTCACAATTGGATGAAATAAATTCCACATTTCCAATGAAATCTGACCCAACCATGAAACTAGATGCTGCAGAAACCCAACAGAGGAAATGTCCCTAACAGACAATATTTCTTTATACACTCAAGGAAAGTACTTGGTCCTTTGTGCTTGTTGCGATATGTGGGCTTTAAATGATGCTCACAGTCACATGCCCTCTCATTTTCCCACACCATCTCCAGGCCCATGGGACACAAGGCAAGTAGGCAGCAGCTAATGGCTTAATGGTGTGGGACGGTGAGATGTGTACTTCAGTTTAGTGTGAGCTGGGGGTGCTGGGCAGGGTCTAGCCCAGTTCAGTCTGAGCTGGGGGTGCTGGGCAGTGTCTAGTCCAGTTCAGTCTGAGCTAGGACTATTGGGCAGAGTCTAGTCCAGATCAGTCTGAGGTGGGACTATTGAACAGCGTCTAGTCCAGTTCAGTCTGAGTTGGAGCTGCTGGGCAGGGTCTAGTACAGTTCAGCCTGAGTTGGGGGTGCTGGGCAGGGTCAAGTCCAGTTCAGCCTGAGTTGGGGGTGCTGGGCAGGGTGTGCTCCAGTCAGTCCAAAGTCTAGCTGCCATGTATCAGGTGTAGGTGTGAGCCCAGCATCTCTAACTGGGGTGAATGAAACCTGCTGACTGAGTCACTCTGTTGGCTGTGAAGACTTTGACGGATCTCCTCAGTGGGTTCAGGTCCGAGTGATCCCGAGCTGGTGGAAGTCTCCTCTCCAGATACATGTGCATTGGTTCTTGTCCTGGTCTGCAGCAGCCAATGGGATTGCAGGCAATGTGGAGCTGGATAAGGAAGGCATCTCTGGAGAGACCTGAGATTAAACTCCTATTGGTCACTTCTCCTCTCAATGGGTGCCCGCTACTTGAGAAATGGGGTCATCTGGCATGGGATCCAGGTACTTCGTCCTCCTCTTGCCTTGCCATTAATTTTGAGCATCCATGACCAGAGTGGTGGAGTGTAAGTGCATGCTCATATCTGATGGCTATTGACAGTTAGAATCATAGAGTGGTACAGCATAGAAATGGATCCTTCAGTCCAAGTCACCCATGCTGACCAGATATCCTAAGTTAATCTAGTTCCATTTGTCAGCATTTGGCCCTTATCCCTGTAAACCCTTCCTATTCATGTACCATTCACAACCCTTTTATATGATGTAGCTGTATCCGCCTCCATCACTTCCTTTTGCAGCTCATTCCAAACATGCTCCACCCTTTGTGTGAAAAATCTGCCCCTTAGGTCCCTTTTATATCATTCCCCTCTCATCTTAAACCATACAGTTCTGGCCATCACACTACCAGAAGGATGTGCATGCTTTGGAGAGGTAGAGAAAAGGTTTACCAGGATGTTGCCTGGTATGGAGGTATTTTAGCTATGCAGAAAGGTTGGATAGACTGGATTTATTTTCACAGGAATGCAGGAGGTTGATGGACGACCTGATAAAAGTTTATAAGATTGTGAATGGCTTGGATAGAGTGGAAAGTATGAGGCCTTTTCCCAGTGTGGAGGGGTCAATTACTAGAGGACACAGGTTGAAGGTGCAGGGGGGACGTTTAAAAGAGATGTGTGAGGCAAGTTTTTCACACAAAGGGTGGTGAGGTGCCTGGAACACGCTGCTAAAGTGGGTGGTGGATACAGACACAGTAACAGCATTCAAGAAGCACCTGGATAACTACATAAATAGGAAGGGAATAGAGTGATACGTACCCTGTAAGCGAAGACAGTTTTAGTATGGAAGGACAAAATGTTTCTGCGCAGGCTTGGAGGGCTGAAGGTCCTGTTCCTGTGCTGTCTTGATTTTTGTCCTTTGTTCTTTATTCTATGCACTCTAGTTTTGGACTCCCCTACCCTGTGAAAAAGACCTTAGCTATTCACCATATCCATGCTCCTCATGATTTTATAAACCTCATTAAGGCCACCCCTCAGCCACTGATGCTCCAGGGAAAATAGCACCAGCCTATTCAGCTTCTCTCTGTAGCTCAATTCTCCAAGCCAGCAACATTCTTGTAAATCTTTTCTGAACTTTTTCAAGTTTAACAACATCTTTCCTATAGCAGGGAGATCAGAACTGAACACAGTGTTTCAAAAGTAGTCTAACCAATGTCCTTCACAGTTGCAACATATCGCCCCAACTCCTATACTCAACGTGCTGACCAATGAAGGGAAGTATACCAAATGCCTTCTTCACTAACCAGTCGACATGTGACTCTACCTTCAAGGAACTATGAAGTTGCACCCCAAATCTCTTTGTCAACAACACTGCTCAGGACCTCACCATTAAGTGTATAAGTCCTGCCCTGTTTTGCCTTTACAAAATGCGGCTCTTTTGGACTTGCCTGTCCATCGGACCAGCCACCTTTTCAATGGAGGTAGCCAAGCGCTTTCATGACAGAGTCACTACAGTAGACAGAAGATGGGACCTCCTCTATCTTTGTCTTGGTGCTCTGGCATCCTGGCCATCACACTACACTTCTTCACACTTCTTAATGATGCTACATGAGAGAGTCTGTAAGAAGCCATCACACTTCTTCTACAGCTGTCTGTAAGTTGAGCACGTCATTCATTTCCAAGCTCTGAAGCACATCTTCGGCGTAAAGCTCAACAAGTGCCTGGTCTCCAGCAGGCCTCTGGGTGTCAGAGAGCTCAGGCTGTTCTTCCTCTGCTGGCTGTGGTGACATTCGGTTGTGTGCCCGATTCTATACCGTCACTAGGGCACCCCTGAGGTAACAATATTTGTGCTGATGGAGGGTGCAGGTGAGACCCTTCGGATTTCATTGGTTTCATTCTCAGTTTCATGCTTGTGTTGAGCGGTGTCTCTTCTATTTTGCTGTCTGTTGACCACTTGTAGAAGAGGTGGGAGTGAATGAGTTATTGAAGAAGTACAAAACCCTAAGTAGAAGGCTTTTGAGAGTAGCTGCAGTTCTGAGACAGACAGATAACAATGTTCCTCACTGGCTTCTTCCATTCTGCTGTCTCCATTGACACAGAATTAGTTTTGGTCCTCACTTGTCAGATGCACTACATCTTCCTGGAAGGTGAGGCTGCAGGAGTCAGGAAGACTTGTGCCAGCCTAGAACCTCTCTTATTTATTACGCATCAGCTTATCTTGCAGCGGGAGAAAGAAAAGGGCTAAGAGTAACAAAAATGGCCGAACAAACATTTGATTCACATGCATAGCCCTGTCCACCCTACTCAGTAAGTGAATGTGAAATACAGTGCCTAGGAAGTGTTGTGGGATTGTCAGCATGAGGTAGATGTGAGCCCTTCAGTGCATATCAGTCATGCGATGGTGAGGCGGACATCCCTATGTTCCAGTGGCAGAGTTAGACTGAGTGATGGCCCTGTGAGTGAGAGGCTGCTGTGAGAAGATGGCAGCACTTGTCTTTATGGAGTGAAGGAGATTATTCATCTATTTCCTGCACTGGGTCCTGTTTCGTTCATGCCTACTAGAGGCACTGACCTGGTGTTCAACTCAAGTCCAACCACCCAGAACCCATAGGAGGGCTTCTTTTGCCCTTCAGAGGGGAAGAGGAGCTCCTTTCTGGCTTCTTACAGACTCTCTCATGTAGCATCATTAAAATATAGAGCTGTCTTAAGATGCGTGGCAGACAACTCTGGATGGGAGTGACAACTACTGCCTGTTGTGGACCTCCTGGATTGTAGCTAATGAAGTGTTGCCCAGCTGGCCTTTAAGTATGGCACCAGAACCTTCTACCCTGGGAGGTGCCACTGGGGACAAGACACTCTGCCTACCATTCAGCAATGATTCAGTCAGTCACCAGAGACCTCGCTTTCATATTAAATGAGCTGAAGGGCGGATGTTTACTTCAGAAAATGCACCATAGGCCTGAAGATGTTAAAGAACACTTATATTTCTTCTAAACTCCAGGGAATATGTTCAGCTTGTAATTATAGGATAATTCTCTCATCCCAGTGATCAATCTAGTGAACCTTCACTGTACTGCCTCCAATGAAAGTACATCCTTCCTTAAATAAAGAGACCAAACTCGCAGACAGTATTCCAGATGTGGTCTCACCAGAGTCCAGTACGATTGTCCTAACATCATGCCAAAACTGAAAAGGGACATTAAACATCTGTCAGCACTTTTTAAAGTTCCTTTACACGTATATAGTTTCATTTCTTTAAATTACTGTTTTTGAGTACATCTACCCAAATCCCTGCAGTAGCAAGCTCCCAGCATCACTGGAAAGGGAGAAAGGAGAGTGGGCTGCTTCTAGTGTTCGCCTGCTCTGTGTGAGATATGATAATTCTACAATATCATATGATACCAGCACACCACTAGCTTGGCTCGATTCTAACACATTGCCTGACCATTGCTCAGATCTGGATCCTGGTTTGAACCTGTGAATCTCTAAGGGTGTTGTTCTATGTGATAATTTAATATTAGATTTGTGGAGGTCAACTTGTTTTGATGGTGTCAGAGATAAAAGGTACTGCAGATGCTGGAGAATCCGAGATAACAAGCATGGGGCTGGATGAACCTGCTGTGTTCATCCAGCCCCATGCTTGTTTTGATGGTGCCTGGGCCTCAGTGATAGTTGCTTAAAGATGGGTAGGGAATGCCTTAAGTATGCATTCTGCACAAATTTGAAGTAGTCATGTGAAAAATCTAAGTGTAAGAGAAACTCGCTCTCTCTCATAAACACCACAGTGCATCCTTGCTAAAAAGCAGCAGCAAGTGTCATTTTCCTAAAAATGAGACACTAAACTGGTTAATGCTTCCTTATAGCTGGCATGCTTGTTGGTTAGAACAGAGTCCTTAATGATAGCAAGTAACTTGTTTTTCACTTTCCTAATTATAAATTTCGAGATTTATGATTTAATGAAATGTGTATTTAGCTATTTGCTTTGTTTTATATTCTATTGTTATGTTTACTTGTTCATGCAGAATCCTGCTGGTGAGGGATTTGACCATGCTCATTGGTGATTGGGAAAAGGAGGAAGGTTGGTTTCTCGAGGTCACCAATTTTTGTGGGAATATGAGGAAGTCAGGTTTCACAATGTTTCTCTGTTTAGTTGTAAGTTGTCATAATACATTGTAGCTTTGGAAATATGATGACGCTGTAGCTAGTTTAGTAACCTGTGATTGGCCGAATTTCAAGGATGTGAGCTTTAGTCCCACTGTAGCCGGTTGAGAATTTGAATTCAGTTATGTATGTGACTCCAATCCTGCAACACCAGGATTTGACTCTTAACTGTTCTCTGAGGTGGAGTATTGAAGCAATCAATTGTGAGAGTGCTTCATAGGGATAGCCCAATACCATCATCTCAGGGCAATGAGGAACAGGTGATAAATAATCCTTGGAATGATTTGAAAAGAAAATATAATGGTGTAGAATTGGGGAATGTGTTTAAGATCCCTATCGAAAACTGGGAGAAACAATGTCCCAACCTTGTGAATTCATAGATAATGGGAGATTGTATCTGTTTTCTCTGGTAGTTTAATAATTCACCTCGGTGGTTTCTCAGCTGATTCGGTTGTAGTAAATCCATGTACCTGATGGTAAAATAGTGTACAGGGTGTTGTACAGCTTTCTAATAACAGCAAAATGGATATGACACAACTGGTGTTTTGTGTGTTCTTTGGTTATTTCATAGGAATGCTAAAAGTTACTAAACCCAAACAGACTGAGGATGCCATTCACACTTATCTTACTGACTTTTGTTTCTGTTGGGAACAATATGATTGCAAATTGCAATATGAAGGTCCAATTCGTAATTTGGCTTAAAACTATATCATACTTTGCCAATGGAGTGTCAACACATTATGAAGAGGAATAATCTCACGGTCACATTTTGTTCGCTAATTGAAAAGCTTGCATGAGAAAACAATTCTGTTTGAAGGTGATGAAGTGTCAGTCGTGATTGACTCATACAAAAAAAAACCTGTGCCAAGTTTTCTGAATCCTGTGCAGCTGAGTTATGGAGAAATCCATCCTCTAACACTGCAACTATTTCGCTTTGCACCTCCAGAGATTTCCTTTCTCTTCCTGCAATATATTCAGGTTGGGATGGCTTCAGTGGATTGTATCTGTGGTTTATTGTTCTTGAGCTATGGTCCATTCATTATAGTTCGAATTAAACAATATTTTGTTTTACAACTTGAGTATAAAAGCCATTCACTTAAAAGACTAAAACAGCTTTTATTTAATATTGTTAATTATACCTGTATAATTAATTTTATTGTCGTTATGTTAATTAATTGTTGTGTTAGATTTGACTCATTTCGGTGATCTAAGTGTTTTTCAGCTCCTAAGTATCTAATTCCAGGCTTTGTAAGCATTGCATTATTCAGAGTAGTCTGATTCATTTCCCTTTTCTTAATGTACTAGGGAGCAAGGGAAACTAATCCTTTACTGCTATTATGCCCTGTTTGGCATAAAGATTTAAATGGGAGCCATCAGACAAGGTTAATTTTCTGCAGTAATCCAACCAACAAATAATGGAGGCATATTTTTTGTTTAATGATCCAGGCACTTGGAAGATCCTTGTCAGGGTGGGAGACTGAATTCTCTCTTACATTGACATGCTTGCTCCTGAATCAGAAGTTACAGCTTCGTATCCCATTCCGTATATCTGAACACAATATCTAGGCCTAAGTACAGTACAGAAGGAGAGATACTCTATTGGAGGTGCTGACATTTGGATGAGATGCTAAACCTATGTCCAACTGCCCTCTCAGGTGAATGTAAAAGACCCCTGAGCTCTATTTTTGAAGAAGACCAGACGGGTTCTTCACAGCACCTTGAACAAAACATATCCCTTAGTCAATATCACTAAAAAGACAGATTAGTTTCTCAGTTATTGGTTGACACAATTACCTACAGTACAGAAGTATTTTGTTTGGTAATGTTGTGAATTTATGCTACATTAATACAAGATCATTTAACTAATCTTTGTGAAACATTTTATTGTTACAACATTTTTCTTGCAAAGTTTTGCATGAACAAATTACTTAATACTTCTTGCCTTTTTAAATCAGTTCATCTGAAGAATTTACAAGCAATATTATAATGCTTTCTAGCTTGTATTTAAAATAAGCAAGTTATACTGGCAACAATTTACGCCTGTTCTGAGCTTGGCTCTAAATTAAATTCTAGTTTTGCTGGATTCATATATTGAATTTAATTTGATTTTGCAGCAACGTCTCCTCATTTTTTTTTACAGTGCATGGCTGATTCATTTAACTGCATGGTGCTTTTAAATTTCTTTGCACAGTCACCCACGTGCACTATCTTAAAGTAATTTGGCTGGCACACAGCCCGCAAGGCAACTTCTGGGTTGCTGTGAAATCATGCAGTTTAAAGGGAACATTGTTCTGCAGATCTGCTAATTCTGCTTCTGAATGATGGTGGACAACTAATGGGAGGAGGCTCCTAAAGGCAAAACTTAGAACATTCATTCCCCCAACTACTATGTCGACAGTGTGCATCATCTACTAAATGTGCAGCTGCAGTTTGCCGTAGCTCCTTTGATTGTACTTGACATACTCTGGAACTCTATCACCTAGCAGGGCAAGGGTAGTAGTCACATTAGTAGTGCCACCATTTGCAAGTTCCTGTCCAATCTCACAGCATCTTGACTCAGAGAAAATCACCATCCATTCACTGTCACTGTGACAAAATACTGGAACACCCTTCCTAAAAGTACTGTGGGAGCACCCCCACTAGATAGATTGTAATGACCAAATCCACCTACTCAAGGGCAATTTCTTTATTCATTCATGGGATGATGGCCACGCTGGCTAGGCAGCACTTATTGTCCATCCCTAATTGTCAACTACATTGCTGTGGGTCTGGAGTCAAATGTAGGCCAGACCAGGTAAGGATGGCAGTTTCCTTCCCTAAAGGACACGAGTGAACCAGATGAGTTTTTCCCTAACAATTGACAATGGATTCATAGTCATCATTAGACTCTTAATTCCAGATATTTATTGAGTTCAAATTCCACTATCTGCTGTGGCAAGGTTTAAACCCAGATCCCCTGGAACATTATCTGGGTCTGTGGATTAACAGTCCAGCAATAATACCACTAGGACATCACCTCCCCTCAGGGGTAAGTGGTAAGATGTAAACTTACCAATGAAGGCCACGTTTCATAAATAAAAATTGGTTAATATTTGGTCATATTGACTGTTGTTCTCTAAGTATTAAAGAGTTCTTTCTGTCACAGGGAGCATATATTGGGTGAACAGGAAACATAAAATAATTCTGTTGCATCATGTTAATTTTATTGTTTGAGAGTTATTGCATTATTAGCAAGCAATCTGTTTTATGTTGTTATTACTAGAACTGTTAAAGAAAATCCAGCTCTCCATTACTATTTATCTGTGTTTCGCATCACATTCTATGCATGACTAGTCTCCACAGAAAGTCAAGCCAATTAGTTTAACCCTTTGGCCTCACAACCAAACTGGTCTAAACATCTGTCATTTTCACAGGAGAAAGGGAAAATGAGATAGTCGAGGCTAAGGGTTCAGATGCTGACAGACGTTCAAATCCCTCATTTGCACTGAGTTTCCAAAGTGATCGAAACTGAATTGCATCTCCTGTAAGTTTATACTGCCTCTGCCTGCACTGAACTATATCTGGGTCAGAGACCTGCAGCAAGGCCAGGATTCAACTCCAGTAAATTCTGACTTGGTGTGTGTTTGAAGAGAAGACAGATACGGCAAATTTAAAATGAATAAACCTGGGTTTAGTTGATTGCATCGAGTCTTCGAGAAAGATGTAACATTTTGACACAAAAGCAGTGATACTTGGAAAGAGTTCTGTGTCTGGAATAAGTGTCTGACACTTAATACTGTGTGGCTGGAGTATTGCCTGGATTGCAAATGGTTTAAGTTCTGTATTTCCCTGGCGATGATCCCAATGTGAGGCTTTTACACCATTTAGCCAAAGGACTTTTTCAATCCCTGCTAAAGTTACGGTGGAACATGAGGTGAATTCCTGTGGAAAATCAGGGCCTGTAACTTTAAAAAATTGAGTATTCTTGTTTCAATTAGACAGTCAGTTTTACATAGAACTTAATCCCAAAAGCAATTTTGAGTTGTTAAAGTTACCAATAGAGGCAGAGCACCATATAGAAGGTAGAATCAGAAGGGGCTCTGTAGGTGCTGCTTAAATTCATTTTCCCAGATATGTCTAAGTGGGAATTTGCAGAGGTTGCAAACTGCTATCTTGCTGCTGACAGACATAAGAGTGAAGTTGTGTATGCCAGTTACAGAACACTCATTATAATTTACCTATTTAAGAATTGCACTGTTAAAATAATTCTCTTCTAATCAGTGCGGAACAGCTACACACCAGATAAGCTCCAGGGTGGAATTTTCACTCGTGACTAATAAATCAGGAACACCCTGAACACGAGTTCTGTTAGTTTCAAAAATATACTCTCCCACTGTGTATGACTTAAAAACTATGAGCAAAGTCTCTGAAAATTTACCCCACTAGGCTGTTATGAAGTGTCATTACTGGACCGCTGTGAATGAGTGCAAACATTTTACATTGAATTCCAGCAATGGCATGAGCAAAACTTAGTGGGAAACAAAATTGGAGTGTAAGTACAAAGACTCATCCTCTAAAATGTAATGTAGAAAGGATTATTGTACCTTTTGAGCTATTTTCCTTCTCTCCGATCTAACTGTGTGAAGTGATTGAGCTGATATGAGGTTGGGAAGTATTGCCTGGGAAAGCATATCATCATTCTGAAATGTTTAGGTTCGGGTTTTGATTCTTTCCTGTGGACTAGGGCAGGGGAAGAATTTGGAAACCAAGTTCCAGTGTGAAGTGAGTGGGAGCATTTGTGATGTGAATCAGGGAGCAGAGTTGGTGCGAGCCAGTGTGGAGAATAAGAAATAAGTGCCAATATAATCCTTTCCAGCCCATCAAGGAGGAGGAGATCTTTGTACTGCTCTAATTCTGGTCCCTTGCAGATACCTCATTTTCTTTCATCTGCCATTGGCAACTAGGCTTTCAGTTGTTAAGATTCTAACTATGGAATTCCTGCTTCTTAATCAGTGTCTGTTGCTCAAAACCTAGCTCTTTGTCAAAGCTTCTGGCTATATGTCCTAATGTCATTATGCGGTATGGTAAAAGTTCTGTTTGATAACACTCCTGTGAAGCCTCCTGGAAAGTTTTAAATGTTAGAGGTTCTTACATTGATGCAAGGTTTTGTTAGATCAGAGAACTGTGAAAATCAATATCCCTGTACCCAAGAAAACACATGCAATGTGCCTGAATGACTACTGCCCAATAGCTCTGACCTCAATAATCATGAAGTGCTTCGAGAGGCTTGTCATGGCCCACATCAACTCCAGTCTCCCAGCCTGACTCGATCCCCTACAGTTTGCCTACAGACATAACAGGTCCACAGAGGATGCCATATCCCTAGCCCTGCGCTCATTCCTGGAACATCTGGACAACAAAGACACCTACGTCAGACTCCTGCTCATTGACTACAGCTCCGCCTTCAAAACCATTATCCTCTCCAGAGTGATCTCAAAACTCTGTGACCTTGGTCTCGGCTCCGCCCTCTGCAACTGGATCCTCAACTTTCTGACCCACAGGCCGCAATCCATGAGGACAGGTAACTGCACCTCCTCCACTCCAACATTGGAGCTCCCCACAAGGATACATCCTCAGCCCCTTACTGTACTCCCTGTACACCTACCACTGTGATGTCAAATTCTGAATGAACGCCATTTTTAAGTTCGCTGACGACAACACCGTAGTGGGACGGATATCTAACAATGACAAGTCAAACTGCAGAAGGGAGATAAAGGGCTTGGTGATGCAATGAAAACAACCTGTCTCTCAATTTTGACAAAAGTGAAGGACTGATAATTGACTTCAGAAAGAAAGGAGGAGAACATGCCCCATCGACAACAATGGAACTGAGGTTGAGAGATTGAAGAGCATCCAGTTCCTCAGAGTGACAATAACCGACAAAATGTCCTGAACTTCCCATGTAAATGCAACAGGCATGAACGCACAATAATGCCTCTTCTTCCTCAGGCAGCTCAGTAAATTTAACCTGTCCATAAGGTCCCTTACCAACTTCTACAGATACACCATAGAAAGCATACTGTCCGGGTGCATAACAGCCTGGTACGGCAACTGGTCTGCCCAGGACTGTAAGAAACTACAGAAGGTTGTGTGCACAGCCCACACCATCACGGAAGCCAACTTTCCATCCATGGACTCCATATACACGGCTTGCTGCCTTGGAAAGGGTCCCATTGCATCCAGTAATGCCCTCCTACAACCTCTTCTGCCAGGCAGAAGATATAGAAGCTTCAACACACACACCAGCAGGTTCAGGAACAGCTTCTTTCTGGCCAGTATCAGACTGTTGAATGAACTCTCTAGCCTCAAATAATGTAATCTACAATGTAACCTGTATGCCTCTAAGTCTTTTTGATCTGTACACCCTTTGCTTGCTGTGGTCTGCCTGTACTGCTTGTAAACAAAATTTTTCACTGTATTTCAGTACACATGACAACAAAATCAATCAATCAATCCATTGGTGGAGATATAGCTCAGTGGTAGAGCATTTGACTGCACATCAAGAGGTTTCCCCAGTTCAAATCGGCATGCCCCCTTTATACAGATACCTGGACTCAACTTGAGCTGTGTTTAACTCTCTTAAGGGCAGCATGGTGGCTCAGTAGTTAGCACTGCTGCCTCACAGGGCCAGGAACCCCGGTTCAATTCCACCTGACAGTTTGTGCGGAGTTCAAATGTTCTCCTCGTGTCTGCGTGGATTTCCTCCAGGTGCTCTGGTTTCCTCCCACAGTCCAAAGATGTGCAAATTAGGAGGATTGGCCATGCTAAATTGCCCGTAGTGTTCGTGTGTAGGTTAGGTGGGTTATAGGCAGATGGGTCTAGATGGGATGCTCTGAGAGTCAGTGTTTCCACACTGTAGGGATTTTACGATTCAATCAGTGTGAACTGTGGAGAATGGCAGGGTTGTGAAGAGGTTGGAAGTGGGTCCAAACAGAAGGAAAATGCCTCCACATTATCACTTAAACTCAGCATTTGGAGCATCAGCACACATGTAACATTTTTTAGTGAGAAATAAAGACAAACCCTTGTGCCTTTAGCGAAACACAACTGCAGTGCAAGCAATGGGATATTAGGTATACCTGCCTCTTAAGGTATAATGGGCCTGTATTCTGATTGCAACTGCACATCATCAGTCTCCATAAGGGGTTGTGATTTTATTCCTGAGCTTTTATGGTGAGTTATTGCTATGCTGTCAATGCTGTCAATCATTATTTCAATACTTCTGTGGTTCAGCAGAAGTATGTCTGTCTGTAGTGTGAATCTGGAAGTAACCTAAATGTATACTGAACATACTCAAAGTTAGCAAACTGACTGGATGGTGCACAGTTACAAAAGGCCATGCTTGCAATGTGTTTGGGAAGACATTACTTGTTGGATTATTGACTGTGCATCTATTGTTTCAGTCTACAGTTGAACAAGTCACTAAATGTTAACAGTACTTAAAACTCTGGTCTCAAATTCCCACAACATTTAAGTTTATAATGAATAGTGAGACATGCTATAAATTATAGTGCAGTCAGGAGATCTATAATAAAGTGTTACCCAAGCATTTATGGCACATGAAATTTAGATGCTTGAAACTGAGTCTGTAGGGAGAAGATCAAAGGAGGAAGCTGACTGATCTGGTAAACGACAGCTTTCCCACACTCAGCATCCTGCCTTTTATACAAGAGCCAGGCGGACACTGTGGGTGTTTTAACTTTCCCTCGTTTCTTTCAGGAATATGTTCTAATTAGATCAGAGAGCTGCCTGCATAGGCCATGCATGTGAGTGCTTAAAAATCCATGCCTCTGTGCTCGATGAGAGTGAGTGTTAAATTACCAATTCTCTGTTGCTGAAACAACTGTGCAATTCCAGGAGGGCCTTGGGTATTGGTTATCTAAGGGTTTAGGGCAGTTAAATGCTGAATGTTGCATTATAATGTCAGTATGTAACTTCAGTTCCCTAAACTATTGCTTTATTGTTTTCCTTAACTTTATTTGAAAGTAGATTTTAAATTCATCTGCTTAACATATCTGAAGACGTAGATAAATGTACCACAGTGCAAATTAACATTAAAATTTCCTGAGTGTTTTGCAGAGAAAGGGTAACTATCAATCTTGGGTGTTACCTGAGACGGTGGAAGCATTTTCTCCTCTGAGCCAGATGATTGTTGGTACAGTTGCCATGTCTGAGACTTGAACACTGTCAGTGGAGTTACCTTTTGAATGAAATATTAAACCAAGACCCCATTTGCTCTCAAGTGAATCTAAAAATTCCTCTGGCACAATACAGAGAGGAGAGGAGATCTCATAGATTGCCTACAGTGTGGAAACAGGCCCTTTGGCACAACAAATCCACACTGACCCTCAGAGACTCCCACCCAGACCATCCCCCTATAACCCACCTAATCTACACATCCCTGAAACACTACGGGCAATTTAGCACAGCCAATACACTTAACCTGCACATCTTTGGACTGTGGGTGGAAACCCACGCAGACACAGGGGGAATGTGCAAACTCCACACAGACAGTCACCCAAGGCTGGAATTGAACCCAGGTCCCTGGCGCTGTGAGGTAGCAGTGCTAACCACTGAGCCACAGTGCTGGCATCCTGGCCATTAATTTATCTAGTAGCCAACACTACCAAATCAAACAGTTTAATTATTATCATATTGCTGCTTGTGGAACTTTGTTGGGAGCAAATTGGCTATTCTGTTTCCTACATTTCAGTAATCACGACATTTTGAAAATGTGCAGAAGCTGTAAAGTTATAATATCCTAAAATTGTGAAAGGCATAATGGAAATATTAGTCTACCTTTGTTTTTTTTTAATGGATTTGATCTATTAAGCTCTATACATTCAGTATTCCACCAGAATATCATCAACCCAAAACATTACTGGACTTGTTTCCAGAAATAATCACCTGGAAGTGTAAGAAAGGATGGATATATCTGGATCTATTGAAACTCATCAGATCCCCAGAATTGGGGGATCAATATGCCACAGATGGAAAAAAACACCTAGTGTTCATTTGGTTTGCATGTTCACACTCATGTGAGTCAATTTTGTGCTCTGTTAGAAGTGGAAGCATGTTTTCCAGGCAGGATGAGATTCAATGTTGATGGAGACAGTATTGATTTGTCTAGTTTCTCAGATGCAGCAACTATATCAGTGGGAAATATCTCCCAAGTGATTTGTAGGAAACATGTGACGGATGTACTAGTGCCAATGTGATTTGTATGGTGTGCGGTTGAGATCATCAACTCAACTATGAAAAACCTTTTCTTTCAATCTCCTCCACCTCACTGGCCTTTTGCTTGTTAGCTCGTTTAATGAAACCCAACAGAATATTCGTAGCAGGCTTCAGTTTGTCTCCAGCCTTTTCAGGAGAAGGATCTTAAGAATTTCTACAGAGATCTTCAGCACTGTGCCAAATATCTTGGTCAGCTCATAAATGCAATGTACTGGCTGTTAGAATAATGATGATAGATAGGGTACAGCAAGCAATGATTCTTCCTGCGCTAATCGAGGGGGTTTCTATTACTTTGCGATGAAGGATGAACCATAAATAAGTTTCAGCAGAAGACGCACTTGTATTAAATAACAAGATAAACTTTAATACCTCTTAGTAACTATGTACATGTTACATTATGCTGAAAGTAACAGGAGGAGTGGAAGACATGGCCATCTCCAACTGTAACTGCCTACTGCCTAAGAACTGGAAGATACTTGTACATTCTAATCAGTGGCCATGTTTTATATCAGATTGGATGGACTTTCAACTTAGCTCAGATTAACCCATTCATGTCCATTGCCTTACAACAGTGGTCACAGTTCTGTTTCATCTGAAGTGTTGGACCGTGACTAACTCGTTCCTCTTTGGCATCTTCCATTCCCTGGTTCTAGTCAAACCTGAAGAGGTGACTCTTGAAGGACACTGACCCATGTGTGTCTGTATATTTCATGAACAGTAAGCAACTAGTCAAAGCACGGAAGCAGTGGAAATGTTGTGGCAAAGGAGGACATGAGCTTCAATGGAGGAAGATATCCTGTTGAGGTGTAGGGTTGAATGAGTTTTGTCTGATTATTTTGTGCTACAGTCAGCATCAACTCAGATAGCTACTCTGTGGTTAGGCTCAAGACAAAGTTACAAATGCAATAAGGTTTTAAGGCTATTGGGTGCCAACCATTGGCCTGTAGATCATTTAGAGTCTGAAGTGTACGAAATTTACAGACTTATAGTGATAAGGAGAGTTAGAAGATGCACTTTTAGGATAAGGTTCCAATTTTGGCCCATTCTTGTAACTAATTTAGCAAAACTTTGTCATGTCAGATTTTGAGAATTTTTCATGACCTCAGAATTTCTCAAGTGCTTTACAATGGATTAAACAGAAACAGAAATTGCTGGAGAAACTCAGCCGGTCTGGCAGCATCTGTGGAGAGTGAAACAGAGTTAACTTTTCAAATCTTGTGAACCTTCTTAACAGTAAGTTTGTGTTCTCTCCACTGATGCTGCCAGACCTGATGAGTTTCTCCACCAATTTCTATTTCTGTTTCTGTTTGCTTCAGATTTTCAATATCCACGGTTCTTCATTTTAATTTACAATGAATAAATGCCTTTTGATAATAACAACAGTAGTCCTGTTGTTAATAAACCTGTTAGTAATGCCCAGCAAGGTGCAATAAAGAACAATGTAATACAAACAGAAAGTGGTCAGAATTTTACGTTTCCCACATTTTTCTGCATCCTCCCATCCCCTCCTCTTGCAGGTCTTGGAACTGGACAGAACTCCCCCAGTTGGAAACAGTGTCATGGCACATTTTACATGTACCTGAGGGGCAGACAAGACCTCAATTTAGTGTTTGATCTGAGATACAACACTCCTCACAATTCAGCACTCTCCTAGTACTGCACTGGACTGTCACCTGAAAATTTGGCCCAGAACGTTCACTTTCTAGGTAGCTGGAGAGCTGTCTGATGTGTTACAGGACCTCTGTGAATGCTCAACATGTTAAATATGTGGTAGTCGCCTGGGATCTCGAAACATGTAAGGGGCAATGACCCTGAATCTTGAGTCCTCCGAAAATGTCTCCAGCTCTGAGTTAGAGGGTACAATTTGTTTTTGAGGGCTCGTCTTGAGATTTTCAAGGGCTACCTCTTGAGTTTTTGGGCCTACCATTTTTTGCTTTCAGATCTCCTTTCTCGTTCCCGCTGATTCATTTGTTGTGCAATGCAGATACATTCTATTTTGTTCAAAAAGCACACAATTAATAGAGAGCCATTTGGCATTTTATAATTTCCTACTTTAGTCTGTCTCTAAAGCAAAACACAAACAGTTTCTAAACAAGGCCTCACACCAAACATGCATTGTCTGACGTAAAATGTCACTCTTCTTTACACTGATAATACCTTTAGTTCTCTCAGGGCAGTGACTTGAAAGAAATTTGGACATTTACGTAAACATATTAATAAATTAAACCTGCTTAACTGATTGAAGACTTAACAGTATTTTAGGTTTGTTTAGTACATCCTCATCAGTGATATGACCCTTTGATCTCTTACTTATAAATTCTGTGTCTGACACTACCTCTCTCACTAACACCTAAAGAAGGAGTGAGGCTCCGAAAGTTTGTGTCGTCAAATAAACCTGTTGGACTACAACTTGGTGTCGTGTGATTTCTGGTATTCTTTGATATTTTGGATTTTTAAACCTCAGAATGCAGGGATTGTGGTTTGGGCTACAGTGTGGATTCTGTATTGGTATCTGATCAGGGGACCTCCACCACATTTAAGTTCCCCTCCAAGCCACTCGCCATCCTGGCTTGGAAAAATATCACCATTCCTTCAGTATGGCTGGGTCAAAATCTTGGAATTTTCACCCTAGTGGCTTTGTGGCTAAATCTACAGCAGGTGAACTTCAGCAGTTCAAGAAGGCAGCTCACCATCACCTTCTCAAGGGCAACAAGGGCAGGCAATAAATGCTTGCCAGCCAGCGATGCCCCATGTCTCACCAGTGAATAAAGAAAAGGTATGTTCTGCATTTCTCAGGCAGGCCTCAATTGGGAGTTCAAGCCAGAAATGCAGAGATTTGGGCAGGGCAGGTAAAAAAAAGGAGCAGACTGGCAATCCGACTGTGATTAGCCCCCATCTCTCAGAGGACTTAGTCCTTTGTCAGGTACAATTTGAATCCTGACATTGTGACTTAGAAGGCGGAAGAGTTTTCACTGAGCCATGGTGGATATTAAGACTTAGGCAAGTTAATGAGCATATTAGAATCAGCTTTAAAAACCTGCTCATTATTGGTATATTTTGGAGCATGTCTTTCCCCAGTATAATCGTATCTGGACTGAAGCACCATTAATTGTTGAAGTATTACATCTAGAGAGCGGTTTTGGGCGGATAAGGGGAGGTTAAAGCATCACTTGTCACCGTGCTATCCATTTTGTTTTGAATCTGCACTCAAAATGCTGGCAACTTTTTGACATTGTCACTGAGATTATCAGTCATCTGAGGATAAAATAAAAACAGAGTGCTGGAGAAACTCAGCGGGTCTGGCAGCAATCTGTGGAGAGATGGACAGTGTTAATATTTTTAGTCCAGTATGACTCTTCTTCAGAACTCCAGTTTTTGTTTCAGATTTCCGGAATCGCATTTTGCTCTTATGTTAGTTGTCTGCCAGCTGATGTGAGGTGTTGCAGAGCTGCTTTGAGAGGGAGTAGATCACATACAAACTGGGTCCAGTATTGTTTCTCTCTCCTTCCTCTCGTGGTTGTAACTCATTTGTTCTGAGCTCCTTTGTATGGTTGATGGGACTGATCTACAGCTATGGTCACTTAAGATTCTCCTGTCCCTCAGGACAAAAAGTCAGATGAACAAATTCCCATCCATTCTCCTACTAATTTCCCATGCTTGTAAGAGGCACGGTTCATTTGCCTAGAGCAGGCAGAGAATGAACACTGTGAGCAACTCTTTCCAGAGATGAACAGTAACACTGATATTTCCATGGGAAGTAGGGTTGCAAAATCCGGTTGGACATATCACAAGAGGTTCAGTCTTTGACCTCTCTCCAACTATCCCATCCTAAGAAACTAAATGTTTCAAGAAGAATAAGTAAAAGTGGTGAACTTAATGCTTGAGGCTTTGGCCTCAAATCTAGCAGTTGCCCATTTAAGGCAGAGATGAGGTGGAATTTTTTTTCTGTCAGAGGCAGTGAATCTGTGGAATTCTTTACCACAGAGTGCTGTATGTGTCATTAAGTACATTCAAGGCTGTAATAAGACAGAGTTTTAATCAGTAAGGGAATCAAAGGATACAGGGGTAAAAAAGCAGGAAAGTGCAGTAGAGGATTATCAGATCAGTCATGATCTCATTGAAAGGCAGGAGGCTTGATGGGCTGAATGGCCTGCTTCTGTTCCTATTTTTTATGGTGTTCCATCTCTGATGCAGGAGAACTCCCATTGAGCCAGGGCCTATATTAAAAGATTTAGTTAAGTTAATGAGCGTATTAAAATCAGTTTTTGGAAAGTTTCTTATCATGTCTCTGCAAAATAATCAAATACTGATTGACTTTGCCTCCCAGCTCCTGGTGGTGAGGTCAGACGAAATTTTGCCTAACATTTTTCAGCCCTATTTTTAATACCATTCCAGGTGCCCCTTTTTCACAGGGGGTTAGTGAGTTACCGGACAAAGAAGGAACCACATATAGCAGATCCAGCCCCCGCCCACCAGAAAGCTTATCTCAGGGAACCCCGCATGTTTCTGGGCCTCCCATCTCAACATTGTCTGCCATCCTTAGCTCCATGGGGGTTCGACCTGAAGAAGATGCCTTTGCCTGTGGACTGGATGCCCTTAGCATGTATGGGCCCTCGAAACACAAATGTTCCTGGAGTCTCTTACCAAATCTCCAACGCCAACAGACTCCACTGCAGGGCAGGCTTCCTCCACCTTAAGTGCATAACCCAGGATTCCACCGAGGCATAGTGAATTGGAAAAACAAATGACCTTCTCAGGGCACATGGATGGTGTGGGGGACACATCAGTGTAAATACGTTCCCACATTGGTCAAGACATGTTCAATTTTCCTCATCGGCTGTGGGAATGAAACTCTGTCTGTCTATCTGTAACTGCAACGTTGATGATACATTGCTTGGCCATCTTTGGCACTGTATGAGGTTTTATGGTCCAAGGTGTGAAGTGAGCAGTTCCTGTTCATTGTTTGGGTTGTGGGAACTTGGAAGGTGCTTACTATTTTGGCAGCGAGGGGGAATCTTTCCAGACAGCATTTCGTTGTTAGTGCATCACAGCCATTTAGTGGGATTGATTCCTGATGTTGCATGACGTGGTCAAGAGAGCTTGAGGCCAGGATTTGTCATCTACCGAATAGGTTACAGATTCACATAGAACGTAGTGTTTGTATGTGTACTTCAGATGTGCTGTATGGGTGTCTGTCTGATGCTGCTGCCCTTTGTGGGGTCTCACATTTCTCGACAGAAGGAAGCACTTACCTCCACCACACCAGGTGTGGTCACAACCATTGTCACCTCCTCTGTACACTTGTTATGTACAGCACGATGGACAGAAAGCATGATCACTCCCCTCCAGTGATTCTGAGGCTCAGCCTCTTACTGTTGGCAAACACCCAAATGAACACTGAGATAACAAGGTGTAGAGCTGGATGAATGCAGCAGGCCAAACAGCATCAGAGAAGCAGGAAGACTGACTTTTTAGGCCTAGACCCTTCTTCAGAAATGGGACGTCACCTGTGGGTGCTCTGATAGTGGCCACGTGGCCAATGGCGGCGGGCACATTGTGGGGAAAGTTCTGGGTAGGGTTGGGGATTTGGGAGGTGGAGGAAGCCCGTTTTGGGTGGTAGGCACCAGTAAGTTTATTGTACTTACGGTTTTTAGTGTCCAATAAAGCTGAGAAGAATTGTGAGTTCAGGTTGTGGATCCTATGAAGAATGAAAAACAGGAGAGGTCCTTTGCAGGTCTGGGAGAGGGAGGGTCTGAGCTGGGGTAGGCTTGATTGTAGTGCTAGGAGATGCCAGTGCATTGCTGCGAGTGTGTGTTTCAGGAGTCGCAGGGAGAAACGCTTCTGAAGGATCTCAATGTTCTGAA
>JAHRHZ010000029.1:6839384-6902937 GCA_024137785.1 Ginglymostoma cirratum
TCCATTTCTGAAGAAGGGTCTAGGCCCAAAATGTCAGCCTTCCTGCTCCTCTGATGCTGATTGGCCTGCTGAGTTCATCCAGCTCTACACCTTGTTATCTCAGATTCTCCAGCATCTGCAGTTTCTACTATCTCTGGCCCAAATGAACACTTCTCCTTCTTGCTAGTCCCACCAGTCAACCCAGTCAGCTTTGAACTTCCCAACATCCTACCCGACCTGTCCATCTAAATCTTTATCTCCTTCTTCATCACCTCTCCCCACTTTTCGCCCAAACCTCTGGCATATCGAGTCAACATGGCAGATACAACAGTTCAGTCACCTCCAGTCAAAGCCAGGATGCTTCTGACTCTTGAGAATACCATTCACCCTCCACTGGCTCCCACAATATTCCTTTCCTTTTTCATGCTGTATTGTTTCACCCGCTTGCTCCATTCCCTCTGCATCGCAGCATACTGCCTTCAATCCCTATAATTAAGCTCACGAGTTTCCTTCCAGCAGCAGGGCTGCTAATAACCCCATGTAGGCCTTTGGTGGATGAACCTCCAGGACTGACTGTAGCCCACACTCTGGAGCGATTTAGGTAGATGACCCCACATACAACCAGCTGCCTGACTGACAACTGTATAGCTTCCCAGCTGGCTTCACGTGTTTTCCTGGACAGGTTACATTGGAACAATGGAGCTGACTGTGGTCCTTTTCCTGAATGGAAGAGATAAGGAGCCGCTGATGACCCCAGTGGGCTGTCTGACCATGCCAAAGCCCCTGGAATGAAATTTAAGACTATATGTGACTTACTGTGTCTGGACTCCCTGGACTTGATTGCGGGCTACTCTCCCTAGATTTTGAGACATGGCCATTTGCTTGAAGCACATGCCATGTGTTTGCCACGTATGTGGTTGGCACATGGTGTAGGTCTGAGAAAAACGTAGCACAGTGTCATATGGCAACATGTCCACCTCATTGACTGATCACTGTTGACAGCTGCAACATGTTTCCTGGTTTTGTGGCTGCACAAAAAGGCATGTAAAGACAGAAGAACTGTGAGCCTTTAAGCTCTGGCTGACGGGGTGAAGCACATAAATACAAGGCAAGATACGAATGCTGTAAGCATTGAAAGAGGCCCAAAGTGAGTAAGCATGGAGAGAGCAAACAAAGCAGTGCAGAGATGCAGCCCCTGATGGAATACATGAGCTGGGTGCCTATCCCTGCGTGCAAAATGTTGTGGAAGCAGCACTGCAATGAGCAGTGCTAGCTCACTCCATAGTACAGCATTGAACTGCAGAAGTGTAATGTAAATGTATCAGAAATAAGGGTGTGGTGAAGCTGTTACATGTCGGATGTCAATATTTGTGGACATGAGGTGGATGCGGTGACTGCCCATGTATTGTGCCATGAGATCTTGGTGCCTCTTCGTCTAAGACTGATGTCTGGAACAATAAGCAGTGAGCTGGAGTTGCCAGGTAACCACTTGGGTGGCACAGTAGCTCGGTGGTGAGCACCACTGCCTCACAGTGTCAGGGACCTGGGTTTGATTACAACTTCGGATGAATGTCTGTATGGAATTTGCACGTTGTCTGTGTGGGTTTCTGCCAGGTGCTCCATTTCCTCCCACAGTTCAAGAATGTGCAGGTTAGGTGGATTGGCTGTGCTAAACTGCCCACAGTGTTCAGAGATGAGTAGATTAAGTGGGTTATAGGGGGATGGGTCTGAGTAGATGCTCTGGCAGTCGGTGTGGACTTGTTGGGCTGAAGGGCCTGTTTCCACACTGCAGGGGTTCTATTCTATTCTTGACTTTCATGTTGGGTGGCACGGTGGCTCAGTAGTTGACACTGCTGCCTCACAGCGCCAGGGACCTGGGTTTGATTCAACCCTCCAGTGACTGTCGGTGTGGAGTTTGCACATTCTCCCCTTGTCTGCATGTGTTTAATCTGGGTGCTCCAGTTTCCTCCCACAGTCCAAAGATGTGCACGTTATGTAGATTGGCCATGCTAAATTACCTATTGTGTCCAGAGATGTGTAGGCTGCGTCGATTAGTCATGGTAAATACGGGATTATGGGGATAGCATAGGGGTGCTAGGTATGAGTGGGATGATATTTAGGGAATCAGTGCTGACTCGATGGGCCAAATGGCATCTATCCATACAGTAGGTATTCTATTCTACGTTGTAAATTGCCAATGTCCAATTTCTGTCCCACACGAGAGAGGGCTGGAAGCTGCATTTTAATGAGGTGAGATTTGATAATAAAGAGATGGTAATCCATGCTAATACATGTATCATTAGTGAAAATCTCGTTTCACCGTTCAACACTTGGTTGGAAAGTAGGACTTTAGGTCTCGACATTGAGAAGATCTTCCCTGGCTATTTCCTGTGAATTTTCCAACTTTCTCACCATGGTCCACATTGTTCAGGGCCTGGGAAGATTCCACCCAAAACATTAGTTACTGTTATTCATCCTTCCCAGCACTGCAAATGAATTATTACAAGCGTGGAGTCTCATTCTTCAGAATGTAATTGTTGTTGCAGATATTAAAAATGCCACCTGAAAATCTTAAAATTAAACTTGCATTTAATTTAAATTTCAATCTCCTTCTAATCTCTCTTAATCCAGTTATTCTTTCCTCCTCTTTTGGTTCTTGATTTGACATTGAACTCACCCGCATGATTTTACACTTCCTCTCAGTCTTTGCATGACTTAATTCACAAGCCTTCAGTTTGATTGGTTAAAGAGATGTATTGTTGCTTTACCTCTTCACTCACTTATTTTCCTCACTACTGTGTTATCTGCTGTCACTTTCAACAACTTGCCAGGCAAAAATGTCAAAAACCTAAAACTGCAAAGGTAAGGCTAATTAATGGCAGATGTTGTTGATATTCTGCTCCTGCAAGTTTTGGCTGACACTTCCACAAATGACATCCACATCAGACTGAATCAGAAACAGCCTCGGTCCATGTGGTGAATGCTCATTGCTCACTGTTCAGTGGCCAAATGAAACTAGAACATCTTGTTCTTTACTACATTCTGGGGGAGATTGTAGCCTCAGTGGTGACATCACTGAACTGGCAATCCAGAATCATAGGCCAATGGTCTACGGCAGGAGGTGAAATCCTACCATGGCTCCTTGAATTCAATTCATAAGGTTAAGCCTGAGTAATGCTGATCATGAATCTATCACTGATTGTCATAAAATGCATCTGGTTCATTAATGTCCTTTAGCAAAGGAAATCTGTTGTCTTTACTTGTATCATCAATGTGATCAATGTTGCTTAACTGTACTGTGAAAGAGCCCACCAAACCATTCAGTTCAAGGGCAATTAGGGATGGGAAACAAATGCTGGCCTGCATTGCAAGAAAGAACAGAACTGTTACGTACATCTTGGGTCTGTTAGAATGTGAAACAGTTCAGCTGCATGATTCCCATTAGAAGAATGTTGGAAGGTCATGTGGTTAAACAAAGAGTTTGAAAGACTTAAGTTCTCATAAGCCTGAGTCACGGTCTTTGACGTCCCATTTTATTTGACACAAAGGCGAGAAAAACCCAGCTAACAATTCTGATGAGGTCACAGATTGTTCTGCCCTGAATCTCTCAGGAATCTTGGCCAGCACTCATGAAGTTGGAATGCTAAGCAGTGTAACTTTTGATGTCTACATTGCATTCCCAGTAGCAGCATTCGGAGTTCTGTAGTTGGATTCTGTTCATACCCTTGGCACATTGGGTGGTGTAAAAGGATAAAATGGTTTACTGACTCCACTATTGCAAACTGAAACTAAGCTTGTTTTGAGAACATATGGGACACTAAAGTTGCAGGTACTATACTGTGCCAGATCAATTTTGGAGCCTTGTAACAATGCTAACTGCAGTGACATGCTTTACAAAGCAACTTAGGTTATTTGCACATGGGACATAAGCATTCTTGGATATAAGAAAACTGACTGTTGCTCATTTCCAGTTCACACTTGTACTGTTCTCCAATTTTACCCTTTTATCCCCAGTTTACACTGATACTGTTCTCCCAAAGATGGACTTCTTCCCCTCGTTTATCCTGACACTATTTTTCTATGTTACTCCTTTCCAGTTTGAACTCACACTATTCCATAACGCACCCACTTCCAGTTCACCTTAACACCATTCCTCAACACTAGGACTGAGGAGAACGAGCAAATTTCTCTTTTCAACAGGGTAGCATGATTGCTCTCATTGGATTCAGGCCTGCACAGAACTAGAGATTCAGAGATGTAGCGGTGGATGGCAAGTGGGATGAGCTTCAGTTGACAATTGGCCTGACAATCCAATTCACATGTTCTCACCAAATTAATTTAAAATTCATGAAAGCAACCAATTTATGCAGAAACTTCAAGAATCAGCAGTGTGAAAAGGACCATGTAGTCCAGTGACCATGGGTCCAAAGTTTGACATTCTAAATTGACCCACAGCCGGAGAAATGAGGCCTGTCAGAAAATTGGCCAAATTAAATTAAACAGCAGCCAGTAATTATTGGCTACAGCAAACAGTGGAAACCAAGATCAAAGAAGTCACAAAAGTTCAAGGAGAATCAGATACAACCAGCTCAAGGGCTGTGTATTGGAGAAGTGTCGATCAGACTCTCTGGCACCTTGACTGCATATGTATGTGCACTTTAAGCCTTACAGCAAATGGCACCAGTGAAGGTGTTGCCAGGACCCCATTGGATGATTTGAACCCAGTTCGTAATCCAATTGGCCAAAGGCCACAGAACATTCTGGAAGGTCTGGGGCAAGGGGGGATAAAAACAAATGATCCAATTGGCCAAAGGCACAGAATATTCTGGAAGGTCTGGGGCAAGGGGGAATAAAAACACACACCTGGAAGCCAGCCCCTCAGTGAAGATTCACAGGGAAGACTCATAGCAAGGTTCATGGCAGAAGACTATACAGCAACCCGAAAAGACACAGGAGAAGATCCATCCTGACCTGTGAGACCCACATTTGTGGAAGAGACCCAGATCTACACTGGAGAGGAAGCATAGAAACATAGAAGATAGGATCAGGAGGAGGCCATTCGGCCCTTCAATCTTGCTCTGCCATTCATCATGATCATGGCTGATCAACCAGCTCAATAGCCTAATCCTGCTTTCTCTTCATAATCTTTGATCCCATTCGCCCCAAGTGCTGTATCAAGTTGCCTCTTGAATACATTTGATGTTTTGGCATCAACTACTTCATGTGGTAATGAATTCTACAGGCTTACCACTCTTTGGGTGAAGAAATGTCTCCTCATCTCCGTCCTAAATGGTCTACCCTGAATCCTCACACTGTGACCCCTGGTTCTGGACACACCCACCTTCAGGAACATCCTCCCTGCATTGATCCTGTCTAGTCCTGTTAGAATTTTATAAGTCTGTATGAGATCCTCCCTCATTTGTCTGAACGCCAGTGAAAACAATCCTAATCTAGTCAATCTCTCCTCATACGTCAGACCCGCCATCCCCAGAATCAGCCCAGTAAACCTTTGCTGCACTCCCTCAGGAGCAAGAGCATCCTTCCTCAGAAAAGGAGACCAAACCTGCACAAAACATTCTAGATATGGCCTCACCAAGGCCCTGTATAGCTGCAACAACACATCCCTCCTCCCGTACACGAAACCTCTCTCAATGAAGGCCAAAATACCATTTGCCTTCTTTACCGCCTGCTGCACCTGCATGTTTACCTTCAGCAACTGGTGTACAAGGACACCCAGGTCCCGCTGCACACTCCCCTCTCCCAATTTACAGCCTTTCAGGTAGTAACCTGCCTTCTTGTTTTTACTTTTGAAGTGAATAACCTCACATTTATCCAAATTATGGCATCTGCCATTGATTTGCCCACTCACCTAACCAGTCGAGATCACGCTGAAGGATTTCTGCATCCTCGTCACAGTTCACTGTTACACCCAATTTGGTATCATCTGCAAACTTGGAGATAATACGTTTTGTTCCCTCATCCAAATCATTAATATATATTGTGAATAGTTGGGATCCCAGAAAGAGATTCCAACAGCCCACCTCACAACACGTGGATCATTGTGGGTAATATCCTTTCTCTGAAGGATTGAACTAGACACAGCGTATGTATTTTGGAAATGCTCACATAGTGTTTTTAACAATGGAATATTTTGTTAATAAAATTGATTTGAACTGTAAAGCGAATTTTGTGTCCATTTGTCCACCTCACTGACAAGAACATTTGGGTGAAATGTTTCTAATACATAAACTGGTCAAGGTATCCAAAACATAGACAAACCAACTGCTGAGGATAAGTCCTCTGCTCTTCTTTGAAATATTGCTATGGATTTTTCACGTCCACCTGTCAGGCCAATGGGGCCTTGGTTTAAAGTCCCATGGGAAAGACAATCGCTGGATTTTCCCATCTTTATACAGGGATGGCATAGACCAGGCAGGCTTTAAAAATGGCAGGAGGAAGGCAAATCTGAGATTCCCAACCCCAGTTCCAGCACCAGCAATTTTCAATGGTGGGGTAAGGGTGCCAGTTGGCATTGTTCCAATGTCAACAGCATCATGTGGAAATAGATATTTTAGACTACCTCCAATTTTGATAGAGTTGGGTTGGTTTTGAAGGGTGATGTGAATGACTTAAAAATGTCTTGAACCATGGGTTTGAGATTGCACACATATGAACGGTAAGTTCAAAAGGTTTTAATTACTTCACATGCCATAAATAAATTTTCTACTATTAAGTTACAAAGGTGCATTACAGAGAGGGTGATTATTTTGCTTTGTTTTGTCAAGGTCAGTATCCATTAACTAATGGGGTTATCAAGTGGACATGTTTGAGGACTAGCAATCTGTCAAAGCAACGAACAGCAGTGTGAAAGTCTTTGGATGCATTTGATTGATTTTTTTCCCCTTGAAACATAGTTAAGCCATTAGTATTGTTGTTTGAAATGTTTGACAAATGTGTGAGCTGTCATTCAATTGCTAGATTTAGCTCAGCCATGCCAATTACAGTCAATCAACCTTTGCGGCATTGTAAGTGTATTATTCAGCCAAGCATTCATAATGCAATTCCAGTGCATTATGCAGTGAACACCTCTGTCAACAAGTTCTCCTGAGCAGAATCCACTTAAGACTTTGAAATTAGACAAAAGCTCAATCATCTGTCAAATAGTAACACAAATGATAAGCACTGCTGAGTAGAAGGCAGGAATGTGATATCAGCAAAATCTCCTGAGTCCCAATTCCCACCTCAAGGATGAAAATGTCACTTTTTACCTTTGTGAAGGGAACAACCGGTTGCTACAATGAATGACAAGTCTCTGGTTCTGGTGGATATCATTCTAGGATCTGAAGAGAAGTGACTAGTGTGAGAGTCAATGCTTTACTTTAAAAATTGTCAAATTCCATCTATTCGATGAAGGTTTCAGTATATTAAAATATAAGTGAATGTAATTCTTTTATTCAAAAAGGGAGGAGACAGAAAGTGAGAAACTACAACTACAGTTAGCTTAACATCGGAAGACATCAGAAGCTTTTATTAAAGACATTATAGCTGTGGATATAAAGAAGGCCCAGAAATAATTATTATGAATGCATTAAATACAATAAATTTTTTATTGAATGTTATAATAAATTAATATTGTAAAGAGAAATAGTGTTTAACTAATTTATTGAAGTTCTTTGTGGAAGTAATATGTGTTGTCAATAAAGGGGAGCTAGTAGATGTATTGTACTGAGATTTCTCGAAGCCATTTTATAAGTGCCACATCAGATATTATTGCAGAAAATTAAAACACATGGCATAAGAAGTAACATAGAGATAGAAATGAGAAGTATTCTTTTCTTGGAGGGCTTTGAGCCTTTGGAACATACTTCCTCAAAAGGTGGTGGAATTAGAGCCTTTGGCCATTGTAAAAGTAGAGGCAGATAAGATTCTTGGTAAGCAAGGGGACAAAAGGTTATTGAGGGTAGGTAGCAATGTGAAGTAATGAGATCAGCCATAATCGTTTCAAATAGGGAAGCAGACTAGAGGGCTGAGTGGCCTACTCCTGTTCTTAATCCATATAACAATGCAGGGCTCCCTCAGTGCTATACAGTAGCGCCAGCTTAAGTTTTCGAAGAACTGAATTGCAGCTTGTGCCCACAAACCTCCTGAGTTAGAGGCAACTGAGCCATGGTGAAGATGAATGATAGAGTTGACAAGATCCTAACCATCCTGCAAAATTTAATCAGAAAACAAGTGACGGTGTCTATGAGCCTGAAATGTAGTAACAGTCTTTCTCCTGAATGAAAATGTGATTTAAAACAATGTATCAAGGTTGTGCATTGTAATCTGTATTTTTTGTATGGCTGGAGTATATTACTGGAATCTCTATTATCTGAGTGTTCTCTCCCATCATCCTGAAAAGATTATTTATGAAAATTTTTCTACTACCTAATAAGAACCTTAAATTGATTGAATACCTTTAGCCATGCTGAGGTGGGAGGCCCACAGAATACAGCTAGTAAGGCACCTTCTGAACTTTTCCTTATATAAATGATTGCTCCCATGATCTGGAGGAAGAATGTTCTCAATAGCCTTTAAATAATACTTGAAGTGATTGAGAATGTTTTACTTTACAAAAAGTGAGGGGGTGCAGGAAGATGTTCAACAATTATCAGTAAAGTCAATGTTTGCAGCTTTTGTAGCTAATTCACTGAATGTTAAGACTTTTAAGGCTAAAATCACATGTTCCAATGAACACAGCAAATAAGATAGTGCATACTTCATTGATAACAAAACTACATTGAAATCCAGCACAGAAACGGGTCGTTTGGCCCAAATGATTGATTTTTAAAATTATTTTCACAAGATGTGGGCATCAGTGGCATGGCTAGCATTTGTTGCTCATCGCGACTTGATGGTGATGAGCTGTCTTCTGAATAACTGCAACCTATTGCATGTAAACATGTAAACGAGAGTTATGATTAGGATTTTGACCCAGTGACAGCAAGGAAAAGGTAATATCATTCCGACTCAGTATGGCATGTGTCTTGGAGGAGAACTTGCAGTTGGCTGTGTCCCATGCTTTTTCAGAGGTTGTAGGTTTGGAAGGAGCTGTCAAAGAAGGCATAGTGAGTCCCTGTAGTGTAGCTTACAGATAGTACACACTGCTCCCATTGTGTATCAGGGTGGAGAGAATGAACAGTTAAGCTGATGGTTTTGTGCTGCATTGTGTCAATCTTCTTGAGTGTTGCTGTAACTCCAGATAACTGGACATTATTACCATTGTATTCCTGACCTGTGCCTTTTTGAAGGTGGACTGATTTTAGGAAGTCGCAGTGGGGATCTCAGTCTCTGTCTTGTTCTTGTAGCCAAAGTATTTATGTGGCTGATCCATAAATATATAATACAAAGACATAATACAGTTAGGTTCCCTCTTGATGTAGGTACTGACTGAATGGCACTTGTGTGACATGAACATTACTTGCTTTCCAGCTCCAGCCTGAATGTTTTCCAGGTACTGCTGTATATGGATACAGACTGCTTCATCAAATGAAGAATAATGAATGGCACTGAAGATTGTGAAATAATCAGCAAATATGCCCACTTCTGAAGCAATTGAAGGTGAACACATCTAGGACATTATTCTGAGGAACTCGTGCAGCGATGTTTCTGTGACAAAGATGATTGACCTCCAGCAGCCATAACCATCTTCTTCTGCGCCAGGTATGATTCAACCAGTGAAGAATTGTCTCTCTGATTCCCATCCACTTCAGTTTTTCTCAGGTTCCTTTATCTGCGAGTGTTAAAGTGCTGCCATGATTTTTAGGGAGCTCAGCATCATACCTTAGAGGCACTGTCAATGACACCACCATCACCATTCCTGGATATGTCCTGTCCCTCTGGCAGGACAGACCTAGTAGATATAGCAATACGGTAGTATGCAGACAGGAGAGAGTTGCCCTGTAGGTTTTCAACACTGACTCCAGTCACCAGGAAGTCACTGGGCCAAACATGGGCAAGGAAACTTCCTCCTGACTACAGTCCTCCCTCGGCTGATGTATCAATACCCCTCCGTGTTGAATAACACTTGGAGGAAGCACTGAGGTTGGGGAGGATACAGAATGTATTCTGGGGGAACATTTCAGTGTCTACCACCAAGAGTGTCTCAGCAGGAGCATTGCTGATTAAACTGGTCGTGTCTTAAAGGAGGTGGCTACTAGACTGGGTCTGCTGCAAGTGATGAGGGGACCAACAAGGGGGACAAACATATTTGGCAGATGCATCTGTCCATGACAGTATTAGTAAGAATGATCAATGCACAGTTCTTGAGGGAACAAAGTCCCATCTTCACATTGAGAATACCTTACATCATGTTATGTGGCACTGCCAACACGCTAAATGGGACAGACATAAGAAGCACAAAAAAAATGCAGGACAAATCTAAGCAGGCCAATTTACTGCCCCATCAGTGAAGTGATGAAAGGTGTCATCAACAGTGCTATCAAGCAGCACCTGCACAGAAATAACCTGCTCAGTGACGCCCAGTTTGGTTTCTGCCAGGACCACTCAGATCCTGACTCCATTACAGCCTTGATTCAAACATGGACAAAAGAGCTGAATTGCAGAGGTGAGGTGAGAGTGACTGCCCTTGACATCAAGGCCACATTTGACTGAGTGTAGCATCAAAGAGACTTTGTAAAACTGAGATCAATAGGAATCAGGGGAAAACTTTCTGCTTTTTCAAGTCATACCTGACACATAGGAAGGTGGTTGTGGTGGTTGGAGCTCAGTCATTTCAGCTCCAGGGCACCTCTGCAGGTGTTCCTCAGGCTGGAGACCTTGGCTCAACCATCTTCAGCTGCTTCATCAATGACCTTCCCTCCATTATAATGCAAGAACTAGGGATATTTACCAATGATTGCACAATGTTCAGCGACATTCATGCCTTCTTAGATTCTGAAGCAGTCCATGCTCAAATGCGGAAAGACCTGGACAGTATCCAGGCTTAGTCTGAAAAGTGGCAAGTAACTTTCGTGCCATGCAACTGCCAGGTAATGACCATCTCCAACAAGAGACAAACTAACCATTACCTCTTCATATTTATTGGCATTGCCATCACTGAATCCTCAGCTATCAATAGGGAAGGAAATCTGTCATCCTTACCTGGTCTGGACTATATGTGACTCCAAATCCACAGCATTATGGTTGACTCTAAACTGTCCTCTGAGCAATTAGAGATGACAAATAAAAGTTGGCCTGGCCAGAGACACCCACATTCCATGGATGAATAAAAAAAATATTTTGATAGAATATCATAGAGGGTGTAGAAATAAAAGCATTTAGCTATTTCCACACCAATTTGAGTGTTTATTTGGGTAATATGCTTGACTTGGGCAAAACCTTGAAAATAATGGTGTTCCAATGAACCTACAATATTTTCTTTCTAGGTGGTGGAAGCTGTGTGTTTTTCTGTTGCTATAACTATTTAAAGCTGAGCGTCCTGTAGTTAGTTCCTCCTTTCATCATGCTACGCCATTGGTGAAGGGACTGGATCTGAATGGTGCTTGGTGGAATTCCAATCAACCAGATTGCTTTGGCTTTGAACGAGTTGGCTCAAAATAAATAAATTGGATCAGATTACAGTCATTAAGATGTTTTGCAAATTCTTTCCATTGAAATTAAGTCGAATTAAAAAGAAACTGGTATCTGATTGATGTAAAAACGTGAGTAGTTCACTGGCCAAAATGTGACAGGGCCCAGTCCAATGCAGTTTATCTCCAGATGACCTCTTAAGTGGCCAAGCAAGCCATTCAATTCAATGAAAAGCCTGCCTGTGGTTGAAGAAAAAGATCCATTTTCACCTTCATCGAGCAGTAGGGATGGGAAATAAATGCCCATTTTCCCCCAAGAACCAAAAGAACAAAGAATGTGCCAGCACTTACATTGTCGAGTCTGCCTTCAGTTTATTCTTCGCCATAAATGAGTTTTCAGCATGTGCTCACTTAGTGCTGTCTATTAGTTTCTTTTTCATGTTAATGAGGAGTGGGCATGAGGACTCACTCTCTTTGAATGTTAAAATGTGACGGCAGAAAGACCATTAAGTATGTAGCAATTCCAGTGAGGTTTCTGGATACCTTAAAAGCTTGGCTATATGCTAGCTCAGAGTTATACAACACCAGGCGTGAAGCCAAAGCATTTTGCACTGATACAATAAACCATTGCTATAACTACTTGGTTAGGTGATCCGATGATGGGAGATAGTGTGGGGTGGGGGGCGTGAAAGAAGGATTTGGGTTTCTTTATAACTGAATTTATTTTCATTTTAGGAACAGGTCATTCTAAACCCAATATTATGGAATGTGAGCTAAATTAAGAATGTTTAAATGAACCCAAGTCAGCACAATTCTTTCCAAGCCAGGGTTTTAATTCAGTTCAGATTTTATTGCAATGTGACTTGGACCCCTTGCCAAAGGCTGAGATGGGAACATGATTGGCTGCCAGTAGTGTGGACATGGTACTTTGCCCAGGTCCTCATTAGACTGGGAAAGATGGTTCTTTCTCGGCTGACTGGTCTGGCTTCAGCATTCAGCATTTTGATCCAAGGCATTTAATCTGCAGAGCAGCCTGATCTGAAGACTGACTTTATCAGAAACTTCACTGATCATCTCCAACCCAAAAAAATTAACACTACACTTGTCAATTCTGCAGTAGCTATTGTTACAAAATTAAACAGGAACAAAGGATGCACAATAGAATCAAGATTGATGGAAAATGGAGCAGTTATTCTGACGGTTAATAATGGGTTTAACGTTGATACACTTATGCACTGCAATTGAAAGAAGAAAAGCAGAAATAAAATATTGGCATGCACAGATTTAGGTGGATCTCATGGAGGTACACAATGACTTTGAGGGAGTGCTGACATCATCATGCGAATGCTTCAGTTGATCTTGGCAAACAAGCATATTAGTGGGCATGTTTGCAAGTCATTGGTTTGCGCATATGCCATATCTGTGCATGCGAAGAACTGGGGTGTGAAGATAGTTTAACACTCTGAAATAATGCTTAATTAAATGTTGAAATTGTGTGTTGACCTGTGGATAGATTTTTGTGTTGAACGTTGATGTTACTGGGTAATGTGACAATTGTCAGTCTACTAATGCTGTCCAATAACACCTTCATACAGAGTCCAAACCTCGTAATTTGAGTGATAAGATCAACAGCCATAAAATGTAGAAGCAGAAATGGTTATTTGGCTGATTGAGCATGCTTCGCCGTTCAATGAGACCATGGATAGCAATAATCCTCAACTCCACTCTCCTGCCCTGTTACCATAACCCTAGATTCCCTTATTGATGAAATATCTGTCTATCTCAGCCTTGAATTCCCTTACTGACACACTTCTACAGCTCTCTGTGGTAAAGAATTCCACAGATTTGCTGCCCTCTGAGAGAAAAAAATTTTCCTTGTTATCTCTGTCCGAACTGGGTGACCCCTTACTCTAAGATTAAGTTATAGACTGTCCCACAAAAGGAATCGACATTTGTGCATCTACCCTGTCAAGCCCTCTAAAAGTCTTATATCTTTCACTATGGCCTCCTTTCATTCTCTTAAACTCCAATGAATGAAAACCCAACCTATTCATTTTCACCTCACAAAAAAATCTCTCCATCGTTATCTAAATCATGAACATATGTTATAAATAATTATGACCCCAACATTGATTCCTGTGACACTCCAATAGTTACAGATTGTGATCCTGAATGTTCCCAGTTTATCCAAATTCTTTGCTTTCTATTCAAGGAGCAAATTACTGAAGATGCTGGAATCTGTACTGAAAGCAACAAATGTTGGAGATCACAGCAGGTCAGACAACATCCATGGAGAGAGACCAAGCTAATGTTTTGAGTCTAGATGACTCTTCTTCACAGCTGGTGAAGCCTGGAGGGGGTATCATTTATGCGATAGTGTGGGAGGGGAGGGTGTGACGGTGGTGGGTTGTAGAGTGCTGGGGGAGAAAAGATGTTGATAGTTCAGTTTAAGTGATTGGAATGTGAGAATGGCAGAACAGTGGTGTGTCTAACTGCCTGACTTGAAAGGACAGACAGTCCCACTGGGGTGGGTGGAGAAGAGAGAGGACATGGTGACAGAGAATGTAATCAGTGAAGTTAAATGAAAGGGAAGAAATAGGAGTTGGTTCACAATTTGAAGGTGTTGAACTCAAATATTAAGTCCAGAAGGCTATAAAGTGCCTAGTCTGAAGATAAGATGTTGTTCCTCCAGTTTGCGCTGTGATTCACTGGAGCACTGCAGCATGCTGGGTACAGACAAGTGGGCATGTGAGCAGGATGCTGTGTTAAAGTGACCGGCTATGGGAAGTCAGGGTCATGCCTGCGCACAGACCAGAGGTATTCTGCAAAGCAATCACCCAGTCTATGTTTGGTTTCTCCAATGTAGAGTGGGCCACGTTGGGTGCAGCGGATACAATACACAAGATTGGAGGAGGTACAAGTGAAATGTTGCTTCACCTGGAAAGATGGTTTAGGCCCTTGGGTGGTGAGCAGGGAGGTGGTGAAGGGGCAAGTGTTGCACCTTCTGCGGTTACATGGGAAGGTGCCATGGGAAGGGGCGGGTGGTGATGGTGGTCGTGAAAAGGACCAGGGTGTCCCAGAGGGAATGATCCCTATGAAATACAGGCAAGGGGAATGAGGAGAAGATGTGTTTGCTGGAGTTGTCTGAAATGGCGAAGAATGATCCTTTGAATGCGGAGACTGGTGGGATGAAAAGGGAGGACAATGATGACCTAATCTCACTGTTGTGAGTCATGGTAAGAGGCAAGGACAGAAGCACGGGTGATAGGTCAGCTAAGGGCCCTGTCAACCACAATGGGTGGAAAACCATGGTTATGGAAAAGCAAGCCATATCAGCAGTGCCATTTTGGAAGGTGGCATCATCTGAACAGATGCGATGGAGGCAAAGGAACTGGGAGATTGGGATGGAGTTCTTGCAGGATGTGGGGTGTGACAAGCTGTAGTGAAGGTAGCTATGGGAGTCAGTTGCTTTGTAGTGGATGACAGTGGACAGTTTATTGCCAGAAATGGAGACAGATAGGTCAAGGAAAGGAAGGGAAGTGTCAGAAATGGATGATGTGTAAGTTATAGAGTGGCAAAATGAACAAATTATTCAAGGTCCTGGTGGGAGCATGAAGTGACACTGAAACAGTCATTGATGTACTGAGAAAGAGTTATGGGAGGGGGCCAGTGTAGGACTGGAGAAAGGATTGTTCCACATAGCCCATAAAGATTCAGGCATAACTGGGATCCATATGGGTGCCCATAGTCACTCCTTTGACTTGGCAGCTGAGATGAATTGAAGAAGAAATTGCTCAGTGAGAGAACCGGCTCAGCCAGGCGGAGGAGAGTGGTGGTGGATGGGGAGTGTTCAGGCTTCTGGTTGAGGAAGAAGCCGAGAGCTCTCAGACCATCCTGGTGGGGGATCGGGGTATAGAGGGATTGCTGCTGCTTGCTCCACACCACTTCAGGTCTGATGAAGAGTCATCTAGACTTGAAACATTAGCTTGCTTTCTCTCAATGGATGCTGTCTGACCCACTGTGATCTCCAACATTTCTTGTTTTCTCTACCTTCTATTCGTTACTTAATCCTCTATCTATGCTTACATAATGATCTTATTTTAACTTTACCACAGTCATTCTTGACCTAAATTTCTTCCTCACACTGAATGCTGAATTCTACCGTGTTATGGACACCGTTACTGAGGAGATCATTTACTCTGACATCATTTATTAAATGTGCCTCATCACGCATTAACGGATTCAAAATTGATTGGATCCACAATAGGGAACTATCCCACATTGACTGCAATTCTTCCTCATGGCTAGCTTTGCCAATTCTCCAATCTACTTGAAGATTAAGTCACCCATGATTAATGGACTGCCTTGTTTACATGCTCTTCTGATCTCCCGATTACTTCACCCAGCGTCTTCATCCCCTTGTTATTTCTGCCTTCCACGTATGTGAATTTGACATCATCTGATCCTAGGTAATTACTTGCTCTCATATGTATATATTTTATACTAAAAAGCTACCCTGCCATCCTTTTCTAGATAACAAGGTGTGGAGCTGGATGAACACAGCAGGCCATGCAGCATCATAGGAGCAGGAAAGCTTGACATTTCGGGCCTAGACCCTTCATCAGAAATAGGGGAGGGGAAGAGGGTTCTGAAATAAATAGGGAGCGAGGGGGAGGCAGATAGAAGATGGACAGAGGAGAGGATAGGTGGAGAGGAGGCAGACAAGTCGAAGAGGTGGGGATGGAGCCAGTAAAGGCAAGTGTAGGTGGGGGGGTAGGGAGGAGATAGGTCAGTCCAGTGAGGACGGACAGGTCAAGGGGGCGGGATGAGGTTAGTAGATGGGAGATGGGGGTGGGGCTTGAGGTGGGAGGAGGGGATAGGTGAGAGGAAGGACAGGTTAGGGAGGCGAAGATGAGCTGGGCTGGTTTTGGGATGCGGTTTGGGGAAGGGAGATTTTGAAGCTTGTGAAATCCACATTGATACCATTGGGCTGCAGGGTTCCCAGGCTGAATATGAGTTGCTGTTCCTGCAGCCTTCGGGTGGCAACACTGTGGCATTGCAGGAGGCCCAGGATGGACATGTCGTCTGAGGAATGGGAGGGGGACTTGAAATGGTTCGCGACTGGGAGGTGCAGTTGTTTGTTGCGAACTGAGCGCAGGTGTTCTGCAAAGCGGTCCCCAAGCCTCCGCTTGGTTTCCCCGATGTAGAGGAAGCCACAACGGGTACAGCGGATGCAGTATACCACATTGGCAGATGTGCAGGTGAACCTCTGCTTGATGTGGAAAGTCTTCTTGGGGCCTGGGATTGGGGTGAGGGAGGAGGTGTGGGGGCAGGTGTAGCACTTCCTGCAGTTGCAGGGAAAAGTGTCGGGTGTGGTGGGGCTGGAGGGGAGTGTGGAGCGGACAAGGGAGTCGCGGAGGGAATGGTCCCTCCAGAAAGCAGATAAGGGTGGGGAGGGAAAAATGTCTTTGGTGGTGGGGTCTGATTGCAGATGGCGGAAGTGTCGGAGGATGATGCGTTGGATCCGGAGGTTGGTGGGGTGGTACGTGAGGACGAGGGGGATTCTTTTTTGGTTATTATTGCGGGGACAGGGTGTGAGGGATGAGTTGCGGGAAATGATGTCCTCATTCTTCAAGGACCGCAACTTGCCCCCCACAGTGGTCGAGAACACCCTCGACTGTGTCTCCCGCATTTCCTCTGGGGGCCTGGATTTCCTCCCACAGTCCAAAGATATGCAGGTTAGGTGGATTGGCCATGCTAAATTGTCCATAGTGTCCAGGGATGTGCAGGTTAGGTGAATTGGCCATGGAAAAAACAGGGTTACAGGAATAGGGTGGGTTTGGGTGGGCTGCTCTTCAGAGGATTAGTGTGGACCTGATGGGCTGAATGGCCTGCTTCCACACTTGTAAGGATTCTATTCCCTTCTATTCAGTGATGCTACCTGGCCTGTTGAGAAATGCATGCATTTCTGTCTACATTTCTGATTTTCAGCCATTTACAACACTTGCTTCGATACTTTTAAAGTGTAGTGTTACAATCTGTCCCTTGGCAAGGGTCTGCAATTCAATTCCGTTCCAGACAGGATACCTGAAACCATTGAGCTCCTGGCTGAGAAGGGTTAAATTGGCTCCCTTTGATTGTTCAGCCATCCCCTCCCAACATCAGCTGGTTGCAATAAGGTTAATTTGAAAAAGATCTCTTCCTTTGTGGATACCTTTCTCCCAGACTCATGTGAACTTATGCTTTAGAAAGGGCCAATTTAATCATGCTTCCTTGAGTTAACAAAAAAGTGAATTTGTTAATTATTAAACTTGAGAAGAATTACAAACACAGCACACAGTGTCGAAATTAGAGGCGAGCCTCAACGATAAAAGTTTAAAAAAGATATGCAGATCAGTTGTGGAATTGTGCATGAAGAATGAATAACCAAATGTTATGGCCATTACATTACTGCAGTGATAGTTGAATAGTTACTTTCAAGAATCTTGGCCTTCTAGTTGATTGAAATTATTTTGTCTGAATTTCACAGTACTCAGTTTGAAAGAGAGCTTTTTTTTCCCCCTTTCCTTTGCAGATGTACATAAATGGTACTTTTTGGAACCCTCACAGGATAGTAATTCTCACAAGTATGAGATTAACACACGCAGACTGGGATGGAAGCTTACATTTATCCCCTATCCCTTTGTATTCTTGAAAAGGGAAAGCATAAATATGCTTCTAGCCTAATCACTGTGTTATTATCATATTCATACTCTGAGAAACTCCTTGGAGATTACAAATTAAGTTTGTAGTACATTTTTCCCTCTTTTTGTACTCTGGAGTGGGACAACCTTCTGATGCTATCTTCTGCTCAAAGGTTAATATGTTATTAATGAAACACAGACAACGCTAGGCTCTCTTAGCCAGGTAATTAATTGTGCATTACAATTTTATCAGTCTGAAATCACTTTTAATTAATTAATTAATTGCAACGAAACAGCAGCTCAATCACATTGCAAAACATCAGCATCTACAATGGAAGTGAGTGAACACGAGAGCATTTGACTCCACATTCGCACGTTGCTACTTTTATTGAAAAGAAACAAGCAGCAAGTGAAGGTTTTCATAAAGTTACATCATGAACTGGTCAAATGATGAACAAACACAATTTCAGCTCATCCATCTGTGATGTTTCAATTCAATTATTACTTCTTTTACTTTCAGCTCCTGGGCAAGGCTTAAAGACGCCTTCCAAATGCCAAGCATACATATGTAACTTATTAAAATGGACTTACAGAACGTACCCAATAAGAGGAAGTAATTTTAAATAGGAAGCATAATTTCTTAAACAAAACAGACAATTTTCTTTTTTCTGTTAATTGCTGGTCTTGTGGATAGCCTTAAGTAACTTGGAGAAATCACCAGATTGTGGTAAATAAGACTATGTTATTCTTGCAGTTAGAGAGGGTTCTGTTTGTAAAGTGGCTAACAATGAAGCTTAGTATTTGTGAGAGTCAGGTAGGCATGTAACCTGGAATCTCTAAAGTAGTTCTGTGCTGTAGGGTTTCCTCTGTTAGATCGTGTGTTGTCCACATCTTGTGTTATGCCGGGATAAGGATACACACACATTAGCTTCCCTTGTTGCCTTGTCACAGGTTGACACTGTGTGGCTCACCAAATAGCTAAAGAGGCCCCACATTCAATGCTGCACCAGCGTTGAGATGACTGAGTCCAGCTGGGACGAGTTATCTCTCCCTCAGTGATGAGAAATTTCCTGCTTTTGATTACTATCCAGTGACTCCCCCCAAGCCCCTCCACCTCCCCGCCCCCACCAGATGACCATTGCAATGCAAGTACACCTGTGGAGAGGCAGGATCAAGGCTTTTGGAACTAATTTCCCATCATTCTTTAGCAAAACAAGCTGCCATACATCCCATAGTCTACTAGTGATGCAAGTTGACACTTAACTACCTCTCAGCCATGTCAAGTCACTCGCAGTTCCAGCAGACCACTACCTTAACACAAGTCAAGATTAACAGTAAGTTAGTTTGCTCGTGGCAGCTACATCCCAGGGATGAATGAAACAACTCTTACGCAATTCACTTATCTAGCCTGTCTACCACCTGGCAATTAGCACGATGAAAGTTTACTCACAATGGTTTGGCAATATAAGTTGTTATGCAAGGGACAACATTTCCAAATATTTCGTATTTCTCAGACTTTTCTAAAGTACCTGAATAATTTCATGTCATTTGTCACCTCCTGCAATTATATATGCCGTCCCTTGCAAAGTCTGCTGAATTTGTACAAGGTGTAATTTTGCAACTAGACACTTCCTTTACACAAGTAGGAATTAAGAATCTGCTTTGAATACATGGTCTCCAGTCTGCTGTTATCATAACTACAGGCCTGCCCACCATTGTCCAGAAACGCTGCAGGAGCTCAAAGGCAGTTTGAGAACAGGATTAGAGGTGTGGTACTGCTAGAATCCTCTCAGGAAACTGCACCCCATCAATCAACACCAGAAAATAATCCATCCCATATCATCACTTTTACGTTGTCCTCCAGTGACTCAATGCTATAGGAGGCCCTTTATAACCCCTTTATAAAATTACAGTGCCAGGACAGCAAGCACCCATATCGTAAACACCTTCCTGAAGATCACAGTGAAGATCATAAAATTGCTGTGTGAAGTTTCTACATCTCATTTAATATCAGGTATTGTGGATAATAGTCAAATTATTTGCTTGCTCTAATTTGCTCTCCAGAAAGCAGTGGCATATGCTGGGATCATTCCACAAATATCGGAACCCTCCAGATACTTGAGGTGAAAGGGATGGCACAATGATGCGCATTGACTTGATTCTACCTTCAATGTTGCAGTTAGGGCTGGACAGACACTTGCGCATATACAAATGATGGTGACGGTGTACATTTACAAATGTGAAAAGTTATTTACAGCTATATCTCACTCATGTCACCCATGTACTCTCTTTCTTTCTCGCTCACTCTGTCTCAGTGCAGTCCCAGGTTCTGTAGCTGGAGTAGAGGGATCCCGCCCTGCAGTGGAGCCTGTTGGTCTTGGAGGTTTGGGCAGGCAACCCTGGGGACCTGTGTGTCTAGAGGGCACAGACACGCTGAATGTGTCCTACCCAGAGCCATGGACACCCTTCTTGCCATGACCTCCCAAGGGGTAGAGGGTGGTAGGCAGGGGTGGAAGTGGAAGGCCCAGCCACCTCTGGAATGACCTGAGGGGAGATTTCTATGGGGCCTGCATGTGGTTCGCCTTCAGGCTGAGTTCGACCTGGCATTGCCCTGTCTCCTGGTGAGGTGGGGGAACTTGGAGTGAGGTCAAGGTCCCTCATCTCCCTGTCACCTTCCTGCTGTTCCTGTGTCTGCTTTGGCACAACAATGAAGTCATGATTTACCAACACCATGGGGTCCTCTCCTGCCTTGGGCTGCGTTGGTGCTTGGTCTCCTGCAGTCCACTGAGCTCCAGTGACCTGGGCATTTCTTTCTTGACCAGCTGAGGAGACGTGATAGTGATGTGTACACTCACAGGTGCTTCTGGCTCTGATCTGGCTAACATACCCAGCGAGGTGCCAGTATTTGAGCTGGTGGTGGGGTGCATGAGGCAGCCTTGCCAGTGCTTCCTCCACGGTTTCTGTGCCCTCTCCCTGACAGGTGGGGAAGAGGAGATTATGTGAGACCACCCTCTTGTTCAAAGACTTGTCACTCAAAGAGAGAAATGAGAGAAAGCATCACAGCCAAGGCTTTATGTTGAGACATGATATTCACAATGACAGTTTGGGGAGAGTTGGCACAACGCGATTCTTACTTGTTGGCGGAACATGAAGGTCTCGGGTGAGGAGAGTGACGGTGAATATCTTGGACCCCATCACCTATCCTGGCTCTGTCAGCTCTAGTATGGGTTGTGTTCTCTTGACATGGAAGAAAGGGATGGATTGAGTGAGGCAGCACAGAATCTAGTGCTGATGTAGATGGTGGTGAGTTGTCCTGAGTGAGTGAGCACGCAGCGCAGAGGGCATTTGGTGTTAGTGGGGTGGGAGTGTGGGCTGGGCGATTGAGTGAGAAAAGATGCAGGAAATAGTGAGAGCTGTAGAGATTGAGCCTTGGGTGGGAGGTGACTCCCGTAGCAGAGGTGGAGTGTGAGGTAGCAGACAGCAGATGGTGGCAATACAGCAGAGATTTCTTCAGTGCACACATCTCTGAGCATTGATCTCACTGCTCATCCATGTTCCACACAGCACCCGTGTCAGTCATCATGACGCGACATGACTTCCACTTCCGGAAACCATGCAGCTAGAAAAAGTTCACACTCTCAAAGGGCTCTGCCAATTTGTTGCATTGTGCTTCACTGAGGCCCTGGTGATTATCATTGCAGGCTAAAGTAAGATTTGTGATGGCAATGCAAACAATTGAATGAGACTTATTTTAGGAACTGATGTTTGAAGCCAGATATCACAGTACAAGAAACATAAGAGGCTATTCAACCCATCATATCCATACAGCATCTCTGCAAGTGCATCACAGTTAGTCCTGCTCCTATGGCCATTCTCTGTGGACCTGCAGTAATTTTTCTAGTCTGGTTGGGCCACTCAGGATGGAGAAAAATTATGGAGAACACTGCTGTTCCCCAAATCCAATATCTGAGCAAAGCAAACTGATGAGGGTCCCGAGAAACAACTCACAATCACAGAAGTAACCTCTCAAGCCTCTGCACTTGGGAGCAGCCAGCAGCATTCTGGATGTTGCAGAGGCTCAGATCCACAGGGCGACCTGCAGTATGACTACCTGCAGAGAGACATCACAAACGACAAAATGAAGCAATAATGATGAGTGATCAACCTTGACTGGCTAAACAGAATCCAAATATGTACAACTTAAAATGTCATCCCCTATTCCCAGTTCCTTCGCCTCCGCCGCATCTGCTCCTAGGATGAGACATTCCACTCTCGTACATCTCAGATGTCCTCATTCTTCAAGGACCGCAACTTCCCCCCCACAGTGGTCGAGAACGCCCTCGACTGTGTCTCCCGCATTTCCCATAACTCATCCCTCACACCCCTCCCCGCAATAATAACCAAAAAAGAATCCCCCTTGTCCTCACGTACCACCCCACCAACCTCCGGATCCAACGCATCATCCTCCGACACTTCCGCCATCTGCAATCAGACCCCACCACCAAAGACATTTTTCCCTCCCCACCCTTATCTGCCTTCCAGAGGGACCACTCCCTCCGCGACTCCCTTGTCCGTTCCACACTCCCCTCCGGCCCCACCACACCCGGCACTTTTCCCTGCAACTGCAGGAAGTGCTACACCTGCCCCCACACCTCCTCCCTCACCCCAATCCCAGGCCCCAAGAAGACTTTCCACATCAAGCAGATGTTCACCTGCACATCTGCCAATGTGGTATACTGCATCCGCTGTACCCGTTGTGGCTTCCTCTACATCGGGGAAACCAAGCGGAGGCTTGGGGACCGCTTTGCAGAACACCTGCGCTCAGTTCGCAACAAACAACTGCACCTCCCAGTCGCGAACCATTTCAACTCCCCCTCCCATTCCTCAGACGACATGTCCATCCTGGGCCTCCTGCAATGCCACAGTGATGCCACCCGAAGGCTGCAGGAACGGCAACTCATATTCAGCCTGGGAACCCTGCAGCCCAATGGTATCAATGTGGATTTCACAAGCTTCAAAATCTCCCCTCCCCCAACCGCATCCCAAAACCAGCCCAGCTCATCTCCACCTCCCTAACCTGTCCTTCCTCTCACCTGTCCCCTCCTCCCACCTCAAGCCCCACCCCCATCTCCCATCTACTAACCTCATCCCGCTAACCTCATCCCGCCCCCTTGTCCTGTCCGTCCTCCCAGGACTGACCTATCTCCTCCCTACACCCCCACCTACACTTGCCTTTACTGGCTCCATCCCCACCTCTTCGACTTGTCTGCCTCCTCTCTACCTATCCTCTCCTCTATCCATCCTCTATCCGCCTCCCCCTCTCTCCATATTTATTTCTGAACCCTCTTCCCCTCCCCCATTTCAGATGAAGGGTCTCGGCCCGAAACGTCAAGCTTTCCTGCTCCTATGATGCTGCTTGGCCTGCTGTGTTCATCCAGCCCCGCACCTTGTTGTCTCGGATTCTCCAGCATCTGCAGTACCTTTTATCTCTGGGAAAATGAATTTCTTTTTGCAAATGTAAAGATAAGAATGTTTCCCTTATGCGTTACCAAAGAAGATCAATCATTAAAAAGGGAAAATTGGAGCGACACTACACAACAACGCATGGTAAATTCAAAGTAGTTTTCATGCTTTAGACAAAGAAAGTTGAAGACTATTTTAAACAGTAATTTTTTTTCTAAACCGGCAACAAAAGATAAGATCTACACTGAAGCATCATTTCATCTTTGTACCTTCTGGCAAAACACGAGAAATCATTCACAGATGACAAAGTGGCTAAAGAAGCAATGACTACAGATACGGACTCTTCATTCAGAGATGTTAAGAACAAAGCAGAAATAGTAATGGTAATGACGATCATGTCTCTTTGTACTTCTGGCAGCAGACAATTGGAATCTTTGTCCAAAGACGCCTTTCAGCAACTACAGCAGGACCTGAAGGGGTCTGAATGCTTCACACTACAGTTTAATGAATTCATTGACAGGACAGACACAGCCCAATTGATTGCTGTTGTGGTTTTGGCGGACAAAACCTTTTGCCCTTTAAAACGAGAACAAAATGTGAGAATATTGACAGCAAATTAAAAAGGTATCTTTTGAAAATAGACTTTGAAATCAAGAAACTGGTTTCCATCACTCCTGATGGGGTACCAGCAATATTTGATACATGCGGGGTTTCTTTACATTTTTCAGAAATGATCCTGATTTGCCCTCTTTTGTCAATTGCCAGTGTGTAATCGACCAGAAAGCATTAGCTAGCAAAGTAATGGACATTTCACATGTAATTACAGCTGTTGCTTTGATCTAAAATCATTTGAGCCGAGCCCTTCAACACCACTTGTTTAAGTCCTTATTTAATGAACTTGATATTGTTTATAGTAAAGAATTTCTCTATGTTGGTGTGAGGTAGTTAAGTTGATGGAAGATGCTGCACGATTTTTGGATTTAATTCCTCTCATTTCCATAAATCAATGAATGAAGTGTGCAACGAGCTCACAAAGAATGCACAGTTGCTTGTCTTTGGGTTTCTTGCACTCAACGTGTCAAAATGGAATGAGCTGAACTGTGAACTGCAAGGAGAAGACACAGATTTAGTGCATATAATCAGTGAATCTATTCAGATTGAAACCGGGACTGTGGTCCTCCTTCCTGAGTCTGGAGAAAATACAAGAAAGGAAATCAGACACAAAGCAAAATGGTTGCATCCAGAGAATATCCGTGCAAATCTGAAGAAGTCAGCAGAGGAATTGAACAGGCAGTTTCAGAAATTCCTTTGAGTACACCTTGTTAGTTTGGCTGCCAAATTCCATGAGATGTTTGATTTACAATGCAGCGGAGTTGATATGGAGAAAATTATTGTGCAAAATTATACTGAGCTGAAAGTCAGATCAAAGAATTGTGATTTTTGGGGGATGAATAAACACAGCACATGCACCACATGACTGCAGTGGTTCAAGGAGGGAGATCACTACCACCTTCTCAAGGGCAATTAGAGATGGACCGGTAAAGCTGGTCTTGTCCCATGAATAAACTGAAGAATAAGAAATTTGACTGAATTTTCTTGAGTTAAAGAGAGGACACATTTTTTCCTTGCTTACTCTGTGAAGAATAAAAAAGGTACAACATTAAGCATGTGGCTTTCATGTGTCATGTCGGTACACACACACATACTCTCAAAGGGAATAAAATAATATACAGTTTATTTCCCTGCGCACGTCCTTGAGGCATTATGTTTTAATCAGACACCATAGTTGGCTAATTGGTTTCTTGGTCCAGCTGCAGTAAAGAATCCTTTGAGTTCTTAGTTCTCTAATGTTTCTTTCCAATTAGTGCTGTCAAACTGTGCATCTTACTTTTTCTTGAGGGTGAGCCTTTTCAGCCCATGTTTAGTTCTGCATTCTTAGTTCCACCATTTCCTGTTCCCAGTGAGTGCCATGCAAGAGTAATTTATTCATTTATCTGTCTGCTGAAGTTTATGTTTTTCTAGGCTCAGTAATTGTAAGTGATGTTCATCTCCTACATGTGAAGAATTTATAATAGTGTAAAACAATTAGGAGATAAGGACCTTTTTTCACGCAAGCATGATGGAGCAAGGAACTGAATCCTTTCATTGTCCTTGGGTCCAATGTTAATTTCAGCTCAACTCTTTTTTTTAATCCAATCAATTTCATGAAATTTATCCAACCAGATCCAGCATGGTAATTCTAATGACTAAATTTAAGCTAGAGTATTGTCCCATTTTAAAGTTGTTTTAGTTCATGTAAGTCCAGGTGCAAAACTGATCAGTGGAACATTGACTTGGAGCAGACTTGTGCCAGTTCTTTGGGAGCACCATTCATTTTAATGATTTTTTTGGGGGAATATATATTGGCTGGGGCACCCAGGAGTTTGCAGCTTTACTGTATCCAAGTTTAATCCAAGCTACTTAAATAATAATAGTATATATTAATATAGCAGAAGGGAAAGCACCCATGTATTACAAGTGATAGTCAAATAAGTAAATCTTCCTTTAATCCCACAGAGGAAAAAAGAAAGATTATACTTTGGTCTACAGTTGGTATCAGTCTCTGGTGTTCAAGTATAATTTTATATCCAGTGCATTAACCTGGAGATCAATATTCAAGCAAAGAGCTAACCATTTGGCTGGAGATGTTCCTTGACTGCTATTACATGTAAAAAACAGAGTTTGATTAAAAATTGAATCATCAAGAACATTTGGGGCTACTTTGCAACCTCTCTGATCTATTGTATGCAAATTTTCAGCAAAATACATTAAGAAATAACTGCCTAACGAAAGAATGTGTGTTTATGCAGCATCTTCCACAAGCTCAGAATTTCTTATGGCACTTCACAGGGAATTGCTTTGAGAAGTCTAGTCCTTATTGTAATGTATGTAATACAACAACTAATTTGACACAGCAAGATCTCAAAAACAGCTGTATGCTGATCAGATAATTCATTTTAATAATATTGGTCGAGCAAAAACTTATCTCTTCATCTCTGAAAAAAATTCTGTGGGATCTTTGACACACAATTAAGAAAACAGATGGCGTCTCTGTTTAAGTACAGCCCTGGAGTATCAGACTAGGTTGTGTAGTAATCTTTAGAGCATGTCTTAAGCTATTAACTTTCTGATTAGGAGGCAAGAGTACTACCATCGAATCACACCTGAAACTCAACCTTACAAAGCTATACAAACCACAATCTCAAAGCCCTTATACTGCTATACCGGTGAACTTTCTGTTCCCCATGCCTTTGTGACCCTTAAGACTGTGCAAACTAGCTTCATGCCAAATTATTACTTGCTTTCTTCAGTCCAGCAAAGATGGAAATATATGCTATACACACACAATAATAATGTTTTTATTGTTTACCAAAGAACATGCTGCACTTCCCATAGAAGATACTTTCACCCCTCAGTTGAGTCTGGATTCCAATCCAAGATTCTGGGGTAAAAGGTACAGATTGTTCATGAGATGTGCTAGCTAACTCTACCTGCTGCCAACTGGACTAGGTTTAACTAAATAGGAAAAAAAAATCACATTGCAGCATGTTAAAGATATTTTGATGCAATGCAAATTTGGATTGAACTTGAATCAAGTGGGAGCAGCGTTTTGGCCTTGCAGTGTGCACTTCCAGAAGACGTTTATTTTCTTTACAAGTTTGTAACATTAACATATTCCTGACTGTTCAGTTGTTAGCATCAGGAAAAGTATGAAGTATGAAAATCTTTCTGCAGACTTTTAATATACCTGTTCCATACATGTACAAATCAATTCATAAAGCTGCAGGCAAAATTTGAAAGAATCAACAAAAGAGTAAGATTGATTAAAACAGATGATAAAAAGCATGGATATGATAGATGTTTTTATCCCCTTCCTTTCTGAAGACTGCTTTCTCCTATTCGTTCACACATACACTCATTCACACATGTGGGTATTGCTGGCAAGGCCAGCATTTATTGCACATCCCTAATTACAACTGCTCCCAGCTCCATTGCAAATTCAACAGCTTTATTGTCAATATTTTTTCTTAAAGAATTGAGTACATTTAGAAACAGTTAGTCAGACTATAGAACATAGAACATAGAACATTACAGGCCCTTCGGCCCTCCATGTTGTGCCGACCTGTGAAACCATTCTAAAGCCCATCTAACCTACACTGTTCCATTATTATCCGTATGTTTATCCAATGACCATTTAAATGCCCTTAAAGTTGGCGAGTCTACTACTGTTGCAGGCAGGGCATTCCACGCCTTTACTACTCTCTGAGTAAAGAACCTACCTCTGACATCTGTCCTATATCTATCACCCCTCAATTTAAAGCTACGTCCCCTCGTGCTAGCCATTACCATCCGAGGAAAAAGGCTCTGGTAGGGAGTTTAAACATTTTGTCCCATAGATTATGAAGGAATGTGATATAATTCAAAGTCAGGATGGCACGGTGACTCAGATTTGCAGGTGGCAGCACTATCATCACGTGCCCACTGCCCTTGCCAGTCTTGGCAGTAAAGATTGCAGGTTTGGAAGGAGCTATTGAAAGAACTTTAGTGAGTTATTCAACTGCTTTTCGTATATTGTAAACATTGCTTCCAGAGGAACTGCAGTGTAGGCAGTGAATGCTTAAGGTGATGATTGGGGTGCCGATCAACCACACTACTTTGTCCTAGGTAGTGTTCAGCTTTTTGAGTATTGCTGGTGCTGCATTTATCCAAGTAAGTGGACAGTAGGCCAATACCTATGTCCATAAATGGTGTGAGGCTTTTGGCGTTCAGAAGACGAGCCATAGCCAACCTCTGACCTGTTCTTGTAGTCAATGTTTATATGGTTGTACCAGTTGAATGTCTGAGCCCAGGATGTTGACTGTGCGGTCTTGACAATAGTATATCATTGAATGTTGAGCCTCTCGATCAATAGAGATCGTAATAGCATGGCACTTCCTGGGTGTAAATGTTGCTTGCCCAAGTTATTAGCCCAAGCCTGAACGTCATACAGGTTATAGAGTTATGGAGTCAGAGTCCTACAGCATGGAGACAGGCCCTTCAGCCCAAACTGATCCATGCCGACCAAAATATCCATCTACGTTATTCTCATTTCCCTGCACTTCGCCCATATCCTTCTAAACCTTTCCTATCCATGTATTCATGCAAATGCCTTTTAAATGTTGTTAATGTGCCCGCCTCAACCACTTCTGCTTGCACCTTATTCCATATGCGTACGACCTTCTGTATAATAAAAGTTGCCTCTCAGGTTCTCATGTATTCTTTCCCTTGTTACCTTAAACTGATGCCCTCTAGTCCTCAATTTCCCCAACCCTGGTAAAAAGGACTACATTCACCCTATCCATGCTTGTCATGATCTTATATACTCCTATAAAGATCTCCCTCAGTGTCCTACGCTCTAAAGAAAAAAGTCCTAGCTTGTCTGACCTCTCCCTGTAACTCAGTCCCTTGCATCTTGGCAACATCCTTTTAAATTTCTTCTGCACTCTTTCCAGTTTAATAGCAAGGTGACCAAAACTGAGCACAATACTTCAAGAGCAGCCTCACCAACACCTCCCAACTGCAACATGAGTTCCCAACTTCTATGTTCAATGCCCTAACTAATGAAGGCCAGTGTACCAAAAGCCTTCTTCACTGCCCTGTCTACCTGTGACTCCACTTTCAGAGAAGTGTGCACCTGAATTCAGAGGTCCTTCTGTTCTACGACACTCCTTAAGGCCCTACCATTCACCATGAACCTCCTACCTTGATTTGACTTTCCAAAATACAGCCCCCTCACACTTATCTATATTGAACTCCATTTGCCATTTCTCAGCCCACTTTCCCAGCTGATCAAGATCATGCTGCAATTTCTGATAACCTCCCTCACTGTCCACTTATTTTATTGTTGGAAAATTAAGATACCACTTACTTTTGTGTCATCTGCAAACTTACTAATCATGCCTTGTACATTCTCATCCACATCACTGATTTGTATAACAAACAGCAATGGGCCCAGCACTGAACCGAGGCACAACATTAGCCACAGGCCTCCAGCCTGACAAGCATCCTTCCACTATTACTTTCTGCTTCCTACTATCAAGCCAATTGAGTATCCAATTTGCCAACTGTCCCTGGATCCCATGTGATCTAACCTCCCAGAGCAGCCTATCATGTGGAACCTTATTTAAGGCCTTACTGAAATCCATATAGACTACATCTACTGCCCTGCCCTCATAAATCTTCCTGGTCACTTCAAAGACCTTGATGCATATGGACATGGACTGCTTCAATATTGGAGTTGCCAATGGTACAGAACATCTTGCAGTCATCAGTGAACATTCCCTCTACTGATCTTATGCCGGTGGGAAAGTCACTGCTGATGAAGATCTCAGCTGATGCAGTACCAAAAAAGCATGGGTCTTTTATTTTTAGGTTGACTGCAGATACATTGGGTCCAATGGGACCAGGATTGATCTGCTTCCAGCAGTACTCTTCCTATTGATGGTCTTGCCCCCAGTGATGGCATATCAATGACCATTTTGAACTTGAATTTATGCTTCAGCTGCATGGCAACTGCCCCCATGGCCAACTATTCTGAGCAGTTGATTGGTCTGTCGGGTCCGTGTTCAGAATGCGTAGCCAGTTTTAGAATCCTCCATGTCTCACTGGAGTCCATTTAGTTTGTTTCCTCATGTGACTCTCCTAACTTATGTTATTTATCCACAGGATGCCTGGCCTTCAGTCTATTGTTGCTTCAAGGCCGTTTGTTTTCAAAAGCAGTTGAGCTACTGCCCATGAGTCATCTGCATGTATCAAACATAAACACAGCAAGAGCAAGCTTCTTCATCAGCAGCACATTTAATCTTGTACATTCCTTTAGACAAGTTAATGCAGGAATTCTTAAGCATATTCTTACACCTAATTTCCCCATGAGTAGCCATCTTTTGAACCCTTTGCCATCTGTGTGGCGAAAGTAGTGCCATAGTGCCGTTAATGGGGAACTGCAATTTTTTGATCCAGCAACACTGGAAGAACATTCATCTGTTTCCAGTCAGGACGGTGTGTGACTTACAGAGGAGCTTTAAAGTATTATGTTTCCATGCACCTTCTTTTCTTGTCCCTTTAGCTCGTACATGCCACAGGTTGGGGGTGGTGCTACCAGACAGCCTGGATGAGCTGATGCAGTACATCTTATGGGTGACGCACACTGTTGTCACTGTGTATCACTAATGGAGGAATTTTAAAGAGGTGTATCAGGTGTCAATCAAGGAGGCTGTTTTGTTTTCCTGGGTGGTGTCAAGCTTCTTGAGTGCTGTTGGAGCTGCATTCATCCAGGCAAGTGGGGAGTATTCCATCACACTCCTGACTTCTGCCTTGTCGATGGTAGACAGGCTTTGGTGAGTCAGGAGGGGAGTTATTCGCTGCAGCATTTTTAACATCTGAATTATTCTTGTAGCTGCCCCATTCATGTGGCTCATCTAGGTCCATTTCTGGTCAATGGCTGATCAGAAATTCATAGATGATAATTCCCTGGGAATTTTAAATGATGTTGGTTAGAACCTTTCTTATTGGAGATGATTACTGCCTGGCTCTTGAGTGATGCCAGTGTTATTTGTCATTTAACATTTCAAGCCTAGAGACAGACTTCAGCTGACGAGCTGTGCAATCATGAAAAAACATCACCACTTGTCATCTTACAATCAAGGAAAGATTATTGTTGTAACAACTGAAGATGGTTGGGCCAAGGACACTCCTTTGAGGAAGTCCTGCAGAAATGTCTTTACGTTGAGATGATTGTTCATAACAACTATCTTCCTTTCTGCTAGTTATAACGCTAGCTGCTGGGGAATTTTCTACCACTTCTGGCTGACTTCAGTGTTACCAGGGTTCATTGATTCCACATGGGGTCAAATGTTGTTTTAATGTCTAGGACAATCACTTTCACCTCATTTCAGCTCCTTGCTCCATTCTTGGATCAATACTGTAATCAGGTTTGAACCCAAATGGTTCCAAGCTGAGTGTTGGTTTATTGGTGATTAAGTGTTGCCTGATAGCACTGTTGCACTCCTCTTATCATGGCTAGTTATTGAGAAGACGCTGTAGAGAGATAATAGGCCTGATTGGATATGTCCTGCTTTTTTTAGTTGTGGGCTGGAGATAACTGGGAAACGTTCCAGTTTGCTTGGCAGATGCCAGCATTTTGCCTGTGCCGAACCAGCTTGGTCAAACGTACTGCAAATGGTGGAGGAAATGTTTTTAGTAGCACAGTCAGGATACTTATGGCTGTGTATACACTGGGGTTGTAGTATGTGTTTGGATTTCTGACATTTTCAATGTTTGACTTCAAACCTGCAAGCACCATATCCCCACAACAAAAACAGAAGTTGCAGGAAAAGCTCAGCAGGTCTGGCAGCATCCGTGAAGAAAAAAAATTGCAGTTAATGTTTCAGGTCCGGTGACCCTTCCTCAGAACTGGACCCGAAACATTAACTCTGATTTTTTTTGGTCACAGCTGCTGCCAGACCTGCTGAGCTTTTCCAGCAACTACTGTTTTTGTTCCTGATTCACAGCATCCGCAGTTCTTTCAGTTTTTACCATTTCCCCACACTTGCTCATTGGCCACCCCGAAACATCCAAACTCACAGTGTCCTGCCTAGTTCTGATAACTTGAAAGTCAATAAGTCCTTTGTTCTTGATTATCAGTCAAATATCCTATCCTCGATTTTCCTTCTCCATTTATAATTAAAGTGTTCATTCAATGAGGATGAAAAATGCATAGCCTTTACTTGAGTGTTCCAATGATTTTATATTTCCCCTGGGTTACTCACAGCAATATCCAGGCAATTAATCTCTAGTTCCTGAAGACACTAGAGCAGTCCTGGAGGGTTGGCTACCCGAGAGCGGATATATGTATATATGCGTGTCTGTTTGTGTGTGTGTGTTCCTGTTAGATGGGTAAATCCGGATAGGAAGTGTTGCATCTGGAATAACCTCTAATTATTTCCTTCTGATCCAATTGTGGGTGACTGCATGTGCAAACTATGGAGATTGGGACAGAAACACAAACAATTCATCAGTGTTTAATTAGCATCAGATCGCCAGCTGAGATACAACTTCTGAACCACCCACATACTTTGTGGGATTCCTAGAATTAGAAAAGGATTGATAACATTGATAAACCCTGAGCCACAATTGATTTTTAATTTGAACAAATGACAGCAGGTACTGTACCCTTCCCCAACATATCTGCTATCATCACCCTTTCCTCGAGAATCTACCACTCTATCCTTGCAAATGGCTGTCCCATCTCCTAACTCTTTCTCCTCTCCAATGTCATTTAATGTTCTCTTGCCTCCCAAACTTGTACCCACCTTTTCTTTTTGAACTTGGAGACAATGTAAGACAGAAGCTGCATAGCTTAAGATGAAGGGGGAATATGGACTCCATGTTTGAATCCCTCTGTCAAATCCCCACCTCTGCCACCGGACTGAAAAGACTCCCATTAGAGTCCCGGATGACATTTTGTGTGATTGTTAATGTGGTGAATCATTCCTCCACGTTCTCTTGACAAGGTTGACCAGTCCACACTCCAAGGCCTCTCCTCCATCATCCACTCCTGTCACTGCCCTATCTGGTCACAGTCAGGGATGCTAAATAGTAATGGATTCTCTTTTTGCTCCTACACCATTATTTATGGCATTTCCTCAAGGAACCACCCTTGGTCCCTTCATCAACATACTGTCCAGCAGGAATATCTGGACCCACAGCGATGGGCTCCACGTTTTGCTACTGGCATCCAGCTATCTTTCACCACCACTTCTCCTGGCATCTCCATTGGCTCTTCATGGACTGTCTCTTTGAGGATTGCACGGGTTGACAAGACTGATAGACCTGGAACTGAAGCTGGCAATATTCCAACCATAGTTCACTATTTCACATGCATTAATAGATCCAATAGAGCTTCCTGCTTGTATTTGATACAGATACTTGCTTTCTTCTACAAATTGACGTAATTATTCACTCTGCTTCTCCTGACTAACATCAGCTTGTTCTCATGTCAATTCAGTCATATTTATCAGGCTGCAAAATGGAGCTATGTTCTTTGTGGCCAACTATTCTAATGTTGGTATGTCATAACCTTGACTTAACCACATTTCAAATTGTATTGGAATGTGATTTTATAGGCTTAAAATTATCATCCGAAAGTTCCTATCTGCTTTGAATTATAGGGCATGGCTTCCTACACCTGACACAGCTATTAATTTCCAATGATAAGCTCATTATTTTAGTTGATTATACATATTTTCACAGTGATTCTCACTGCCAAATAATTAGAATGATAAACAGTCAAAAGGTGAGCAAGGTAAGTCTACAGATTAGGAATAGAACCATTATATACAATTACACTCACTCCCTCAGTGATGCACTAAGACATGGTTGGACTGTTGCCTCACTGTGCACAGAGTTTATCTGCATGGGGGTGTTGATGTATGTGTTTTGGAGTGGAGAAATAAGTCAAAAAAGTTGACATGAATGCAAAAATTGTCTCATTCCTTGTCACCTTACTGGTTTTTGATCTGACTCATCTGCTTCAGATATCATACATTACTATTGAGAGAACAAATGAATCATTTGCCATTTGAGATGAAATTAACTGAGCTGTCAGTATCTATTGCACAACAAAAGCATGGATTTGATTAGAGCAGAAGTGAACTGACAGAAGCAAGTTTATTTTGGTTTCATAACATTTACTTAATATTTAGCATTAGAACAAATGCCTGAACGTGACTGTGAATTTGACAGACTAAACAAAAAAAAAACTTGCAACTGGAGTCCATATTCCCCCTTCATTTTAAACTATACAGCTTCCAACTTACATTATGTGGCTTCAAATTTAGTTGTCTGCAGGTTCAAAGAGGAAATGTAGTTTGAATTTCCATCTTCTCCAGTTAATGTACGGTGAGACACATGCAACGTGGAGGCATTCTCTAAACAACCTGTTCAGAGATGTTATTGCACACCTCTGCAACTTGAACCCAGGCCTTCTGGACACTATCATTGCACCTCAAGAACCCCCATGCACAGCATTGATGCTTTCATAATCATGGCATTCAATTACTATGGGACACAATTTTGGAGAAACTTTTTCTATAACTTTTTAAACAGTGTAGTTTTAACTTTTTACACTGGGTGCCATGTTTTACATGATTTTCTTCTCTTGGGAGAAAGAACTGGGTGCATGAAAACCATGGATGCTAACTTCCAGTTGCCAGTTGTTTATTAAACTCAAAATATCTGGCAGGCACCGCAATGGTGCATGGGCCAAATTTAAAACTCACTGGCCTAGATTTTAACACTCACCTATCAGGCAGGGGGAGTTCAGAGGTGGTTACAAATGAAGGCTCAAGCAAGCTGATCTCATTTGAGGTAACGATTTTCTTTTGGCAGTGTTTCAGGTTGCAGTGCAGCCTCATATTAGATACTGATGTGGACCTACATAACATGTTGCAGTCACCACCAAATGAGATAATCTGCCATGACTTATTTTTAACCTCAGCATGAGGGAATCTGTGCTTTCTGCACACAGCGGCATCAAAACACAAGTCAGAAGTCTGATGGAACACTGTCCACTTGCCTGGATGGGGCAGATCCAATAATATTCGAGAAGCCTGACACCATCCAATTCTGCTTGATTGGCACCCCAAAAGCACCTTAAACAGTCACTCACTCAACAATTCCCACAATAGCTCCTTTCAAGCCCATGTCTACCATCTTGGAGGGCAATTTCTTTTCCAAGCCAAACACTATCCTGAACTGAAAATATATAGCTGTACCATCACTGTTGCTGGACCAAGATCGTTCATAACAGCACTGTCACAACACACAATCATCTAGGTTGCAGACATACAAGAAGAGGTTCAGTAATATGTTGTCCACTACAATAAGGGATAGGTAATAACTACTGGCTGAGCCAGTAATGACCACATCCTGAAACAAGGTAAAATATTGCAGGGTAGGATAAACCATTGTACAGGCAATTTTCACCGCAGGTTGTACTCCAAATGGAAAATAAAAAAGAAAGTCTTTGATTCCCCAGCCCAGGCCAGAACTTCTCCCCTATCACTGCCATCAGTGAACCCTTGCTTGTGATCACCGTGTGGATTCTCTCTGTTCTCAACTCCTGATCACTGCTTCAGTATCCACCTTCTTCTTGACTACTTGCACTCCAACCCCCATCTACACTGACTGTAAGAGGCCATTCCCCAGGGAGACCCATCTGCAGCCTCCAGCCACAAAACGTTTCTTTCTGCCGGCCTGTTAATCTGACCAGCTGGTGGGCGGACGTGACTTTAACACTTTAATGAGGCCCTCAGGCTGACATCCTCCATGTCTCTGGCATGTCCCAGGTTTGTCACCCAATACCAAGCTCACCCATGCCCTCAGTGCCTCCACGTTAACATGGGAACCACTTTTGCTGCAGAAAATACCAAAAGCCAAACATCTCTCAGAAGGTTCTTATCAGATTGAGACTTCTCAATAGTGCTACTGCTTACACTGAATGTTGTATGCCTCTGGCAGGCTCATGTAAGTGAGCTTCATTTTGATGATGGTAAAGGTAAAGGTGCTCAACCCACCTTTGTAAGGTATTTAAGACGAAGTATGAAAAGCACATGAAGGTCCAAAGTTGGATTGAGCTTCAGAAGATTGGAAGGAGACTCCTTTGGACTTGATTGAGGTCTTTTTTGATGAAGTAACTGAAAAGATTCATGAGGGCAGAGTGGTAGGCATTGTCTACATGGACTTTAATAAAGCCCTTGACACGGTTCTGCATAGTAGACCAATTAGTAAAGTTAGATCACATGATTCAGAATGAGCTTGACAATTGGATACAAAATTAGCTTGACGGTAGGAGACAGAGCATGCTGGTGGAGGGTTGATTTTCGGACTGGAGGCCTGTGACCAGCAGTGCTCCACAGGCATCGGCACTGGTTCCACTTTTCTTATCATTTATATGAACAATTTGGATGAGAATATAGGAGGCATGGTTATTAAGTGTGTGGGTGACAACAAAACTGGTGGTATAGAGGACATTGAAAAGAGTTGTCTAAGATTAAAAAGAGATCTTGGTTAATTGGGCCAAAAGGCTGAGAAATGACAGATGGAGTTTAATTTGGACAAATGTGGGGCATTGCATTTTGGTAAAACAAACAAGGACAGGACTTATATGATTAATGGTAGGGCTCTGGGTAGTGCTGCCGAACAGAGAGACCTAGCGGTTCAGGTGCATAATTCTTTGAAATTTGTGTCACAGTTGGACAGGGTGGTTAAGAAGGCATTTAGCACATTTGCCTTCATTGCTCAGAGCTTTGAGGGTAAGAGTTGGGATGTCATGTTGAGGTTGCACAGGATGTTATTGGGGCCTTTTCTGGACTACTGTGTTCAGTTCTGGTTGTCCTGCTGTAGAAAGGATATTATTAAACTGGATAGAGTTCAGAAAAGATTTACCAGGATATTGCCGGGAATGAAGGGTTTTAGTTATAAAAATAGGCTAGATAGACTGGGGCCTTTTACTCTAGAGCACAGGAGGCTGAGGGGTGACCTTCTATTGGTTTGTAAAATCATGAGGGGCTTAGATAAGGTGAATAGCAAAGGTCTTTTCCTTTGGGCGAGGTGAGTTCAAAAACTAGGGGGCATATTTTTAAGATGAGAGGAGTAAAATTTAAAAAGGACATGGGGACAACGTTTTTATATAGAGAGTGGTTAGTTTTCTGGAATGAACTACCAGAGGAAGTGGTGGATGCAGGTACAGTTACAACATTTAAAAGACATTTGGATAAGTACATAAATAGGAAAGGTTTGAAGAGATATGGGCCAAACGCAGACAAGTGGGACTAGTTAGTTTGGAATTATGGTCGGTGTAGACTAGTTGGATTGAATGGTCTGTTTTTGTGCTGTATGACTCTATGGCTCTGTGACTCCATAACTGGACAGGGGCTGTTCAGCTCAATGGGCTGCTTCCATCCTGTAGATTGTGCAATTATCAAACATATGTTTTTATTGAAATATCTAAGGCGTGTTCTTTCCCCTTGTGTCAGTCATACATGCGCAAACGAAACAGGCTATTTTGGGAATTATTGTGGCCTGCGGCCAATTTGTCACAGCCTCTCTCTTAAAAAGCAGATGTTTTATTCCCAAGAATGCAAACACTTTTACAGAAGAAAACCTGGGACAGATTTGAGGCCCATGTTATTCTTGCTTGCCTGGTAGGTTGAAGTTGTTTTAGTAGGTGCTTAGATACTTAACAGGATTACACGTATAGGATATCCTGCACAGAAACAGATCATTCATCCAGACTTGTCCATAACAGAGTTTATGCTCCACTCCAGCCTCTTCCCATCGTTCCTCAGCTCTGTGCAAACATATGAACACAGAACAAGAATAGGCCACTCAACTCTTCGAGCTTGCTTCTCCATTCACTGAGATCTGGCTGATTTGATTTTGTCCTCAACTCTACATTCTGGCTTATCCCTGATAATCTGTCATCCCCTTGGTAATCAAGAATCTATCTACCTCTACCTTAAAAATACTTTAAAATTCTGTATCCACTGCCTTTCGAGGAAGGAAATTCCAAAGATTCTAAACTTTTGAGATAAAAAGAAATTTTCGTCATCTCTGTTTTAAATTGGCGACACCTTATTTTTAAACTATTTCTAGATTCTCCCACCAGAGGTTAAATCGTTTTGACATCCATCTACTCAGGTCTCCTCAGAATCTTATCTGGTTTAATTAAGTCATCTCTGACTCTTCTAACCTCCAGATGATGCAGGCCTTGCCTGTCTAGCCTTTCCTCATAAGGAAATCCACTCATTCCAGGTATTAGTCTGGTAAACCTTCCTTGAACTGCATGAAACACATTAATTTGCTTCTATAAGTACAGTGACCAGTACTGTACAGAGTAATCCAGATGCAGTCTCACCAATGCCCTGTATAACCAAAACATAACCATCCTGCTCTAGCATTCAATTTCGCTCAAAATGAACCATAAAATTCTATTTGCTTTCCTGATTACTCGCTATGCCTACATATTAACCTATGATCCATGCACGAGGATATCCATATCTCTCTGCATCTCAGCACTTTGCAACCTTTCGCCATTCAGATAATACGCTTCGTTTTCATCATTTCTGCCAAATGACCAATTACACACTTTCCCCCATTCTTCCTCCATTTGCCTGATATTTGCCTGTTCATGTAGTCTATCTATATTCCTTTGCAGGCTCCTTATGTTCGCCTCACAGCTCACTTTCCAACCTATCTTTGTGTCATTAGCAAATTAAGCTACCATACCTTCAGTCCCTTCATTATTTGGATAAATTTTAAACAGTTGAGGCCCCAGCACTGACCCCTGTGGCAGATTAGTTAAGCAACATTTCCCTTTTAAAATCCATGCTCACAGTTCATTATTATTTTAATTGTTTGCATATTCTGTCCTTTAGGAGGGATTCATTAGTTTCTCTTAACGATGTTAAGATAACTGATCTTTGTTTCCCAGGACATGTACCTTAATTATAATAATTACATTAGCTTGTCCACCAGTCCTCTTGAGCTACTTTTTTTCCCCTAATTTATTATAAAATATGAGTAGTTATGCCTCTGCTATGTCTTCCTTTGATTCTTTTAAAATGTCTGGTTGTGATCTATCTAGACCTCTTTGAGTTTGTGTGGTATACAGACGACATCACTTTTTAAAATTTTAAATGCACTATCGTGTCTCTTTTTTATCATTCAGTGTCATGTCTACATGTTCTATCTTTTTAGAAAATAATGAAGCAAAATAGTTAATATTTCTGCCATCTATTATTACCTGTGATATTATCCATTCTGTCCCTTGATAGTCTTATTTCTTCACAACCTTGCTTTATTTATTCATATGCCCACCATCAGTGGAGAGATAATAACTACTAATCTAAAGAGTTCAAAGAAAATGAAAAAGGAGCACCTAATTGTTTTCTTTGGCTTTCCTTTGATGCTGCTCCCAAGTTGGTCTATAATGGTGTCCAAGCAATTAACCTTTAACTTTTCATTCCTGGAGGCTCTGGAGTATTCAAGGAAGGTTGATAATTCTGGCTATGAAACGTCTCATCAGCATTTATTTTAAGGAAAATAGAATTGTGCATGAAATCTTTTGCATTATCCATAGTATCAATTATAACAAATGTGGCTAACTGTCCTCAGTTATGACTCTAAACAGCTGCCAAATGGAAATATCTTTAATATGCAATACATGACTTGCAATTCCTGACAATTGTATAATTCCGAAGAGCTTGTCTCACTCCTTTTTGGCCTCATCCCTGGCTGTCTACATTCTTGCTGTCTGACATCAAAAGGAATGGTATGGTGCCATTTGTTCCCCTCCCAAAGTAATCCCTTTCATCGATGTTATTCTGACATGTCTCTATGCCACATTTCAACCACTGAGATAAAACCTGGCTCAATTTTAAATTACTTCAGATTGGTTCAAGAATGACTGATCAGGAAATGGGATGAAAGTTGAAAATCTTTCTTCGACACTGGTCTGTAGGTGTAGGAGTCACCATCTGGAGTATTACAGTATGTTTAGTAATGGTTTAAAGTGCTGATTCTGTTTGGGATGCACTGAGATCAAAGAGAAAAGACTGGAAAGTGGTGAAACCAAGAACAAAGAGTTCTGCCTCCTTAAAAATATGCAAAGTAAATATGTCATATGCACAAAGTAATTAAGTTTATGAAATGAGACTAATTATGTAGACTGTCAACTTCCTTGGTACTGCAGATAAAAATGGCATAAATCTCCCTGTGCAAATCGTCCATGTTGTCATGGGAACCGTTCATCAAGCAGGAGTCTCGGTTGTGACAGCATGGGTAGATGGCTCATGTTGGTGGTGATGGCCTTCAGTTGCCCTCTCTGTCTGTCTGCAGTGAGCAGACTGGAGGTGGATCACGTGAGTGGGTTTCAGTCAATGCACAAAATGTGTGGCTTGAACTTTGAGGTATGTTAAGAGGGCAGAATGAAACACAGTGTGACAGTTGATGCCTGCAGAAAGAGTAGAAAAGCAGTAGTTGCTATGGACATTAGACTAAATTCAGCAGATAGTTTTCTCTCAATAATTTGTCCAGTTCATTTTAAAAGATTAATACTAAATAATAATCTGCTAACTTTCCACATTGCCTGCTCTTTGCACCCTCCCCCTCACCTTTTATCAAAGCAACAACTTCTGAAAACTCTCATCGAACTTCCTCTGTAACTGCAAAACTAACGAAATGAATTTTGTTTGCAATAAATAAGCACATGTTGCTGTTTCGCTTCAAACCTTTACATTTAAAAAAAACACATAAAATTCTTAGTGCTAATGTTCATTTGCATGTTTCACCTTACACTTTTTGACTTGTATTTTTGCCAGTCAAAATAATGCTGCAAGAAAGGGCATTATTTTACAGAGTGCCATATTCCCGATACACTCTCTTAACACACCATAACCACCTCCAGACTGAAAAGTCAATCATCAACCCACCCACCCAAAAGCTGGTTCCTCAGCAGCCACTTTATGATAGGATCAGCCACCTTTATTTCAGGGTGATATTTTCCTTCTGTTTTGGCGATCTGCCACTTAGCTGCACTAGACTTGAACAGTGGTCATTGCTGGATGACAGACAGTCCCAAGTGAAGAAGCTCAGACTTCAAGATTACTCCAGGATTTTCAGATGTGTCTGCTTGTCAGAGCCCCTAAAGAAGGGTCTCTCCAAATAAACTTTCAATAAGATCATAGTTGATCCGATTGTGGCTTCACCATCACTTTTCTGCATGCCCCATGTAATTCTTGACTGCCTGGTAGATCAACAGTCTGCCTAACTCAGCCTTGACTTTATCCATGACCCAGCCTCCGCTGCAGCCTGTGGAAGAGAAGATGTTTCTCCTCAACTCAGTCTTCAATGGCAGACTTATTTTTTAATTAGCTCCTCTGACCAAACATGCCCCACACCCCCCAGATTCCAGATATGATCAAGAGCAGAAACATCCTCTCGGCATCTAAGCCACCTCAAAATCTTAAGCTTTTCAATAAAATCTCCTCTTGTTATACTAGACTCCAATGTGTATAGATAGATTAATCTACTTAATCTATTCCATAAAAGGGTTCTCAGTTGACACAACTATAGAGGCTGGTAAGATTTACATGATTGACAGCTTTATGATGTTGTAATAAGTTATTTTTCTCATGATTCGTTTTCTCAATGGTGTAGTGTTTATTTTCCCAAGAAAAAGGGGTGTCAAGTGCTTATTACTTCAGTTATTAATATTTTAAAAATCTGGTTGATTGCTGTTGCTAACACAATATCAAAGCGTTAGTTTTTTTAAAAGGAAATTGTAAATTTCTTCTTGCAAGAGCAATTCCAATGTTACTAAAAAATCCATTGATTCTGTACATGGTGCATAATGAGGGGGTGGGCATGGAATTGCCCACAGTTGGCATGGAGGGTATGAGGAGCAATTGTGGATGGTAGTGGGTGGTGAAAACGAGTTGACATGAGTTGACATTGAAGTGCATAGGTGTAGGTGAGGACATGAGAAGTGAGGGCTAGAGGGCCTGAAATAGTGCTTCCCAAACTGTTACCTCAACTTTAATGTTTTCAATTGATGCGAACCCAGGGAGGTGTTTGCGAAGTTCTGTGAGTGGAGAGGGGCAGATTTGTAAGAGCAGGATGGGACTTGTGAGAGTGGGTGGGGATGGGGGATGTAGTTACAAAAGTTTTTCAAGATTCTGAATATTTCTCAAATTGATTACTGCTAACCAAGAGGGAATTCCTTTGCCCGCTCTGTGATAACTAAAGAAGCTGCCCAAGTGGTCTCCTCCAAGAAAATGATCTTGAGGGTGGAGGATAAGAGAGAGTGTATAGAAGTGTTAGTGGACTAGGTGAAGTGAAATTGTTTCCAATGTGTGTTTGTCTGTTTCTAAAAAAATCTAATTCTCGTCGTAGATAATTTGGTTGAAAGTATAAATGAGACACTTTGGCCACTTAGGAGGTTGCAATCTCATGATTACCTTTAAGCTCTGTAACCTGCAGGTTATCTAAAAAGGCTGATTTTTATGGGTACACTCAGAAATTGAGTCTTAATATCTGAGGACCAGAACTCTTGGATAATGGCAACTCACTTGGGTAGAGCATTGGAAATCAAGCTCTGCTATTCATGCAAAAGTGAAGTATTTTCTAAAATAAGTACACATAATTCTTCAATTTACCTGATTTTCAGATCCAGGTTGATAGAAAGCACTGACCAGGTTTAGGTACTTAACAAGAATTACTATTTATTACAAGTAATTAGACACTAGCTACAGGCAAACAGTCATAGATTGTCAGCGTATAACTCTACAGATTAAAGTTCACATCCCTTATAAACTCACCCTTCTATGGCTAGTGTATTACAGTTGCTGGTCAATGGTAACACTTAGAATGTTGATGTGGGGAATTCAATAATGGTGATGCCATTGTATATGAAGGGGTAATGATTAAATTCTGTCTTATTGAAGATGTTCATTGTCTGAAACTTGTGTGGCTGAAATTTTACTTGTTACTTATCAGCCAAGCTGGGATTTGTCCAGCTCTTGCCACATTTGGACATGGACTGCTCAGTAGCTGAGGAGTCACAAATGAGCAATCATCAATGAACGTCTGGCCATGTGATAGAAGGGAGGTCATCGATGAAGCAGCTGAAGATGGTTGGGCCTGAGAAACTAGAATCATAGAATCATCATAGAATATTTACAGTGGGGAAGCAGGCCATTTGACCCATCTGGTCCAAACCAAAGATGCTCCTTTATTCCTCTAGTCAAAATACATTTTTTGTTGTATGAGATAGTTAGTTGGGCTGTTAGTGCCACTTCAACAATTATGAATTCTGATAGTTCCCTTTTATTCTCAGTCCCTTCTACAGCAATGCAGTCCTACCATTTGTGAATTTTCGTTTGTGTTGGTTTGACTGCAATATTCACACAATAGACCCTGTGGGAAATTTCAGGAGGCTGGTTGCTTCAGTTTTGTCCTTTGAGATTATCACGCTGGAAGCCATGACGAATTATAGTTAATTTGCAAGAATCAAGTGACTAGTAGCAGTTATGGTTAGTCCAACAAAATTCATTTCAAAATAAACCAAACTGTATAGTTTTAAAAATAGTTAGGATCTTTCCTAGCTTGAAGACATGAGAGTGGGAAAAGGAGGAGAAAGAGGAAAACAGTATGGTGAGCGCATGATTCTGGAGGGGTTTGAAAGTAAGGAAGAATATTTTTAAGTTGAAACTTTGTTGGATGAAGTATGTAGATTAGACAGCTTAAGAGTGATGGCTAAATGGGACTTGAATGACAAAATAGGCAGCAGAGTTTGAACGAACTCAGTTTTATGGGGAGGTCGACCTGTACAGCATTGGAATATCAAATCCAAATGAAACCCTTGGTGGGGTGAGACTGGCCCAACTATGTGATTCTAAATCATCAACTTTTTTTAAAATCAATTATAAAGGGACGATCAAAGAAAGTTTAAAAGAATTTAATTCATGCCTCAGTGATTTTTCTCCTGGCTTACTCAGAACAGTGTCCAGAAATTGCTTCCCCAGTATAAATTGTGATCATTTCTGTGGACGTTTCCCTTCAGCTCTGAGAATCGCCTGAACAAAACCCAGAAATTGCTATTATATCCATCCCTGTTGACCATTGGGGATTGGATGTTTCTTTACAGGTACAAATGACTGGAAAATCAAAAGGAACACTTATCGGAAGAAAGCCAGGCTCAAATTCATCAGCCATAATCTCATTGTATGGCAGAATAAGCTTGAGGGGACAAATGGCCTACACCTGTTCCTGTGTCCCCATAAGTTTTAGTTTTGCTTATCAGGACACAGGTATTTTAGTCTAGGTCAAAGCTGGGGACAGTGAGTGATGAGCAAAGCGTCCTGTCACATATTTGTAAATAGGAAATATAAATGTGTAGCTCATTCATAGAGGACCTCCCAAAGCACCTTACCACCAGTGAAGCACTTTTGTCACTGTTGTAGGTTTCCAAAAAGCACAAAACAAGCACCCATGAACTGTAAAGTGACCATGACTAGACCATTCGTTTCATCCACATTGAATGAGGGATAAAAATTGTCCATTAATTAACAGCCTGCTTAATGTAAGACAGAACCATGTATGTTTATAATGGTACCTAAGTTAGCTGACCTTAGCTAGGGTGACAAGAGTTCAATTAGCCTCAGTGCATCCTCTAGCTGGGGAAGGCCAAAATCAATTGGGGTATTTGATGACTATCTTCAGTCAAAAATCCTTGCTTAATGATGGCAGATTTTATCTGGATACAGATGAATACAAATTTGCCTTCAAACCATGGTGTGCAACTCTGGCACCTATTTTAATCACCGCTGAAATGCCAGTGTTATACCTTAGCTTCAGTCACCACCTTCAGGAGAGACAGTGAGAAAATTACAGCAACAGGATACTTCCAAATTGAGAATCATGTCCGGCATAACTCTTTATCAGATCTCACAGAGAACAGTCGAAAACGATGAGTCTGAATAGAGACAGCTCTCCCACAACATTGAGATAGGGCTTCAGTATGAAAATGGCAGCGTGGGAGTGATGTTATGAGAGGATTACATTTCTGCAAAGATTTTGAACAGAGACGTCAATTAGACTGTCTGCTCAAGTGTGTATCAGAAAGGTACTTGCATTTGATTCAACTGCATCACAGCTCTCTCTCCCACACATGGTTACATCCTAGTTTCAACACAATATGCCTTTCTCGATTTAACAAAGAGAGGTAATGCAGACAAGTTATTAGAATATCTAGATATGGCCATTGGACTGAAGATCAGGGGATTGGGAGCATTTGGATAATTCTTCTAAAGAGACAACATAAGTAGACTGGATCGAATGGTCTCCTTCAGTACTGTACACTCTATGCTGTTGATAGTTATCATCATTTATTGACGTGTTATATTGACTCTGATATTTGCAGGAGGTTATGAAAGGAAAATTTGATTTAGAAAAATATCTCACAACAAATGCAGCCTTTCTCACGTAAAATAAGCTTCCTCTTCTATTTTATCACAGACCTCTCTAGCCACTTCTGGATTTCCACTTTGTTGAGCCAGCCTCACAATCAGGCCTGCTCTTGAGTCAGCCATGGAAGGTATATGGGAGACTAGCAAACATGTATCACTCTTAACAGGGTGTCTCTTTCTGCCTGGCAGCTTCTCTTCACAACTGTGATTGGCAGTCGAAATGTGGTGCAGGGAAAGCTTTGTTTCAGAGTCTGTACCTTTCTCTGCTCTACCATCGAGGAAAACCAATGTTCAGTGCAGCCTGTTTATGCTTCATTTCTTTCCAATGCAACTCTTCAGCACTGTTCTAGGTATTATGCAGAAGATTGGCTGATTGCAGTCACTGAAGCCTCTTGATGGCAGATTGCATACAAGGGCCACATGTAATAGGTTCATTGTCATGCCTGTGAGAGTACAGGATCTTGATGAGTGTCGGGTCATAGAATTACATACAGCACAATATCTGGCTGTGTGGCTCAATGTGATTCACAAGAGTCTTACCCTACTTGATTACACCTCACCATACCAGAGTACATTTCTATTCCTTTCCTCCTCATGTACTTAAGCTATACTCCCCTATGTTATCACCTTGACTACTGCTATGAATCAATGAATTGACTGAGGTACCAGAAAATGTATTTCAATTACATCTATAGAAGGATTCCAATATACGTTTTAAGAGCTAAGAGTAACTAATACAGAAATTGCAAATCAATTGTGCATCTCCTCTCAGAGGGCTGCATTAGCCCTTAAGAAACCAAATAGTGAACGGGAGTCACCACCTTTAAGTACTGAGGTGATGCAAAAATTTTACAGATGGAAAGTCTTTATTTTCATGGATAGGTATTCGCTGTTGCTTTATCAAAACATCACCACTTCACTGTGCAAAACATGACAAATTATGGCTTCTTTCCCAAGAGGAAAAAGATTGTCACACACTTTGGCTCAAACACAGCACTTAATATCTCTGGCAGTTTTCAGCAGATCAGCTTCTGTTATTTTTGTTTTCACAGTCGGTTCAGACATGGTATGGGCTACAGTAAATACATCTGTTCTCTTTATTTGTGAGTTTCAATGCTCCTCCATGTGCATAGGGCTTTATTTCCATTTGTTTATTAACATTCGATGTGTAAGAAAAGATAATGAAACAGCATTGACTTGATGCCTTTCACAACTTCTGAATGTCCCAAAGTCAGTGAAATATATCTGAAATGCAGTCACTTTCATAACAAAGGAAAAAAGGCGGCAAATTTGTGCACAGCAAGGTCCCACCAACAGCAGTGAATTAGCCACCAACTAATCTATTTTAATGATATTGGTTGTTCACTTAGCAGTATAAAACTTGAATACTTGTGAAAAAAGACACACTTTATTAAAGCTTTTCATGTTGCACTGATCACAACATTTTGGAAGAACATCGATTTGAGGGGAAAATCAACATTTATGCTGCAAGAGAGAGAGTGCTGAATGCTTGGCAAGTGGACTCTGATTGGTCAAGATGTTGCTATGGAGAATGCACCCATTAACGCTGATTGACAGTTGACAGCCCTAGTTTTAACCAACCAATGAACCTGCCCGGTTTGAAATTTAAGCAGAGTCCAGTCACCTTGCCTTGACAAAAGGTCAATTAATAGGGATTTGAATATTTCAGTTTGTGTCTCACCTCCTTGTTGGGGAGGTGCTGGGGGAACCCATCTGAAACCCGTTCCATGGTTAGTAGAATTGGTTGACAGTAGGACCTTATAGGGAGTCAATCCAGCACAGCAGTGTTCCCCCATTCCAATGTCACTGACACCGTCACTCATCCCCACCACTTACCCTGAGATCCTGCCTTATGTGTACAGGCAAATATCTCCCCATGGGGAGGGCCCTCTATTCATGCATACTTCGGTGTTGGTTTGCATGTTGAAGTTAGAGCCACTGAACGTCAGAATTATATGCTTCAAGGGTAACTGGAAAATTATTCTGATTTAATCCTGCCGTGAAATCATTCATTGTGGCCAGATGCTTTTACTGTTTGGTTTTGAGTGCTGGATTCAATCAGAAGGTTTGGACACAGAAATATTGCCAAAAAATTCCACTGGAGGCCCACAACTTAACTTGAATATTTTAGGTCTGATAATAGCTCAGGCCGGAAAAGGATGGGGTGAGGTGTTTCAGATGGGAAATCCAGAAGAATGAGCTCCGCACAAAACATAAACGTGGCACATCTTTTAAATGTTGTTGACAGTCAGCCAGATTGACAGGCCTGTCAACAAAGCAGCAGGAGGATAGATGTCATGTAATTCTGACATTATGTTGTGATATATAACGTGGGAGTAGAAGTGGGGGCAGTGGGAATGTGTTTTTGCTTATGCGTTGTATATATTTTGTGTAGAAATAATGTATTGGAGTGTAGATTGTAATTAATCATTCAGCAGCAAGCCTTTGAGAGTTTAAATAAATAAAGTTATTTATTCTTAGAACATACTCCAAATTTACACAACATCACTCAATCTGTGTTATGCAAACACACAATCAGACAAAGATTGGGTATGGATAATGGTAGTGCACTTTTATAGAATATTGTCAATATAGTCTAAGTTTATGTCTTCCTTCTGGCAGGCCTGCCGTTTCTTGAATTTTTTTTTATTCAAAGTTGAAGTGAGAGACTTGTGACGTGGAGGGATCATAGTGCATTGTGAGGTTTATTGCAGCTGAATGTCCAGGAGGTTGGGTCTCAGGCTAACAGGTTAACCTACGGCTGCTTAATGTCTTGTTGGTAGTTTCAGAGTTTGGTTCTTAGACTGGCTGGTGACCGATGGTTCCAATGGATTTACTGAATTCTGTCGTAATAAGGGTACAGTCACTCAGACCAATTTTGTCACATGACATCTGGGTCAGCAAATCTAAAGCTCACTGGTCTAATTCTGATGGAGGAGGCCATCATGGTACAATGCGAAATTGTTGTTGATCATTCAGCTTTCTCTTTCTATTTGTCCGGTATAAAATATTGAGACTAGCCATCTGTGCATGGTTCAGTTATTTGCAGGGGGAGTTAGCCATCATGGGGAGTTAGATACATAACGTACCCATCATAGGATGAGTTCAAATGTTGGTGGCGAGGGTGCTTGGAATTTGTAGGCATTAGGTTGCACACTGATTGAATGTTGAGTATTGAGTGTGAGATTGGGCTTCATGGAAGATTTCCATCATGGAGGGGCAAAGCTAGATATTGGTCCTGGTGATTGGACATTGTGGGATTCCCAGCTGATTCATTGGAGGAATGTGCAAAGCTGATTGAATTGAGTCCGACCTCATGGAGAAAATCTTGTTGGTTGTGTGGAAACATTCTTTGTTTCTCCTGGTCCACAGGCAGTGATCTGAAGGCACTCCCTTCACGGATCTGGTTCTCTTTACTTTTGTTACCATTTGCCTATTGGGATTTCTGAGGAATTTTGGCCTCCAAGGATTCAACGTAAAATCACTGTTAAAACAAATACTCCTTATGAGACTGTAGTGAACAACTTGCTATCTGATAGCAGTTCACCATCTTTCCCCTTGATCTTTTAAACTTGGGAATGCACAGTTTGATGGCAAGCTGAGGTAGTGTTTGGGAAGTTCACTCTTTTTGTGTCTCACCCAACCCTAACTTACTATCTTTGCAGTTTAAAATTGCCCTATTTAATCTTGGATATTATCATAAAGGCATGGGATAGGTTGTAAATGGTTTTGACAATCCATGCTACATCAAAATACTTCACTATGGCTGTGTGCTACAGTCCCAGCACATATGGCATTCATAATGTTGACCATTTGGCTCTGAGTCAGAGGTTGTGTGTTTAGAGTCCTGCTCCAAATAATTAAACACCATTTCCAGCAAAGGAGCAGGGACTGCTCGACATTTTCCCAGTTCTTAACTAGATGCCATGTATCTCCTATTTGAACTGGCATAAGCCTTGACTGGAAACTCATGGTTATCTTGTCAGCAGTGATGCAAATTGATTTCTGAGACCACTATCACTGCCAAGCTCTAATTTGACAAAAATACCAGCCGTCCCATCTCTATCCCATTAACCAAGCAACACAACTATACAGCACAACTCCCCCACATTTCCAAACCTGGATATAAGTGAAATTCTACAATATTTCTCCCCGTATTCTTTCGAGGGATGTGGGTTTGATTGAACTCGTTGCCCATCCTTAATTATTCCTGAACTGAGTGGCTTGATCAGTCATTTCAGAGGGCCGTTAAGAGTCATCACATCACTCTTCATCTGGAATGACATATGGGCCAGACCAGAATAAGGATAGCTGAATTTCTTCTCTAAAGGACGTTAGTAAAGCATTTTGGCTTTTATATCAGTCAATGGTAGCTTTAGATTCCAGATTTGTTAATTGAATTTAAGTTCCACCAGCAGCCATGTGGTGTTTGAACACATGTCCCTGAAGAATTTGCCTGGCCCCCTAGATTACTAGGCCAGGAGCATTATTACTATGCAACTACCTCCTGTCTAAGGGTGTATATTAGTCTTGATAGTAACTGGGACTGGACTGGACAATTCCTTTCAAACATAATTTATAACAAACTTTAAGTAATGGGTCAAAAATAGAAATTGCTGGAAAAACTCAGTAGGTGTGGCAGCATCTTTGGAGAGAAATCAGAGTTAACGTTTCGGATCCAGCGACTCGTCTTCAGAATGGACCTGAAATCTTGACTCTGCTTTCTCTCCATAGATGGTGTCAGGCCTGCTGAGTTACTCCAGCAATTTCTGTTTTTGTTTCAAATTTCCGGCATCCACAGTTCTTTGTTTTAATAAACAATGTGTGATTGATACAAAATAATCTTGTATAATAGTGTGCTGTTGTGGACAGTTTCTACCCTTGATAATGTTACCAATGACCCTCAACATCAGAACGATTTGCTGTAGTCATCTGCCTGACAGCAGCTTTCGACTGTCATGCTTTAAGTGTTCAAAGAACTCATCTGATGAGCATTCCCTCAGTACACAGTTGGCTAGGTAGGGCTGTGTTGGTTAATGAAAATTTTCATTCTTTGTGGTTTGATCTGCATTCATGGATTGAACTCTATGTTGCTCTGTCCTCATATATTCTTCTTGCCATGAAGTCTGGAACTTATCTCTCGGGTTGATCTACTTTACTCAACTATCATTATGCTGAGTCTGCTTTATTTCCGCCTTTATCTTACCTAAGAATGGATGTTGCCTGGTTCTCAGGAATTCCAATAAACTCCTATTGACCATGCCGAGTGGGCTAGTGATCCAAAGCCTCGGGCGAATATTTGAAGGACATGTGTTCTGGTCCCACCATGTCAGATGGAGAAATTTGAATTTAATAAAAAGTCTGGCATTAAAGGCTACCCTAATTATAACCTTGTAACCACTGTTGCTTGTAGTAAAAGGCCATCTCATGGTTCACGAATGTTCTTAGGAGATAGAACATAGAACAGTACATTACAGGTATAGGCCCTTTGGCCCTTCATGTCTGTGCCGACCGTGATGCCATTCTAAACTAATCCCATCTGCCTACACGTAGTCCACGTGCCTTTATTCCCTGCCTGTACATGTGTCTAAATGCCTCTTAAATTTTGCTATATTTTTGGGAAGGAAATCTGCTGAAATCTATCTGGTCTGGCCTACATGTGTCTCCAGACCCTTAACAATGTGGTTGCCTTTGAACTGCCCTCTGGACAATTAGGCTTGAGCAATAAATGCTGGCATAACCAGTGACAGTCACATCTTGTGAATGAATAAGTGAGTATGTTACACTAAGATAAGCAGAGTAAGTTGATATTATGACAGGAAATAAAACTCAATAGATCAGGATCAAATCTAAAATTGATAGTCAACACTAGATTGGATTTTATATCTGACAAGATGATATTCGTCCTTAAAAGTGTAAGTAGCAGAAAAGCATTCATTTGGTATATGTGCTTGCAGACAGACTACAAAATGGATAATGCAAAATTATTATTTACAATACAAATGTAGGAGAATGTGAGTAATCCGTTTCCAAGATTGACCTTCTTAGTAGGTGTTTCAGGAAGGAAGGTCAGATGCTGCAGCTCTCCTCTGCCTCTCCCCTCACAGTTGTTTAACATTTCATTTTGTAATGACAGAAGTAATTTCAGTTCAACAACGGTATAGGATGATAGCTCAGTGTTGCGATTCTTTGCACTACTGCATGCTCAGGCACTGGGCTCGACATCTCTACGTGGACAAATTGTTGGAGGTTCCTCATCCAGTGCCTTAACTTCAATTGAACACATCCACCCACCATCCCAGATAACAAGCATGGGGCTGGATGAACACAGCAGGCCAAGCAGCATCACAGGAGCAGGAAAACTTGACGTTTCGGGCCTAAACCCTTCATCAGAAAATCATGAAGGGGTTAGGCCCGAAACGTCAAGTTTTCCTGCTGTGTTCATCCAGCCCCATGCTTGTTATCTCGGATTCTCCAGCATCTGCAGTACCTTTTATCACCCACCATCCCATATCTCCATCAACCAACACCTGCCGTTGGTTACCCAACATGCCAATCCTCATGACATACCCACTTGCCAGGCCAACAGGGTAACAAGGTTAAAAGTCACATGATACCAGGTTATAGTCCATCATGTTTATTTGAAATCACGAGCTTTCAGAGTGCTGCCATCTGAAGTCACCTGACAAAGGGGCAGCGCTCAAAAAGCTTGTGATTTCAAATAAAGCTGTCGGACTATAACCTGGTGTCATGTGACTTCTGACCTTGTCCACTCCAGGCCAACACCAGCACCTCCACAACAGGGTAACAAGCAGACTCCTTGTTGCCTGGTGTAATAATACTTGACACACAGGTTAAACGCTTTTCTCACCATTATCACATGTTGTTTAAGCTAGTAAGTGAAAGTGTTAAAAGAAAATGAAAGGAAAACTGATGAAATACTTCTCGGTTCCGAATACTAAACGATGTTTCTCCTTGATTGTATACAATACTGTACGGGATATGAACCTTCAATTCCTGGACACTCTGACGATCCTAGTGGATTGACCACCCTGTAAGGAGTACAGAATTTCCTACGTTGTGAAACCCATGTGACTTCTGTGATCACATTTATCTGAGTTTTCTTTTCTCCCAATATGTGTCATTGTTGCTATGAATAGCCACGTTACATTTGTATACTTGTCTGCCCACATCCTTCACTTGTGCCTGAGAATGGTTTCGATAACGTCAGTCCCCCAGCCACATTACTAACACACAGTTGCAGCAGGTGCAGATTGCTTTGCTACTGCAAATCAGCCGAAGCTGCTTGTTCTGAAAGGGAAGGTGTAGGGGGACCAGGCCCTCCTTAGGCAGCTGTTTGCATGGGAAAACAAAGGGGTCTTGCACGTCTCTCAGTTGTTAAGTTAGCCAGTATTTGGCAAACAGCCATTTCTTTTGGCCTGTGTGTGTTATAGAACTCCTGTTCTCTGGTTTCTAGGAACAGGGCAATGGATATTAAACAGAGTCATAGAGTCATAGAGATATACAGCGCGGAAACAGACCCTTCAGTCCAACTCATCCATGCTGACCAGATATCGTAAATAAACCTGGTCCCATTTGCCAGCATTTGGCCTATATCCGACTAAACACTTCCTATTCATATACCCATCCAGATGCCTTTTTAATATAATTGTGCCAGCCTTAACCACTTCCTCTGGCAGTTCATTCCATACACACACCACCCTCTATGTGAAAATGCTGCACCTTAGGTCCCTTCTAAATTTTTCCCCTCTCACCTCAAACCAATGCCCACTAATTTTGGACTCCCCCACCCCGGAGAAAAGACCTCATCTATTTACCCTATTCAAGTCCCTCGTGAATTTATAAAACCCTCAGCCTCCAGGGAAAATAGCCCCAGCCTATTCAGCCTCTTCCTATAGCTCAAACCCACCAACCCTGGCAACGTCCTTATAAATCTTTTCTGAATCTTTTCAAGTTTCACGACATCCTTACCATAGCAGGGAGACCAGAGTTGTTTCAATAGTGGCCTAACCAATGTCCTGTACAATCACAATATGATCTCACAACTCCTATACTCAATGCACTGACCAATAAAGGCAAGCGTACCAAATGCCTTCATCACTATCCTGTCTACCTGTGACTCCACTTTCAAGGAGCTATGAACCTGCACTCCAAAGTCTCTTTGTTCAGCAACACTCCCCAGGACCTTACCATTAAGTGGATAAGTCCTGCCCTGATTTGCCTTTCCAAAATGCAGTTCTTGACATCTATCTAAATTAAACTCCATCTGTTACGCCTCGGCCTAGTGGCCCGTCTGATCAAGATCCTGTTGTACTCTGAGGTAACCTTCTTCACTCTCCACTACACCTCCAATTTTTGTGTCATCTGCAAACTTCCTAACCATACTAACCATGTTGGCCATTATTTACTTAAAATGCTCTCTGATTTTTCTTTGCTTCAAATCTTTCTACTTAAAGAAAAGTTTTCCTCCCCAGATATTTTCATGGATATTTCTCTATAAAAAACTGCAAATGGCCAATTGGAAATCCAAGATTACCCATGATAAAATGTTAGCTAGTTTTCTTTTTGAGAAAGATATAAGCTTGTGAACTCAAAACGCTGTCAAAATACTTCTATCTGACATCTAAATAGGGCACTTTCCCCTTCACCTATTCTGATAATCTGATGTTTATCTGATATTTATTTTCAACAGCCATAGGTGTAAAAGACTGCAAAGAAAATGTTTTGAAATTTGAGAGTTGCTGAAGCTGTGAGTGATTAATGTTCTGGCTGGTGCAGATTTGCCAGTTGTGGCTCTGTTGGTCGGCAGAGGCATTTGCATTCAAAGGGGCCAAGAATGTTGAAGGGGCTGGAGGAATCTCCAGGTGTTTAGGGGATATATGGTACTGCATCAGAAGGCATGGCAAGCTACGGGACGATGGGCAAGTGGCAGAGTATCGCCTCCACAGTGGGAGTACACAGGACATGGTAAAAGTAATCAAGGTGACAGAGTCAAGGAGGACAGTTCGAGGTGAGGTGCAATGTGGTGGGCGTCCACTTGTAGAAGGGATGGAGGTGGATAGATAGAAGTGGGCTGCTGGAGTAGTGGAAAGAGTCTCATGACAATGGGTGTCTGGCAATCAGGTAGAGCCCAGTGCTGCTAGTATCCACCGTGAGCTTCATTCCCTGTCAACACTTTCTGTTCTCAAGATGCAAAGTGTTGCTAGAAAAAAGCTGGGACAACGCCTATGGTGAGCACAGTCACTGTCAGTTTAATGGGGGAATGTGTGGGATTCCCTTCTACTGGGAGCTAGGACAGGTATTTTTTTTTCACAACCAACTTGATCAGAAATGGAACAAATACATGATGCAGCTGTTTGCAAAGTAGAGCTATGTTTAATTTGTAATTATTTCTGTGCCCATTTACTGTGCATGCAGAGTGAAAGCGCTTACGGGTGAGGTGATGGTCAAAGGCAGTTTGCACCGTACCATTGGTGACTGCAATTTGAACATTGGTATCTTAATGATCATGAAGCGAGCAGCAACGATGTTAAAAAAAAGGCTAATTCTGGCCAATGGCAAACCATTATTCATGTAAATTCCAAAGTTGACATAGACGTTGCACATCATTGCTTCATCCTCTGTCCTGTAGATTTAATGATTGTCATGAGGGTGGGAGAAGGGGGTTGTAGGTGTTAGAGTGCGTCAGCTATGTGCCATGGGCAGTATTGTGGTGTGTTAATACACTACTGGTGAGGGGCATTGCTGAATTGCCAACACTTATCCAGGTACACAGTGGCCATTCAAAGATGGTGCGGGTGGGAGGGGTGGCATGGTGACACAGTGGTTAGCACTGCTGCCTCACAGTGCCAGGGACCCGGGTTTGATTCCACCCTTGGGAGACTGTGTGGAGTTTGCACATTGTCCCCGTGTCTGCGTGGGTTTTCTCTATGTGCTCCAGTTTCCTCCCACAATCCAAAGACGTGCTGGTTGGGTGAATTGGCCCATAGTGTGCAGAGCTGTGCAGGCGATGTGGATTAGCCATGGGAAATGCAAGGTTACAGGGACAGGGTGGGGGCTGGAGGAAGGTAACCTTGGATGGTCTTTGAAGGGCCGGTGTGGACTTGATGGGCCAAATGGCCTCTTTCTGCACTGTAGGGATTCTATGATTTCAGCACCAATCAACCCGCTAAAGAATTGATGCCAATGGACTTAGCCAAAAGAATGTGGCCCAATAGCATGAGAGCACCCAGCGAGATGGCAAGGTTAAAAAGAGGCTGAGACCGTGGGTAAGTACTGCCTTTAAGGGGGCAGCGGATATAAAGAAGAAGAGGGCATGATGAGCTGAGCTGGAATTTGTAACACCAAAAGTAAGAAGTCACCCCCTGCATGAGGGCAAATAAAAACAGTCAAATTATGTCAATAAGAAATGGCATGGTAATGAATGAGGAATTTAAAGGAGAAGCAGGAAAGCTGGAACAAAATAAGAGTCTCAAAGGGTGACAGACCAAGATGTAATCTTTGACAAGGATCACTTTAGCACTGCAGCAACCTGGACAGACGTGGAAGATGTAACCAGGCACAGCGCCTTCTTTAAAGGCAATAATATCATTTCCATCAATGTCAATGGAACAATCCAAAGTAACCTTCTGGACTGCAAAGGCCCTGTCTCTGAGTCAACAGATATTCTGGAGGAAGATGTAGGAAGGACTAATAACTGACTAGCCAGCAACTTGGAGAGGTGAATGGGACAGGAAGGAGGTTTACAAGATTGAGTCCCATTAGATACAGGGTGGGAGTTTAGGATGAGGCACTTGAGGTTCCTGCATGTAAGGAATCTTAGAATCCTTACAGTGTGGAAACAGGCCCTTCGGCCCAACATGTCCACACCGAACTTCAGAGCATCCCGCCCAGACCCATTCCCCTATAACCCACCTAATCTACGCCTCCCTGAACGCTACAGACAATTTAGTATGGCCAATCCACCTAACCTGCACATCTTTGGACTGTGGGAGGAAACCGGAGCACCCAGAGGAAACCCACACAGACACAGGGAGAATGTGCAAACTCCACACAGACAGTCACCCGAGGGTGGAATTGAACCTGGATCCCTGGTGCTGTGAGGCAGTAGTGCTAACCACTGTACCACTGTGCCACCATGCCACCCCAATGATATATTCCTTGATGAGTCCTTTGGAGGATGCAAAGACAGACAGAGAGGGAAGCTGTAGACTTATACAAGAAGTAGTTAAGTCTGAGATAGTGGCACAACATAGGAAGGTTAAGATGTGATGATGAGTTGGCTGAGGGATTGAGGAGTGGAGTTAGAGAAATGAAAAGAGGCATGAAGTTAAGAAAGAGGGAGCGAGAAAGGGTAAACAAGAAATGGAAAACTTTATAAAATAATTTGAATTTAAGGATTTAACCAGAAGGGCAGCCAGTATGCACACACCCACACCCAGACACACACAAATTCAAGCTACACAGCAAGATTCAGATAGATACGACCCAGTCTTAAGTAAAACATACTGAGGAGACCGTAAGAAGGAATGTAATGTTCAAGCGAGAGGTCTAATGCTGGAATAGCACTGACACAGATAAGATTGAGTTATCTTGGAGCATTGACGAACGGATACTCGTATTCTGATACAGGTGTAATGGGAAGAAGTTGGTAAGTTTTTTTTTAAAGCAACAGATTGGAACACACACTGATGGAGGTATTTCCAAATATAGCATTTCAAAGTGCACAGCATATCTTCCAGGCACCAGAAAAAATCTGTTCTTTTTCTCATTATGTCTTCATTTTTCAGTGGGGATGAATAATAATTGGGCATCTCAGTGGGATACCTTTCCTTGAAGCCAAAAAAACACATTTAATGGGATTCCCACCTTTTTTACAAGGAGTTAGAGAGGCTCTTAAAAGTTTTATATCCTCACCATTTGCTGCGCCGTAATGGTGTTAGCTGGACCATGGAAACATGGGGAAGAGAAAAGTTCTCTAATATACCTCATGACCCTAACTTTTCTCTTTGTTAAGTAGAGGAAACATGTGTAAAATTGACTTGCATGACAGCAGTGTAAATCACTTCGTATTTTGATATCCTGTTCTTACCCCAGGTAGGCAACTGTGTTCGACTCCAGCAAGCAAGTCCTGAGTCAGCTTCAAATTCTAGGATATTATGGAATTGGAACATGCCATGTGGTTCACCAAGTCAGAACAGTTCTATTTTTATCCAGACAAGATATTTAGTGTACTCCTCCTCTCTTGCTAACTCCCCGTGCCCTTTTAAATCACATTTTTATTCAAAAACTGTGTAATCAGTGTCAGTCATCACTCAGTGATCTCACTCTCACCTTTGTGTGAGGAAGTCATAGTTTCTGGTTCCATTTCAGAGACTCGAGCACAGGTTCGAGGCTGACCACTCCAGTGCAGAGCAGAAGACACATTGTATTGTGAAAGTGACCATCTTTCTGATGAGCCATTAAATAAGTCGAGCCAATGGGCTGGTAAGATGCCAGGGAATCACATTGAGAAGGCCTTCCAGTTTCGTCCTGGTGGGGGTGGCCCATCAGAGCTGGAGGTTTCAAGGCCCAAGAAGGGGCTCATCAGTGGCAACGGCTTCCTGTATATTTCTGACACTGCCACTGGAGAGCATTCCCATCTCAACGCCACGATCTGCCTGCTTGGCCCTGGCAGAGAATGAAATGTCTTCTTCTCATTGAGGCACCTCGACTTGTTGCATTCTTTTGTATTGTACAGACATATCACTCATATAATAAGAAATGATAGAACAACAATTTGATGTTTATTCAAAGAGAAGACAGTATGCATAAAACGGTATCTGGGAGGTTATCTAATCCACAGGACTGTTGCTCTGTTCTGTCTATAGAGTGATTGCATGCTCTTTTTGTTGGTTGGGTGCTGTCTGATATCTGCTATGATTTCTCACGATTTCAAACCACATGTTTGGCCTTTGCTTTCTGCACTGGTGTTTCCTCTAGTGTCACATCACCTGCATACATCCCTGAAAGCTAAATGATTTCTGAGTGCGTGTATGAATACATACTGCCTACATACCTTACTGGGATTGCCAAAAGTGGCTGACTCCATCTCCTCAATAATATGGCTCTGTAATTGAATCCACCTTGCAGTAATACTTTCATACTGTAGCCTTTGGGATTCTCCAGGAGGACTTTTTGGAATGCTTCAAAGCAGGTAGAACCTACATGACCTTGGTTATAAGGTTGGCTAGCTCCACCTCTAGTAAGTCAGAATAACGTCCCTTGTTTCAACATTCATTTGCAAATTGATCTGTGGTCTCTGTTCTAAAAGACAATGTCATGATGAAGTTGGAGGAGTGCACTATTTCTACTCTCACTCCTCAACTGATTATAACAAATGTTAAATGTAACCAGGTTGGTGATATAACCAACTATATCAGTCTCAGACTGCGTCAAGCTCAGTGTTAAGAATGTCAGCCTGGTTTATTTAGTCAATGCCAAATAATTGTTTGAATAAGTTTGTTTTCAGAAGAAAACCAAAGATGACAAGAGTATTGCTAAACAATTTGGATTTTGGAAATCTATATTTTGGAAATGTAATATTGACACTGACAAAACGCGAACGCACATGCAGACATTTGAGTGAAAATTTAAAAAAATGAAAACTCTGCAGAGTTTGAATTTTATGGTACTTTAGTGAAGTAATAGTTACACACATGAAGAAAAAAGATAAGTCACAGATTATCCCCAGTGGTGTTCTGATTCCAAAGTTGTTCTGAGCAAACATAAATGAATCCTCTCCAGGAATACTAATCCTAGAGGACATGCATTTAAGGCAAGAGTCGGCAAGTTCAAATGTGATGAGAAGGGCATATTTTTTACACAGAGAGAGCTAGGAGTCTTGAACATGCTGCCAGAGGTGGAGGTGGAGGCAGATACATTAGGTGCATTGAAGGGACTTTTAGATAAGCACATGAATGTGCAAGGAATGGACGGAAATGGACCAAGGGCAGACAGAAGGGAGTAGTTTAATTTGGCATCATGTTCAGCACAACATTGTGGGCCAAAGGGCCCATTCCTGTGCTGTACCATTCTATATTCGACGTTCTATGACTCTTCCATGAGTGGCAAAGACGACTTCTGGTGGGTTTTCGGATCACACACTTTGTTGAGAGGAATTTTCAGGCAAGCCGAATTCCTTCTTACAGAGTTCAAAAAAAAATCAATGGCCTAATTCAACCCATAAACTGAACCATCTGACCTTTCTCTGACCTTACCTGAACATTCTAGCCTTATTTGCGATCACACTATTGAGTTTCTACACTGTGTTCCTTCCTGCCAAGCTCTGAATATCATTATTCTTATTGCTACGTTGTTCCTTTGTCTTTCCACTTTCTTGGTATTTATCATATCTTCAGTCACATGAATCCCACAACCCAGCCCCCCAACCCCGCCACCCCAGTATTTACTTTAAAGCTTTCTGTGCTATCCTAGTCGTACCTATCGCCACAATACTGCTCCCAGAATGGTGCAGGTGAATCCTTTCCCAGCAGGTACAACTCTCACTTGCCCTGGTACTAGTGCCAGTGTGCCATGAATCAAAAACGATTTCTCCCACTCCAGATTTTGAGTCACCCTTATCATTAATTTTATTTACCTTATGCCAATTTATTCATGGCTGTGATAATAATTGAAATATTCCACAATAGAACGAACTCTTGATTGCCAGTCAAACAGCCAATTTTCCTATTTACTATTACAAATAACAAGCGAAAGTGCTTGAAGAAAACAGAAATAAAATGCACTTAATTTCCTGGTTTGATTGCAGTAACTTTTTGGAAATTAATCATCAATTTTTGGAGATTCTAGGATAATCGTTGAGTGTTGGCAACCCTAATCTAATGGTACGATCTGTGTATTAATATTGATAGCTGTCATAATGTATCATTGACTATCCAAAGTATTTGCGTTGATTTAGGCCTGAGATCAACAGTAAATCTGTCTCCACAGTAACATCAAAATCATTTTCAAATGAGCAAGATAATGTTACCGAATATGTAAGAAAACAATGTCCTCTTATTTTGAACAAAGTTGCTGAACTGAGGAAGGGTCACTGGACCCGAAACATTACCTCTGTCTTTTCCTTCACAGATGTTGCCAGATCTGCTGAGCTTTTCCAGCAACTTCTGTTTTTGCTCCTTTTATTTTGTCCGGACCCAAAATGTCAGCTTTCCTGCTCCTCTGATGCTGCCTGGCCTGCTGTGTTCACCCAACTATACAACCCTCTGTAAGAAATGTCAGATCCTCGACATGGACACTACCATCAAATGTGGGAACACCACCCGTCACGTACACGGCAGATACTCATTTGACTCGGCCAACCTTATCTATCTCATACGCTGTAGGCAAGGATGCCTCGAGGCACGGTATATTAGTGAGACCATGCAGACGCTACAACAATGGATGAGTGAACACAGTACAACAATCGCCAGACAGGAATGTTCCCTCCCAGTTGTGGAGCACTTCAGTGGTCAAGGACGTTCAGCCTCAGATCTTCGGTAAATGTCAAAAATGTCCTCCAAGGCTTCGGGATACACAACAACGCAGTTGCTGAGCAGAGGCTGATAGCCAAGTTCGGTACCCATGAGGATGGCCTCATGTGGGATCTTGAGTTCATGTCGCACTACAAGTGACCCCACCACACTATACAATCTCTCACACACACAAACACACACACACACACACACTCCCACGCACACACACCCACACACATACTCTCGTACACACACCCGCATGCACACAGACACTCTCTCTCTCACACACACACACACTCCCTCGCACAAACACACACACTCTGCCACACACACACATACACATATTCTCACATACACACAGACATAGACACTCTCCCACAGACACACACACACTATCTCCCACACACTCACAAATTCACTCACATTATCTCCTACATACACACAAATTCACTCACATTCTCTCCCACACACAGACACAGTAGCCCACACACATAGAGAAACATACACTTACTCCCACACACACAGACATACACTCCCTCACACACACACACACACACACATACACAATCTCTCTCTCTCTCCCACATACACACAAATTCACTCACACTCTCTCCCACATACACACTCTCCCACACACAGAGAAATGCCCTCACACTCTCTCCCGCGTATACACATACACATACACTCTCTCTCTCACACACATACACACACACAGACACTCTCCCCCGCATACACACACACTCCCACACACACCGACAATCTCCCACACTCACACACATACACACCACACACACAGTCTTCCACACAAACCCACACACACACACTCTCCCATACACACACTGTCCGACACGCGCACGCACACACACACACACATAAACACACACACACATACTCTGTCACACGTACAGACATACACATACTCTCACACATACAGCTACTCTCCCACAGACACACACACACTCTCTCCCACACACTCACAAATTCACTCACATTCTCTCCCACATACACACACATACTCCCACACACACACACACTCCCACACACACACTCTCACATGCACACACACTCTCGTACACACACCCACATGCACACAGACATTCTCTCACACATACACAAACACAAATCTCTCTCACACACAGACACACACACACTCTATCACACAGACAGACAGACAGATTACAGACACACGCACATACCCAACAACACACAAATACACACACACAGTAGCCCACACAAACACAGCAACACACACTTACTCCTCACACAACCACACACACACACACACACACACGTACACACAGACAATCTCCCACACACACACAGAAATGCCTCACACTCTCTCCCACGTACACACAGACACACCCACATACGCTGACATTCCCACACACACACAGACACACACAGACACACATTCTCCCACACAGACACATACACTTTCCTACACTCACTCTCTCACACACACACACACAGAAACATACTCCTGTGCTCACACACACACACACTCTGCCACACACAGACGCAGACAGTCAGACGCACACACACACACCAACCCAACAACACACAAATACACACACAGACACAGTAGCCCACACACAGAAACACACACTTACTCCCACACACACAGACGTACACTCTATCCCACACATGCGCACACACACACACACTCTCTCCCACATACACACAAATTCACTCACACTTTCTCCCACATACACACTCTCCCACACATACACAGAAATGCCCTCACACTCTCTCCCGCATACAGACACACTCCCACACACACCAACACTCTCCCACACTCACACACATACACACACACATACTCTCTACCCCACCACACACACAGTTTTCCACACAAACCCCCACACACACAAACACTCCACACGCACATACACACACACACACACACACTCATGCAGACACTCACACACATACAGACACACAGATACTCACCCACATACTGTCGCACACACAATCACACACACTCCCACACACACAGACACTTGCCCACAGACAGACACACACACACATGCACTCCCTCCCACACACACACAACTACACACACAGACACACTAGCCCACACAAACACACCCTTACTCACACAAATATTCTCTCTCAGACACACACTCGCCCACACACGCACACACACACTCTCTCTCCCACATACACATAAATGCCCAAACACTCTCTCCTGCGTG
>JAHRHZ010000029.1:6907937-6983271 GCA_024137785.1 Ginglymostoma cirratum
CTAGACCCTTCGGTCTAGGCCCGAAACGTCAAGCTTTCCTGCTCCTATGATGCTGCTTGGCCTGCTGTGTTCATCCAGCCCCACACCTTGTTATCTCGGATTCTCCAGCATCTGCAGTACCTTTTATCTCCCATTCTTCCTTGATTGTCCACTCTAACTAATGGTTGTACTCTCACCTAGGAGGCTGCGGGTTCATATTCCTACGCTAGAGACTTGAGCATACAATCCAACAAGATGCTTTAGTGCAATGCAGAGTTAGTACTGTATTTTTCGGATGTAACACAAAACTGAGGTCCTCTTTGACTGTCAGGCGGATGTGTAAAACATGATGGCATAATTATGAAGAATAGCTGGGGAGTTGTCCTGGCTAATACATAACCCCAGCCAAAGGCAGATTATCTGGTCATTCATACTTTGCTGTTTTCTCGGAGCTTACCTTAAGCTGTCTGCTGCAGTACAACAGCAACCACACTTCTAAAGGATGGAACACTTTCAACGAATTGCCCTCAGGCATGGAGACAATCCACTGAGCAGCTGGGAAATTGTTCAGCCTACGCAACCTTCAGTCCCAAATGAAAGCCACCCCAACCTCAGTTACAGAACTTCAATGTGAAAATGATGCTTGCGTGCGTGCTCACTCACAAACTGAGCGTCAGGCCATTCTCATCTCTGCCAAAGCCTGTGAGAAATTGGCTATGCACAAAACTCTTTGAACCGGTTCCAATGACAATATTTCCCCCAACCCCCTCGATCAGTTAAGATCAACAGTGAGGTCCTGGAAAAGCTGGATGGATTTCTACATCTTGGGAGGATCCTCTTAACATACACAGGCATAGATGATGAAATTACATATCCAATGTGGCAGCTCAGCCTTCAGCTCACTGTGAAGGAATGAGTATTTAAGGATGAGGATCAGAAACCCAAGACTAAGATCATTAGGGCAGCAGAAATCCCGATGCTGTATGCCTTGGAGTCTTGGTCAAGTTACAGAAAGAATCTCAAAGCACTGGACAAATACCACCAGCAGTGCCTTCTTACCAAGATCCTCAAAGTCCAATGACAAGTATTTTGGTCCACCAGTAGCACCTTCTTTCTTACACAAGAGCCTATGCTAACATTTGGGAAAATTACCTTGGCTGAAATTGAGGTCAGTAGAAATATGCCCAGCATTGCATGCTATTGATTCACAATCAGCTCTGGTGCCTTGTGTACCTGATACTAGGCTCTTGAAACATTGCTCTAATCAGAATCGAGTCATGTTGGGAGACCCCCAGAAGGATAGCAGCAATAATTTAGGAATGTCCTCAAGGCATGCCTAAAGAGAACAAAATTCCCGATGTCTTATCGATGAGTATGGTTTGTGATGAAAAGTGGTGAAGGCTCATTCACGAGGGCAGTAAACACATTGAGAGGTTTTGTCAAAAAAGAACATGGGCAATATTGAGGTGTCAGAGTGAGCACACAAACCTCTAAATAAACTCATCTATTCAAACCTTCAGGCACTACCAATCCCATGTATGGCACAGTCTGCATATCACACATTAGACTGTTTGTGTCTTCTCATTCTTATCACTCGCCAAATCAGAGTGGAGGCAACTCATCTCAATCCCAGGGGATTGCCTAAGAGAAGGCATTCCAAATATACTTCGTTGGCAGTAACATGCTAAAAATGTCCAGGAGTCAGGAATTCCATTCCGTGGGTACTCTACCCTAAGGCAAGTCTTTGGCCCATTATCAGAAACAATTTTCCTGAACAGCGATGGTTTTCCTTTACATTCTCCTCTCAGGAGCAGGGCAAGGTCCCAAGGTACTTCACCAGGAATTGAACCTGTACTGTTAACATCATTTAGAATGATATGCTTGCCAACTGAGCCAACCAGCCCTATGTGTTGCAAATAGTACTTAGTAAATGTAAGCCTTTAAACGTAAGTTCTTTAGTGCTGTGCCCATTTTCAAAGTGTAAGTCTGACCTAGTTCAGACAATGCTTGATCTCATTTGACCTTCCATCACTAGGAGCCAGCCAAAACCAAGGGGTCACTGTTTTCTTACACAAGAGCTAACATTTTGGGAAAATTACCTTGGCTGAAACTGAGGTCAGTGGAAAGCTGAATGACAAACCTAAATAAACAATGATAACCCTTTGGGAGCTGCAGAAATATTTGACTATTTTCTATTCATAGTATCGACTTTCACTCCTACAAAATTGGCAGCAAATTTTTGGCTTGCTGGGTGTAACGACCAGACCAGAATAAGATATCATGCTGTTTGTATACTGCAGTGTAGATCATAATCTAGCAAGGGGAGAGAGAGAGAGAGAGAGAGAAACAGAATAAACAAATGAGTACAATCTAGAAACTGCTTGAAAGCATTAGCATTCAGTCCCTGCAATGTTGTATTTATTCTAAATGGCATTTACAATTGCTGATGCATACAAACTGGGGAGAAATCAATGAAATCTGGCAGACACTCCATCTGTTACAAAAAGTAGATCTCACTTTCCTAAGAGATAGATAACTCTGGCATTTTAAATCTTTGGCAGGCATTAAACCAATTTCACTGCTACTCAAACTAACAGCCTAAAAAATTGACTTATGTCGCTAATTAAACCATTATTTGTCTGTTTTTGTTGTCTGTCAGTAAAATAGTCTTTAATCAATGTAGCATTTCCAGTTTTTTTTAAAGCTCGATTTGTGATGTATTCAACTGTGATTCATTGGTTCTATTTATTTTTGCGTAAGTTTTAATTATTGTTTTTTTCTTCTGAGTAACATGCATTGCATAAAGCAGATGCATTTGTGTGAAAACAATCTGATCGCTGTAGTGTTAAATGATAACTGATCGGTATTTGATTATACCAGTCTGTTCACTGATCTGTATAATTGTGCTTGATTGCATAGGCCTGTGGCTAGATTGACTCATGCAAAGAAGGTTCTAGAAAGACCTGAGAAACTCTGTAAAGATCACATGTCTGTTGTAACTTTGTTAGTTTTAGTTTAGAATTTTATGGATACACTTTGGATGTCAAACAAGAGTTATCTTTGCAGTGTCATGCATTAAATGTGACAAGTACAATGTGTAGCAACCCAACAAAAACATAACAGCTGGCGTCAAGAATACACAACACCTAGTAGTGTGTCTTGACAGGTACCCATAATATTTGATAAGTATTATAGAATATTACTGTCACATGCTAGCAAACGTAAAATTTATACACTGGCATTATTTTGAATGAAAAGTGTGAACACAAAACAATGTGAACCATTCAATTAGAGTATATTTTGCACAAAGCTGAGAAAGGATCAAATGGACAAAAAATAATTTTGAGCTGCATTTTTTTTTCATTTTCCTAACTGGGAACAAATGGAGTTGAGACTGAGAAAATAAATGGCCAGTACTTGGGTTGGATAGACATGCCACTAGCCTGTGGTCATTTGTTGGAGGATGGGAAGGAGGAAGCCCTGAAACTTGTTTGCTCCTATGAAGGAAAAAAAGTGAAAGCATTCAGAACCTGGTATTGGTAAGTATTTTAATACTTTAACAGCTGTCAAATCTCACACCAGTTGCAAAGCAGTGTAAGCCATTGATTGAAATGGGGAAGGGTTTAAAGGATAAGTCAATTAGTTTTGCCTCATTTACAAGATAACAAGCATGGGGCTGGATGAACACAGCAGGTCAAGCAGCATCATAGGAGCAGGAAAACTTGACGTTTCGGGCCTAAACCCTTCATCAGAAGGGTTGCCTCATTTACAGTTCATTGTTAATGCTATAGCATGATTTATGTTTGTTTTCAATAAGGTGAGTTAAATGATGTGTTTACTACATTGTTCTTTTTGCCAACTATCAAAACTCAGGTAAAACATTAATGTAGTAAATGTGGAAAATGCTTCAGCTGAGTTAAAATGTTCTTCTAGTGGACACAAATGTTGACTAGATTTCATACTATTGAAAAGGTAGCCTAGCATGATAATCATGTGTATATGTTTGATATTTTCCTGTTGCCTTTATGTATTTAGTCTAGTTAGTCATTCTGAAGTCTGTTTGTTAATTCAGGGTGTTGTATGGACTCTGAGTTGGAAGGTAAATGTGCAATCCTTTTGCAAGTTTTGTATGAGAGCTTGCTAGTCCTGTTCATGAAATGGATTACGGTGAGGGTAAAGGAGAGAGAAGTGAGATGGTGGGGTAAAGAGGTTTCATAGTGGTCAGAAACTTCAACAATGTCTTCCTGATTGCCTCAAAGGCATTGGGCCGAGACTTTTTATAGGAATAGAGTCAGGCTGTTTAATCTATCCATCATGGACTCTGCATGCTCCCACTCCCATCCGGTGGCAGACGCATCTGCAGGAGATGTAGAGGCTGGATCCCTGCAAGATCTTACCTTCCGGCTTTCTTAACTTGGATGCAGGATCATGATGGTGGGATTAGTCCTGTCTCCGACATAAAATGTGGCTTATTTACATAATTGGTGCATATGGTTAATTACTGCTCATCTTATTTTTTCCAGCACTTTAATACTAATTATTTTATTCACTCTTTCAATTACTGAGCTATTAACATTCTTGTTTTAATTTGGACTAATGTGGTAGCTGTGGTAAGGGCCTGACTAGTGAACTGATTATTGCTTGGTTGAGTGAACTAAATAATCTTTCATTTAGATCGGAAATTTTCTAACCTCAGAACATCAAAGTGCTGGTCACGGCACGAATGTGGGAAATGCAGCAAAAATAATGCAAAGAATGCTGCCACAAACAGCCATCTGATAATAACCAGATATTTTATTGATTTATGTTGATGCATCTCCTTTGGTGGGTGTCCTGCACACGTTGGGAGCTCCCTCTCGAGATATCACCATCTCACACTTTCTTGTGCATCACCTGCCATGCTCCATACCTCCACCCCTAGAATTACCCTCTCTTCCAAAAAGCCCAAGAAGTTACTTTTCTGAGATAGCAGAAGGTGTATTTACTTCCGTAAACTGTTGCCCCACTCCCCACTATACCAATAGCAAAATGAGGCTCTGATGCTAAAAGTCAAAGGGACTTTGGTCTATGCTCTCTGGTCTCCCACACCCTCACTCTCGACCTACCTCCTAATGCCCCCAGATTGCTGGCAAATAATCACATTAGTTTATAATAAACCCAGCAATTTATCATAAAGAAGAGGTAAGGAAAATTGTTTTTTCCACTGCTGGCTGCAAAATGTGTCATTCTAGCAATTTCTGAGCCATTATGTCTTAAGCCTTTAAGCTTATCCAGCTCCATGGGTTACAGGTCAGTTATCTGAGTACTTGAGCCAGTGAACGACGACTTGAAAATCATAGCCGGACATGGCCTGGCGTCACTTAAAAGAGACAACCAAGTCAAAATGTAATACAAAACTTCCAAACGTTGTCTTGGAAAACAGTTGTACATCATTGAGTCCTGCTTTCGTTCATTGGTATTCAGGTTAAATGGAAATGAACGGTAGAGCATCATGTAGAAGAAGGTGAAGCAGAAATCATACTTCCCAAACTCAATCTCTAAAACTATTTCAAATTAAAAATCATCAGTCATGATTCAGAGTATCTCCCTCACCTCTGAATCAGCAGGTTGTGGATTCAAGTTGTAGGCAGAGGTGGAAGCACAAGGTCTGGGTTGACACATCAGTGCAGTTCTGAGAGAGTGCTGCACCCATTTGAAGTGCAGTCTTTTGAATGAGATGTGAAAGCGAGATCCTACCTGCTTTCTCTGGTGTATAATCCCACGAAACTATTTTGAAAAAGAACATGGTTTCCACAGTTTCTTGGCCACTATGTATTTCGTGACTAGCATCACTAACCAGATTATCTGCTCTTGCTCACATTGCTGTTTGCTATGAACAAGTTGACTGCTGTGTTTCCTAACATGACTGCCCTTCTAAAGTCCTTTTTTCCCTTTTTATTGCCCGTAAAGTGCTTTGGAATATTCTCAGGTCAAGGTGCAATATAAATTAAAGCCTTTTACTTTTGTTCATCACTTAGCAATGCAACTATAGGTGGAAAAATACTTTTGACAACTACTCTAAACATTATGGGTCTTTCAGCGTCCTCTGGTAAATAATATCAGATATTATTAAAAAGAGCACCTCAATGCACAGAATTGCCTGGAGTTGCTAATCCTTGAAGGGTTAATAGGACGAGGGTCGACGTTTATAAGACACCTTTCACAAGCTCAGGGTGTCTGGAGAACTGCACAGACAATAAATTACTCTTTTCCTTTGAAGCACAATCAATGGTGTTTTCTATGCAAACATAATAGCAAGGTTCCATGAAAAGCAAATGAGATAAACGTACAATTAATCAATTTTTTTGTGATCAATAAAGTTCACTTTAATAGAAAGTATAGACAAGTTCTCAGTTTAGCCCCTTATCAGTATAACACCTCAATCCAGCAGTCCCTCAATATTGCACTGAAGTGCTGACCTAGATTATATGTTCACATGCCTGGAGAGTGGTATGAACCCATCTCTTTCTGACTCGGAGGAGAGAACACTATCAATAGACCCTGTCCTGAGAATTAACCTGAATTTCAACGTGAAGGGAGAGATCACCTGAGCTTGGCAAATCATTCTGTCTTGCCCATTGCACACAAGGGATTGGAGAAGCTTAAATAAGATGCCTGGCCTCTCATTTATATATGATTGCTTCAATAATTATTGGCAGGAACATGTGCATAACTGTGGCAAGTTAAGCCTTCTACATCTCACCTAATCCAATACAGTCTGTCATTCAGCATGTAATAACAATCTTGGCAAAGGCATTGCTAAGCGTTCTAGTCCTGTATTTAAATCAGTTCATATTAAAGGGGTTAGCTTAGGACTTGCTAAAGGCATAGTTATTAACCTAGCAGTTCTGCTGCAAATTAAACTTATCTCCATCAGAAATTTTATAAAAGTGAAGGAGCTGCTCAGAGTATTGATGTATTGGCGTTATGCCAAATCAAAGCAATTTTCTGTTGACGTACAACCCAGTTCAGCCTCTCCAAGAACCTATAATAAATGGACTGATGGAGTAAACTTACTAACACACCTGTCACTCTGCTCAGCTCCTGATGAATATGGAGTCTGACAAAAGTCATGAATAAATGGTGGGCTTTGACAAAATTGTATTTACAAAGAGGCTAAAGGAAAGGTTACGTGAAATTGCATATTCTTGAAAAAATCAAATTTTGTGATGACTCTGGGTAATGTGCCACGTGTGATGTTGGACTATATAAACCCTCAAGGCCACAGGTTCTAGTTGAAGCCAGCCCATCTCAGCTAATGCAATGGGGGAATGTCAGTTTACGTTCTGCACCTAAGATAGGAAATGGGAGAATTGAATTCATGTCTCTGCAGTTAGAATTACTGTGCAGGAATTTGTTTGTGTGTGTAAATGCGTCGGTGCCACTTATAGCAGTCCTGCCAATCTTAAGCTGGTTACCTGTGTCCCTTGGGCAGAGGAGGCACCGATTTGTCACCATTCTGATAACACAACTCCTGACCAGCTGATATAATCCCAAACTTGAGCAATGACTTTTCAGGCAGAGCCTGCCTGGCTTCCTCAAGGAAAAAGAGAGCAAGCATGAAGCTTCCAGGGGAGCCCTGGAATAGAGTCATTTAAAGAGCCAGAAATCCTCATTGCAGGTAAGATCAATTTCTGGAACTTTTTTTCTATTATGAAGTGTCTAGAAGAATGCTGCAGTCTTCTGGAGACATTGTGTTAAATTTCTGCATTTGTCAGACAGTGTTGTCGCATCCTCACAGAGAGGGTGAAGGAGTCAGTGACCAGTTGACACATGGATGAGGTAAGGGGCCTACTGGAACAGTGCTTCTGTGCCTGCAGCACAATAGGGAGATTGAGTAGAGATTGTGGAGAAAGAAACTCCGTGTGATGCCTTGTGCTAAAGCGGAGGTAGAATCTTCCATGATGCTTGATAGTGGTAGGAGACTATGCCATGGCATTTTAAGTACCCATCCAGATGCTTCTTAAATGCTGTGAAAGTACCAGCCTCCACCAACCTCTTAGGCAGTATATTCCATATTTCTGCCATCTTCTGCATGAAAACAAAATCTCGGATCTCCCGTAAACCACCTACTCCTCACCCTAAGTTTGTGCCCTTTTGCCTTTGGTATGTCTGCCATGGGAAAAGATTCTCCAGTCTATGCCTCTCAAAATATTAATTTTTCAATAAGAGACCCCTCTCAACTGCCTCTGCTCCAAGGTAAACAAACCCAGCCTCTCCGGTTTCTCCTCATAACTGACACTTTTATCCCAGGCAACAAATGGGTGAATCTCCTCCAGTGTAAACATATCTTTCTGATGGTATGGCAACCAGAACAGCACACAGTATTCCATCTGTGGCCTAAACAATGTTTTATAAAGTTGTCAGAGGTCACATGACACCAGGTTATAGTCCAACAGGTTTATTTGAAATCGCAAGCTTTCGGATCCTGACAAAGGGGCTCCACTCCGAAAGCTTGTGATTTCAAACAAACCTGTTGGACTATAACCTGGTGTTGTGTGGCCTCTGACTTTGTCCACCCCAGTCCAACACTGGCAACTCCATATTATAAGGTTTTAATAAGGCTTTCTTGCTGCTATATTCTATGCCCCGGTTAATGAAGGTAAGCATCCTGTATGCCTTCTTCACCACCCTGTCTACCTGAGCTGACATCTTCAGGGACCTTTGGTCTTGTGCACTAAGTTACCTTTGTTTCTCAGTACTCCCGAGGGACCCACCATTCATTGTGTATTTCCTTTCCTTATTTGACATCCCAAAATGCATCACCTCACACTTATTGGAATTGAACTTCACCTGCTATTGGTCTGCCTAATTTACCACTTGATCACTATCAGACTGTAGCCTGAGACAATCTTCCTCAGCACCAATAACACTACAAAACGTCGTGTCAATAGCAGACTTCCTAATTACACCTTCCACATTCACATCCAAGTTGTAAACGTAGGCTTTCGGCACTGGCTCCTGTTGTGCACTGCTGGTCAGAGGATTCCAATTACAAAAACAACCCTCCACCGTTACACTTTGCCTCCTAGTTGTGAGCCAATTTTGGATCCAGTGTGCCAACTTGCCTTGGATCCCATGGGCCCTTATCTTTTTGAAAAGCCTTCCATGTGGGACCTTGTCAAAGACCTGACTGACGTCCACGTAAACCGCCTCGACTGCATTACCCTCATCAGTATATTTAAACACCTTTTCAAAAGACTCAAATCAAATTAGTCAGCCAGTCTGACCATGCTGCCTATCCTTGGTCAATCCCTGCCTTTCCAAGTGTTGATTAATCCATTCCTTCAGAATTTTTTCCAATAATTTCCCTACCATGAATGTTCGACTAATTGGCCTGTAATTACCTGGCTTACCCATGCTGCCCTTCTTGAAAGAAGGAACCATTTAGTTATCCTCAAGTCATCTGGCACTTCACCTGTGGCCAGCAATGTATTAAATATCTCTGAGATAGTAGGAACTGCAGATGCTGGAGAATCTGAGATATCACGGTGTAGAGCTGGATGAACGCAGCAGGCCAAGCAGCATCAGAGGAGCAGGAAGGCTGACGTTTTGGGCCTAGACCCTTTTCTGAAGAAAGGTCTAGGCGCAAAACGTAAGCCTTCCTGCTTCTCTGATGCTGCTTGACCTGCCGTGTACATCCAGCTCAACACCTTGTTGTCTCTATATTAAATATCTCTGACAGGCCCCAGCAATCTCCTCCCTCACCCCCAAAACAGCACCCCATCTCTTTAGTCGCTAGGGATTTATGCCTGATAAAAAATCTAATACCTCCCCCTTTATTAATCTAGAACCTCGCCATCCCATCTGAAATCCCCGGCTACGAATTCTTTCACCTCAGTGAATACAGATGAGAATTAGTCATTTAAGACCTCACCCACATCCATTGGTTCCACACACAGGTTGCCCCTTTAGTTTCTAGTAGGTCGCATCCTTTTCCATGGTAATCCTCTTACTCTTAATATACTTACAAAATGCCTTGGTGTTTTCCTTAATACTATTTTACAAAGAAATTTTGTAGCCCCTCTTGTCTCTCCTAATTTCTTCGTTAAACATGTCCCAACACATTTCAATGGCCTTGCCTGTTTTAATACTCTGTGCCTAACTTATGCTTCCTCCTTTTTCTTTGTCAGACTCTTGATATGCCTTGACATCCAGGGTTCCCTGTATTTGCTATCCTTGCCCTTCACTCTTAGAGGGACACGCTGATCCTGAATTCTCACTATACTACTGTTAAAATATTCCTACTTTCCAAATTAGACTTAGCTGCAAGTAGCTTTTCCCAGTTTATCTTTGCCCAACCCTGTCTAATGATATTGAAATTGTCCTTCCCCCAAATTAGGCGCTTAATTTCTGCACTATCCTTGCCCCTTTCCAAAATGACTTTGAAACTTAGAGTTATAGTCACTATCCCCAAAATGCTCACCCACTTACATTTCAACCACTTGACCAGTTTCATTCCCTAGGATTAGGTCTAGCACTGCCCCATCTCCAGTTGATTATCTATGTACTGCACATCAAGCTCTCCTGGATGCACTTTAAAAATCTCACCATGTTTGATCTTCTCACACTAAGGCGATCCCAGTTAACGTAAGCAAAGGTTAAATCCCTACAATTATAATCGTGTTTCTCTCACTTCTTTCTTTGATTTGCTTACATATTTGCTTCTCTATCTCCCTCTTGCTTATAGGATGCTTGTAGTAGAATCCCAGCAAGGTAATTACTCCTTTTCATTTCTAAGCTCTACCCAAATGGCCTCATTTGAAGACCCTTCTATGACATCCTCCTTCATTGATGCAGTGATGGTTGCCTTTACTAATAATGCAATGCCTGCACCTCTTTCATTGACCTCCCTCCTTCTATACCCTGGAATGTTTAGCTGCTGGTCCTGTCCTTCCTTCCACCATGTCTCAGTGATTGCAATAATACCATATTCTCATATTCTCATCAATACTCTGAGTTCATTGGCCTTACCAGTCAGGCTCCTTCTACTAAAACAGACATAATTTAGCTTTCTGGTCTTCCCATATGTCTTATCCTGCCCATGTCTTCTCTACCTATTGGACTGTGTTGGCATTCCTTGCATTTCCCAATCCTCTGATCTCATCATTTATTTTGTAGGAACATGCTGTGTGCAATTTAGCTGCATCATTCACCTACATTGTAAAAGGGCTATGCTTCAAAAATTCTTCATTTGCTACTAAATACTGTAGGATGTCTTGAGGTACTAAAAATATTTTAAAATCAACTTGTAATGAAACATGTATGGGGTAGGTGGGACCTGAACCCAGACCTTCAGGTTCAGAAGTAGGGACATATGACTGCTCTACAAGAATCCTCCTGTGGTAGTATCTAAATGCAGAACTCTCTTCCTTTTGCTTTATATGCAAATGGAGAAAAGTGGGCCAGTTTGTAGCCAGTCTCTGTAGCTGAAGAATGTTAGAAAAAGTCAGAATTTATAGCTTTTAGTGAAATGTCGGTTTTGTTGCATGCTGTGGAGGGCTTGTCTCCATAAGGTCTAGTGAGATCTCTCGACACATCTTACCAAATCTGCCTCGTTGACTACCTACTCAGCTCCATGATGCCCATTGACATGATCATAGACCCATTTGTCTACTCGCTGTGCCTGGCACAACTTGTCAGTGCTCGGACATCCCTAAATAGACAGCATCCCTGACACCGGGACCATTTTTAAAAAGTGTTTTTGCATCTACTATTTTTCCTGACTGCCCTGTATGGTTCTTAATATTTGTTCTGGACTTGACAGAGAAGGGAAAATTCATACCCCACTTTGCAAGCAGGGACCTGGAAGTTCTGGACTTCTAGCAACCTCAGCACCAGCAGCAGAGGCCAGGAGACCAGACCATGCCAGCCTAGTCTGAGGTTGCCAACAAGATTAAAGCAGCCTCTGATGTTTGGAGGAATGCACGGCACTGTAGGAAGAAGGTCAATGACCATCTCTGTTCTGCCAATGTAGGTGCCGCCATTTTCTTTCTGATACCTCTCACTCTACCTCGACTACAACACCCATCTCCCACCAAGGCTCATGTTCTACCTCTCACACTGTTGTCTGAAACATCTTTCTTCACACACTGTTACCCAGTCCGATGTCCAAACCCACGAACGCTGCATGCCCTTTGTGCTGCCTACTCACTCGATAGGGTCAACTGCCACCTGCACCAAAGGAAACATTTGTGCCATTCACTTTCATCTCTCTTAATAACTCACTTCTATCTCATTCCATGAGGAAAGCAGCCCCATGTAGGACAGAAAGAGTCAGAACAGATGTGGTCTGCCAATCACTTGGCTCCTCATCTATTATGTGGAGGGCATCCTGACTCTGATTGTCCCGAGTGGCTGTTTGACCATGTTCAAGCCCCTGGAGCAGTATTGGAAGCTGCCATTGACTTAGATTTTGAGCAGGGAGTCCTAGGGCAGGGAGTCCCTTGAATTTGCTGAGGTTGGGTGATAACCAAGACAAGCTTTTTGGCTTTGTGTCTGCGATAAATGGCACGGCAATACACAAAATTGTGAGCTTGTTATCTCTGGCTGAGGGACAAGACACAAAAAGCCAATGCAAGGTAGTGATGCTGTGAGCACCCAGATAAGCTCAAATGAGTGATAATTAAGGGAACAAGCAAAGAGGCCAGAGATGTAGCCTGGGCCAGTACATGAGCTGGGTTCGTATTCCAGAGCATGCAGTGTCCTTGCTGCGGTATTACAATGAGCACTTTAGGTGCAGCATTGAAGTACAGAACCATCCTGCAAGTGGATTGGGAATGTACCACAAGGATTCTTCCAGGCTGGCACTGATCAGATGTTAATGTCTATGGACATGGGATGCTGGTGTCTGGTGCCCGTGGAGCATGCCCTGAGATGCCTGGGCTTGGTGTTCAACATGGAGACACTTTGAAGCAAATGGCGAGCTGAAATCTGAAATAAAAACAGAAATTGCTGATAAAACTCAGGAGGTCTGGCAGCATTTGTGGAGAAAAAGCAGAGTTAACATTTCGGATCCAGTGATTCTTCTTCAGAATTGAGCTGAAATCGCGGGGAACCCATTCTGACTTCCATGTTGAGAATTCTGGTTGTTTAGTTTGTTCACGGTGAATGGTAGGAAAGGAAGCTGTGTATTAATGAGGCAAGATGTGCTGTTAATAAGGTCATTAATGAGCAATAATCCACCATAAAAGGCAACACACTAATGCCTGGTGAGAATCTCACCTGGATGCCAAAAAGTTTAATTAAAGGATGCAGTGAGTTGTTCCCGAGATAGGTCTCAGTGGACTTCTCGTGTGATTCTGCCACATTTCTTGCCATAGCTCGTGCCATTTGTGACTCTATTGACGTGTGTGGCCCAATGGGAATTTTTAAAACATGAACTGAAACCGTACAAATACTTGGCAAGGTTTCGCATGGGGAACTCTTGGCAAAATTTTCCTTTCGGAAGCCTTTAAGCTCTTCAGTGTGACGTCTTTGAGACCTGGATTTTTACTTTTTAAAGCAAAGTGAATCATTTGGATGTGTCAGTACTTTAACCTGTAGGAAATAAAATCCGAAGCGACCCTTTAATTTTAACCCAGTCTTTCAACCAAAGCATGTGGCACAGTATTAGAATATTGATTGTAAAGCCCATTTCACCAGATGAATGGCCTAAATTTTTCTAAATTTCTAAAAACTCTGTTTCATAATTAATTTGCATAATTGGTGGCTTTAGCCCAGACCTTCAATCAAGTTCATCCAAGCTCAATTGCATACATCGCAAATTAAACTAATTGTGTTTGTGAACAATAATGTTGGAAAAACATGAATCATTTTTACTGAAACTATCTGCTGTTAAAGCACAAGAAAAGCGAACATTGTGCAATTTTGTTTTTCCAGCTCTTTACTGTAATTAATATTGCCCAGTCACGAACATAAAGTAACCTCAAAAAACCCTTGTTAAAGCCTGTGAGCAAACGCCAGCTTACATAAGTTAGTCAAATAGAAGGCTGAGCATGAGAACTGCCACTCATCTGTTTTGTATTGGTAAAATTTCCTGTGCGTAGGAAAGGAAGTGTCCTGAATGTTTCCAGATAGATGCAGCCAATATTTTCAACATAATGTTGCTCTTATTAGGACAGAATGGAAAACTGTCTGTTCCACTGTCAGTTATCCTTCAGCCTTACAGCCTTACTTACTATTACTTTCAATAGGTTTGATAGTAGTTCTCAAACAGTTATGAAGAAAATTGTTAAATCATCCACAATAGCTTCTCGCTGCCTTTCTCTCCACCTCTTTTTGTGCCTAACATCAGTTTGTTTTCTAATCTGATCTGTCAGCCAGCTGGACTATGCCATCTTCCCCAAAAGATCAGTTTTCACCAGTGGACACAGTAAGTGCCAGAAGGTGTGAATGCCTCCCATTTGTAACTGCATTTTGTCTCAAGGTTCTGCAACTGGCATAGGGTTCCAGTTGATACAGAAAGGCAGACTTACACATGTTTTGGCATAGCAGCCTGCTCAACTATTTATAGGGTGCATGACAAAACATCAGGCACATCTCAAGAGGTAACAGGTGATGATGTCCAGATCAGTGTGTGCAGTCATGCATCTCCTCTGAGGGTCCATGCAAGACCTCTGACATTCCAGCTCTGACCTCCAGTTTTGGAAGCTGCTGCCACTCATTGAGATAAATGCAGAGAAAAACAAAATTAGAGGGAACGTAGGCCTGCATTTGTAAATAATTAATGCAAGTGGTAAATCCTTGTAAAAGGCAAACAAGTTTCTTTGGGATATTACACTGACACAATCAGATTGGCTGTGTGCTTTAAGCATTGTCCAATTTTACTCCTTTTAACCAACTTCTTTGTGTCATCTACCCTATCATTTCATTTGTGGCTCAGAGTCAAACTTTGTCTGTTCATGCCTCGGTTTATTTCACTGTTTTAAAGATGCCAAATCAGTGCATGCCGTTGCAATTGTTCTGACTCAAAACTGAGAGTGCTAGCAATATGCCACAGCACAATCCATTTCAATTTGATTTAATCGGGGGCTACCGGAGATGAGAGGCTACAGTTGTATAGAGAGAATGCAGCCTCTGTGGCTATTTCACTATAAATGAGTAGGTTGGGTGTAACTCCACAAAGTTCTTCAAGATTATAAAGTGCTATGATACATGAAAAGGCAATTAATTATTTCTCTGGACAATCAAACAATAATTAGAGGACAGCAATTTAGAGTAACCCTTGAAAAAGGGATGATTGGAAAAATCTCTCAACAGTGGATAATTAAAACGTGGACTGTCCTGCTACTATTATCACTGATAGACAAACCATAATTCGTTTGACAAGCAAATCCGATAGTTGCTTGTAAAAGACAAGTATTAAAGTTTATGCAGAACAAGACAGAGCATTGGATTAGAATTGGTCATTCCTTTGGACAAAATAAACTGGCAGATATGACAGACATAAAGGCCTGTCTCTGGAGTGGCATTTTCTTTAGTTCATAAGACTACTGGCTGAGTGCAAATGTAGTGCCAACATATTCTCATATCCTTAAAAGTTATGTGCACAAGGAACCCGGTCAATGCTGCCTTAACTGATTTTACACACTAACGATGAACGATAAATCTGAAATGGATTTACATCTGCTTTGCAGAGCGAGAGATAAAGTGACTAAATCTATTGATCTGCTAATTCTCCACACACTTAAAGTTCAGAAAATATAATTCCCTTCAATTTATTCATTGGGTCCATTGTACCGAAGAGGAGGGTGGTGGTGGGAAGGTATGCACTAGCTATATAACCAACAATAAATTGCACAAAGCAGTTGTGATTGAATTGAATACTGGAACAGGCTCAAGGGGCTGAATAGCCTACTCCTCTCCATAGAAACCTATGTAATAAATACTCACTCATATTGTTGCTGAAAAATATTATGACAATACAGTTCATTGATATGTCAGCTTAAAATATTTGAACTCTTGGTCTGTAACTTGTGTGAAAAAATTGATAATGATATACAGTAATGGTCATAAAACAACAACAGGCTAAGAATGCGTCAGTACAGCTTCAGATTTAATCCCTAATCTCTGATGTACCCTGAAGTGAGCTGATGAATTGAATGATAGGTCACCTTTCACCATTTAAGAATTCAACTGAAACTTTGTTGGCACACAGAGAACTTTGAATGAGAAGCAAGGTGTTGGTACTGGAGTAGGATCAGAAACCAAATTTGAAATAGAATTGGAATAAATGAGCCTTAAAGTGCTAAGGAGGGTTATTTTGAATGACCAATAGAAACAGGCCCACTATCAGGCCTCAAATTGTACAACAGCATGAATTTAAATGAGATATATGAGAGTAGATTTTGCGTATGGCCAAGTGCACTGCAGAAGGTCATTAACATGCCGCTAATACACTGTCAAATCGAAAGCAATTCAGAGTTATGTCACACCTATACCATTCTAAGGCACTGCACCGAAGCATGAACAGATAACCACACATGTGGAGATAATAGGCAGTTTGGTGCCTGAGGTAGATTTTAAGACACAACTAAAAGTTGGAGAGAGAGTATAGATAGGGAATTCCTGATCTTTGAGACCAGGCAGCTAAAGGCCCTAAAGGCGAATGGGAATCAGTGATGCACAAAAGGCCAAGCACACAGGTCAGAGGAACCAACGTCTTTTTTCACCTCGAACATATGAGTTTGATGTTTTTTGTTGCAACAACCTTAGCGACAGCGCAGTGTAAATTATCTACTACATCAGTTGTTTTTTCACCAAATTTAGGGTCTACTTAATTGCCAAGCCAAACTGGCCACTAAATGAACGATTTTGTCTGCTATCAGTTCGTCCTGGGTGAAGCTGAATTAAGGCTATTCTTGTGCTGTGTCCTCAGGTTGAACCTGCTATGCATTAAACAGCAGTTGCAGCATACTTCAGTGCTCACTACTAAGTCTTTTCCACTGCCTTACATTGTCAGTTCAGTCTGCACTTTGAATGAACTTACCAGTCAGAAAATAAATTGGAGGCTCAAAGCACGTTGACAGCCGCAGGGAATGTTGGAGCACTCTCAAAGAGGTGAGAAGGTGGAAGTTATGTAAAACCACTAATATGTTTATCTCTGTGGAGGACACTGCTCTTTTTCAAGGAACTGAAGCAAACTACAGGTAAATCAGTAACTAACATGCAATAAGGCACCTTTTAAGGGATTCCCAGCTCATTTCACAGCAAAGTTTTTTTTCTGGGCAAAATTGACAGATCCTCGTAGGAGGTATTTGAAAAAAAAGGAAATTTGGATTCATAAAAAATATTTCATGATCTCAGAACTTCCCAAAGCATTTTTAGACAAAGAAAAAACTTTTTGGAACGTCGTCACTGTTGAAATGTAGGAAACAATGCAAACACTATAGGCAGGCTAAGATCCCAGATACATCAATGAGACAGTGACCAGATAATTTGTTTTATTAATGCTGTTTGAGGGAATAACAATGGCTAGGATGCCCTTATTCTCTGTCAGATGGTGTAATGGGGAAGAAATTAATGCAACAAAAGGTTTCCTGCTGCTGGAAGAAACCATACATCGTCTTTATTCAGGAAGACACACTGAAGTATGTACTAATCAGAATGTTAACTGGGCAGCAGTAGGCATTGCCCAGGATCAAGAATGTTTGGCACTTTGGCATGGGAGTCAGCCCCATTGGCAGCTCTTCATTGCTCAGATACTCTACTCAGGGAAGTGGAGAGACTGAGGCTGAGATACCCACCCGAGGCCCAGGAATCCCAGAAAAACCAAGGTCTCGCAATGGCAGTGGAGAGTTTGAGTGATGGACGTTCTAGGGGAGGAGGTGGATTGGTAGCAGTGGCAGATGTATGGATCTCAGTGTGCCATAGCTCTCAGAGGGCCACTCTTCCTGGTCCTGGGTGCCTCAATCAAGCACTGAAGTACCTTTGAATGGAGGATTCTCTCGGAAGCTTGCAAGCAATGTCAGCAGGATTCTTTCATCAAGCTTCCTGCCCACTGCTGGGTGAATGCTGGATAAGGTTCTAAGTGGGCATCAGTTGTCCACTTTTGGGTTTCAGTTGGCAGTGAGGTGAGAAGGCTATCCACAGTCCTTCCCATAGGTTACTTCCTCAGGACATAGATGGGATGGTTTAGAGATCTCCAATCACCACCCTCCCCTCTGATTAAATGGACTCTTCTTCCTCCCCACTGCCCCCCCCCCAAAAAAAATCATCAAATGCGCTTTAGGGGAGGGCATTACATTCCACCTATTGGACTTTTTTTAAAAATGCACCTATTGGGGCTGAAGCTTCACTTGAAAATTGTCACCTCTTTGCGTTTGCCTTCCTCAGCCCTTCACTGGCAAGTCATTACAATGGTGACAAAACATTTGTTCTGAAGAAACATCTTAAAGGACAGCAGGTTACAAAGGATAGGTATATAAAGAGGATACAAAAGCATAATGCACAGACCAAGGTAGGTGCATAGTAAATATAGTATAGACTTGAATTTGTATGGCACATTTCAAGGGCAGTGACCAAATTGTGCACGTCAAATGTGATAATGACCAGATAACCTGTTTGCAGTGTTAAGGGAAGAATATTGGCCAGACCACAAAGGAAAACTTCCTTGCTGTTCTTTGAACTAGTACCATATGTTAACATCCTAGCTGATGGTCCTGGTACAGAAGTCAGATCCCAGATTGAAACTTGGCTTGATGGATTGTATGTTTATTTTAGTCACTTAACATGGTGGTTAGTCAGTGAAACATATTCACATCACACTGCAGATGTCCTTTAACAACAGAACATAAGTTCGTTACGCAAAAGAGAATTAAGAAAAAACAAAGTGAATAGAGACAGAGACAAGTTACAAAAGATCTTGACACTAAAATGTGGAAACAGCATCTCAACATGTTTCTCAACACCATCTGTTACAGAGAGTCACTACCAGACAAATAACACTCTGATCTCAGCCTTTCAAATCTTTACTTAGTAGTGACTTTCTGCTTTATTGGCTTTCTAGTTTATCTTTCTTGAACTGTACCGACAATTCTGGAATTCCTTTCTGGGTCCAGTGGTATGAGCCTTTAACAGTTCTCAGGACCTAATCTTTCCGAGCTCTAATAACTTCAAGAGTTCTATGCAAGCTCTTTCAGCTTGGAAGTTTTACAAAATAGTGACCACTTCTCCCTAAATGACTTGTTCCCAAAACTTACCTCGAAAATATTTGGTTCCCCTGCCAGGAGAAACCATTCTACATTCTTCTGGAGTAAAATCAAAACAAGTTGCCTTAATGTGTTTTTAACTGGTTGTCTTAAACCCAACAAAATAAACATCTTATCCATAAACACCACAGAGGTTTGCAAGGCACTTGACTGCATTTGTATATCTTCTTGGAACCAATGTATTTAAGTCACTCTTCCAAAGGAACTTTCTGTCCTGCTGAAAAATTATCCCGACTGACTCACATTTTTCTGCCACTATTTTAAAACCTAAAAACTTCAAATAAATCATGTGTATATGCTACATCTTTTATGACACATGAGCTTACTTACATCCATTAACAGGCAGCTGGGGCCTCAGTTTAACATTTTTTCTGAAATACACACCTCCAACAGTGCAGTATTAATACTGTACTAAAGTCTCCGCCTTAAGTCTGTTTTCAGGACTCAAAGATTGAGCTTGATCAGAATTTCATGATGTGCCCCGGATGCGTTGTATTTGTGATTCCTACAAAAGTCCCCATGTGGCCTTGTCCTTTCTCTTCTATTTACCCCCATCCCCACTACCCCAATCATCCTGAAATTTATGTGGGGCAGATGAGGCCGAGGTAACCTGTTCACCTTAACCCAATTGAACTCCTTTCGGGACCAATGATGGCTACTTCAGTCCTGCTTCCCACCTAGACTCAACTTTGATTATAGTGGGTTGTTTTCAAGGGTTGGGGTGAAGGCCGGCAGGTCACCATGCTTGAGTTGGAAGGGATGGAGGTGTCTTCTGCAATTGCCCTCTTTCAATATTGGAAACCCCTCTTCCCAGGTCCGGCCTTCACATTGCTCCATCTCCCATGGAGTTCTCCATCAAAATCTGAATTCCTCCTTTCCCCACTTCTCAGGTCTCACCTCCCTCCATGCCATTTGGCCCTGAACTCTGGGATTTGGAACCTGGGAACTGACTATTAGAACCAATCTGGATATAGGTACTGTTAAGACGACATCGCATGGGTTTGAAACCCACAATGACAGATGGTGAAATTTGAACTCAATAAAAAAAAGTCTGGAATAAAAAGCTAGCCTAATGGCATCCATGTAACCACTGTCAATTATTATGAAAGCCTAGCTTCTTCACTGATGTCCCTTAGGGAAAGAAATCTGTTGCCCTTGCCTGCTCTGGCCTAAACATGACTGTCAGCTACATCAATGTAGTTGACTCTTAACTGACGTCTAGGCAATTAGGGATGGGCAAGAAATACTGGCCTAGCCAGTGACGCCTACAATCAGTGAACTCGTTTTTAAAATGTTTCAAAAAGTGCAGTTTAGCCAGACTTTCTTGACTGAACAAAGGAGTGAATTTATTAGTTACTAAACTTGAAGAGAAATAACACGAAAACACACACACACACACACACACACACACACACACACAAAATAAGAAATGAGTCTCTTAGGACACACTGTGTTGTTAGTGTTGACCATTGGACATTGATAGTTGGGATTCTTAACTTTCAATGGTGATTGCATGGTAGCACCGTAGAGTTCTGGTTTGCAATAAGTTATTTTCTGATTTTTAAGTGGCTTGAATCACCTCCAGATCTCTGATTCTGGACACTGGATTTTTCGAAGAAGGGTCTAGGCCCAAAACGTCAGCTTTCCTGCTCCTCTGATGCTGCTTGGCCTGCTGTGTTCATCCAGCTCTACACCTTGTTATCTCGGTTTTGAAGTGTGCCTGGCTGTTCCTGCTTGCTGTGCCTGGAGCTTGGATACAGACTTCGGGCTGTGTAGGGTTTTCAGTTTGATTTGTGTCCAGTGATGCGGTTAGAAATATATTGGATCTATCCGGTAAGTACCTGGTTTTCTTTACTTTCTGCTGGTTTTGCAGGCCCAGTTTTCTCCTCAGGCTCTGGCTGAGGCCTTGTGGTGTCAATTGAGTCAGTTGTTTTCCTGAGTGTGTTGGTTCTAGGTTCTGCTGGTTCTGGCTGGCTGCCATTGGTTCTCTTGGTCCGGAACAGGCCTGTGTCTGGTAGCTCTTGTTCAGAAGGTCTCGGATTACACTTTCAGGTGAGATTGGGGCTTGCGATTATACTGATTGTGTGTCCTTATCTTCGTGCCAAATCTGTGCTTTCCATTGTGTTTCTGGTATTTCCTTCTGAAGTTAATTGGTGTTCTGATTGTTAGAGTAGGTGTGAATGGATTTTGATTGACGTTGAATGTCTGATATCTCTATGAGTGGATTTTGACTGAGGCTGAACGTCTGGTATCTCTGTACGCCCTATACAGTCTGCACTGGGTAGCCCAAGGTGTAAACACTGTCCTGGGCTAGAGTCTCAGAGGAGCAGGAAAATTGACGTTTCAAGTCAGGACACTTCTTCAGAAATGGGGAAAGGGAAGGGAGCTGGGAAATAAATAGAGAGAGGAGGGGTGGGGCTGGAGAAGGTAGGTGGTAGGTGAGTGCAGATAGGGAGTGGTGGGGATTGGTCAGTGAGGTGGGAGGAGCGGATAGGTGGGAGAGAAGATGGACAGGTTGTGTCAGGCCAAGGAGGTGGGGATGACAGCGAGGGTTAGACATGGGATGAGGCCAGGGGTGGGGAGATTTTAAAACATTTTAAAATTGGGGATTTTTGCTCAATTCTACAGCACTGAAGGTGAGTGAATCCTTCTGTTGTTCTGATTGAGGAGCCCAGTATCACAATGAAACCATCCACAAATGGGAGGAGCAACACCTCATATTCCCCCTCAGGAGCCTATAGCCCACTGGCCTACACATGGAATTTACCAGTTTTAAAATCTACCAACCCCCGGTCTCATCCCATGTCCAACCCTTCCTCTCATTCCTGCCTCCTTGACCTGACACAACCTGTCCATCTTCTCTCCCACCTATCTGTTCCTCCCATTCCACTGAGCAATCCCCACCACTGCCTACCTGCATTCGCCTATTACCGTCCTACCTACCTTCCCCAGCCCCACCCCTCCTCTCTCTATTTATTTCTGAGCTCCCTTCCCGTTCCCCATTTCTGAAGAAGGGTTCAGACCCAAAATATCAACTTACATGCTCCTCTGATGCTGCCTGGCCTGCTGTGTTCCTCCTGCTCCACACTGTGTTATCTCCATTCTATGAGTTGTGTTTGTGTATCTTCCACAGAACTCAGTCCAGCTGCCTCTTTTACCCTTTTAAAAATGTTGAAAAGTCCAGGGTTTTGTCAGGTGTTTTCAGAGATTTGGAAAGTCCAGTGGTTAAATATTGGGGATTTTTGCTCAATTCTACAGCAGTCAAGGTGAGTGAATCCTTCTGTTGTTCTGGTCGAGGGCAAGACTGACCTCCAGCCAATTAACACCTCATGGAAGTATGAAATGGCAGTGGAGTTACTGTGTCTGGCACAGATGTATTCCACGCTGATGTTTTGGGTGAGGGAATGGTAAACCCAAACATCCGATAACTTCTGACCCAGAATCCAATAATCCAATAATCCAGGGATAAGAATGCTACCAATTAGGCTATAGCTGATCCTGTGGTGCAAAAGAATTTGATAACATGATAGCAGTGACTGTGCAGATGTTTGGAATAGCTGGATGATTGAACAGTCTCAGATCTTTTATCAAATAAATGACAGTAATGGTTCATGCTGTTTATGGGTGGATGTATGGTCTAGGCTACTTGGCATTCTCTAATCGCAAAATGCAAATTTTTCTAAATTCAAGCTAATACAGACGGCATTTAATCATCACCAAACTTGTACATTTCAAAGGTGACCCCCAATCCCTTGCTGTGGGGTTGTGGTCAATCCTGACAGATTCTGAAATGGAGTTGAATTTATGAAACCTCAATTCATCCTGTACATCTCTGCCATTACTATACGCTTTACATGGTTTATAATGGGTGTTTTGGTGCAACTGTAGTCACTTAGAGGGTGCTTCAGGCAAAATGTGAAGTAAACAACATATTTTAAAACAGATAGGAAACCTCCACTTAGCAACTGCCTCTCCTAATTGTTAGCTTTTTGCATCTAGAATTTCTTCACTAAGATAATCACACTTTGACAAGGTGTGAATAGCTCATTGAAACTGCTTGAAGCCCTGACTTTGCCAGAAATTAGTATTGCTGTTTAATTCAGAATTTACAAGGTAAGTAAGTTTGCTGAAAGAGACAGTGCTGTATTCTTTTTGGCTAGGTCTGAGATGCATCCAGTTTTTGGGAGGTTGTGTCACCATGAGGCTTAGTAGTTTCTCTCACTGGATCTCGCCAAACTCACCTCATTAATGAGCTATGGCATCTCTCACATCTGATTTCAGCCCAGTCTTACCATGTGCCATTCCCAGAACAACTCACTCCTCAGCCGATATCCTCTGACAAACCAGCATCCTTTGTACCTGCACCATCTTTGAGAGTCTGTTGTGCACCGAGATAAGCATTTGTCAGTTTGAACCTGTCTTGCACAGTTGTTGAATTTGTCCTAGATATGCCAAATGAGGGGGAAATCAGTGCCCAGCTTTATGGGCAGGGTGTGGGAGGTCCTGCTGCATGGAGGGGTACAGACATAGGAGTGCCCACAGGACCAACAGGTAAGGCCATAACATTAGACCATAGTCTGATATTGGCACCCAGGTTAAAGCAGCCTCAGCCAACTGTAGGAATACTTGAGCCGTGCAGGAAGATGATTAATGTTCTTCTCCATGCTTGGAGGTGCCAGTGTTGGACTGGGGTGGACAAGGTCCGAAATCACACAACACCACGTTATAGTCCAGAGATAGTAGGAACTGCAGATGCTGGAGAATCTGAGATAACAAGGTATAGAGCTGGATGAACTCAACAGGCCAAGCAGCATCAGAGGAGCAGGAACGCTGACGTTTCAAGCCTAGACCCTTCTTCAGAAATGGGGGAGTGGAAGGGGCTTCTGAAATAAATAGGGAGAGAGGGGGATGCGGATAGTTGAAGAGGAGACAGACAGGTCAAAGAGGTGGGGATGGAGCCACCTTTACTGGTTTGATTTTTGGAAAGATTTGATCTTTCACTTATAAATTCTGTGTCTGATGCCACCTCTCTCACTAACACCTGAAGAAGGAAGGAGGCTCCAAAAGCTCGTGTTTTCAGATAAACCTGCTGGACTAAACCTGGTGTTGTGTGACTTCTGACCTTCTCCACTCTGCCAGGGTAAGTGCCACCATCTTCTCTATAATATCTCACTCTCACTCTATCTCTGCTACTGTACGCATCTCCCACCAAGGCTCATGCTCAATCACTGTCACCAATATCTGCATCATCATCTGTCACTCACTGTTACCCACACCACAATGACACCAATAACCCTTACATGCACTGCCTGTTCACCCACTTGGGACACATCTCCCTCTGCACCAAAAGTAACAATTGTGCCACTCACTTTTTTTCTCTGTAATACCTGCTTATCTCTCATTCCAGGAGGAAACCATCCCACAATAAAGAAGAAAGAGTCAAAGTAAGTAGTAGGCTGCCTGTCATTGGGTTCCTCACCCTTTATGAAGACAGAATCCTGACTCTGACTGCTCTGTGCGGGCCTTGGGCTGGAATTGTAGGTCCTTGACTTTTTGTGCTGAGACTTTCTAAGTGAAGGCTATGCTCCTTACTTGACTGAGGACTGCTGACAACCATGGCAAATTTCCTGGCTTATTGAATGTGCTAAATGGCAAGGCAAGCATTGTGATTCTGCTATTTCTGGCTGAGGGGACAATGTAAATAAAGGCAAGGCATCGCAAGGAAGGGCTATTGTGATGTGTAGTAGGATCTCAATGAGTGAGTGCTTTGAGAGCCAGCAAAGAGCACAGAGATGCAGACCGGTCCAGTCCATGAGCTGGGTGCATGTCCCTGAGCACACAGTGTCCTTGAGCAGCAATAGAATAATCGTTGCTAGTGCAACCTGCGAAGCAATATTTAAGTGCACAAGCATCCTGTAAGTGGATTGTGATCATTCATATCAGGAGAATTCAGAATCACAGAATCCCTACGGTGTGGAAACAGGCCATTCGGCCCAACAAGTCCACACTGCCCCTCCGATGAGCATCCCACCCAGATCCATTCCCCTACCCCTACATGTTCCCATGCCTAACCCACCTAACCTAAACATCCCTCGACACTATGGGCAATTTAGCATGGTCAATCCACTTACCCTGCAGATCTTTGGACTGTGGGAGGAAACTGGAGCACCCGAAGGAAACACACACAGACACGGGGAGAATGTGCAAACTCCACACAGACAGTCGCCCAAGGGTGGAATCGAACCCGGGTCTGTGGCGCTGTGGGGCAGCAGTACTAACCACTGAGCCACTGTGCTGTCCTTCATTCATTGGAGGCCTATTAAGATTCTGTTCGCTGTGCCAGCTGAGATTTTCATTTGGCAGCATAGGCAGCTTCCCTCGACCTAGATCATGCCCAGCTCAGTGTGAAGGTTGTCTCTGGTTGAAAGCATGGGGTAGCTGGTTGATCCATAATAGGTGCCAAGCCAAAGCTTTAGTTGTTCAGCTCAGATGGTGGGGCTTCTTTTCCCTCCTGTCACCAAGGCTCTGAGCTGTCGCATTGTAGCTCTCAAATTCAGGCGGAGACCAATCATTGACTATGTCCCAGCAGATTCCAAGTGTCAGCATGTCTCTAACCTGTGTAGGGAGGCCTTGTGGTGCATTGGCAGTGTCTGCACTTCTTGGTTCAAATCCCACCTACCTGGGACGTCTGTCATTAAAAAGTTCAAACAAATTGGTTCAAGAATGCTTTTTTTTTTGCCTCTGATCTGTACAGGGTTTGGACTCAGAAATGGTCCCACCATTAGTGTCCTGACAATATCAGGAAAATTCAATCCTGGGAGTCTGGGACAACAGACCAGCACTGGGTAAAATGTGGGTCAGCAATCGCACTCTTTGTACTGGGAGAAACAGGCAAGTCTTAAAAATGCTGCAGCCACATCTGGAGGAACTTTGATATCGTGAGATTTTTTAGCAGTTCATTACTTTGACTTGAAGAATCTCCACTTTATTGTACAAATATAGACTTATGTCATAGAGGCACACTGGAACATCAGTAAGCTGCGCTGTGGTTTCAGGGCATGGGTCATGTCTCTCATCTCACTGATTGAGAGGCCAATGAACCTTTCCACAAAATGGAATGAGAAACCAGGAAGAAGAAAAGTCCATTTGTCAACTCTCAAACATAGCTTTAGTGAAGATCTGGAAATAACTTCATTCTCTACAATCTTGGCTTTTAAAGTTGCATGATCCGACTGAATAATTCAGTGCAGTTGAATGGGTAGTACCTTTTCTAGTGTATCGAAGTGGTATTTTATTGAATCATGGAATCTTACAGCATATCAACCCTTTGCTCTGTACTGGTGTTTTGATACAACTTTCAAATTAGTCGCACTCCCCAACTCTTTTAAATGTTACCTCTACAATTAAGCAACCCATTAGGGGCACTTGTGGTTCAGTGGTTGTGTCCCTACTTTGACACCTGGAGGTATAGGAGATATCAGCTGTTCTGGAAATGTGTAGTAACATCTCTGAACAGCTTGATTAGAAAATGTCTTAAACATCTGGTTCGCTGTGAAAAGGCCTTATTGATTCAGCTTTCAGGCAGTGTCCTCCAGAACCAAACAAACTTCAGCAATCTTGACAATAGTTAGGGAATTGCTACTGGTAATCCAGCAGTGAAATATTATGCTTTCATTCACAATGCAATAAGAGATTTCTAGTCTATCCACATGACAGTCAGTCACTGTTCCGATTGAGCCAGTCTGCTTGTGTTTTTCCTACAATGAGGGAAATCTGTTGCCAATCACCCGCAACAGTACACTCTCCATGGATTCAATCCTCATTTCTCTCCTTCACCGGAATATGTTCTAAATAGTTCAATGTTCTCCTTGCTTGATTCCAGCTACCAATGTTAGGCACAAAACATCTCAAATGTGCAAAAGGGATGCATTGGCAGCTTATTTCCAACTTCAGTGTCGGTGTTTTGTTGCACTCAATAGATTGGTCATTTTGAATTAATGTATCATTTCTATTCTTCCACAATACCTATATTTTTGGTCAATTTGGATTTGGAAATTGCTTCAATATGCAATTCCTGGTCCTTTCCAAAAATGTTCAGGCAATTCTTTTCTCAGCTGTCAAAATGGTTTCCCAAATTTTCAGAATTGCTAGGAGTATTTGCATAAGTGTATCTTCCTCCTTTATTATTGCTTCAGCTTCTCTGAGTGGCGGAAGTTCAAAGTAGGGCTGGAAATGTCATGAGCTAATTTGTTTTCAAAGCTGTTTAAGCTCATTCTACCTTGTAGTCTTTTCCCCTTTGTGTCATTAAGCTAGATTCCCTTCTAAATCCTGTTCACACTTTGTGATAGAATATAAGTGCAATAGGAAGGCAGGCAATGACTGGCTACTCTCTGTCATTACTGGCAGCAATGGAGCTGATGGTTCTAGGTTGGAAAGGTGTAGTCACTATACTCTGTATTGTGAACTTTCCATCAAAAATCATCATTTCCCACATGATGTGCTTGTGATCTTTATTATATCAGTAGTTGATTTCTCACCTCCCCACTATCAAAAACACCTTCTAGGTTAGTTATATAATAGCATTGCAAACACTCTCTCACTGTCTGGATTTAGATGTAAAGATAGACTTCCTGATAAAGGTAGCAGATGTCTTTTAGTGCCTGTTGGGCTATACTGGAAACCCTTCCAATGGATGTGTCTCGGTCATGGGTTTGGCCTTTCATTATCGAAGTATGAAGCCTTTGTCTCCAATGGCTCTGTGACCTACCACCAGGAAGCTGCCTCCATGGATCTTCTGTATTTGTGGTCTGATCTAGCTTTGGGACAATCTTAGTGGAGTCCTCACCATCCTTTTCATTGTAGACACAGAACTGGTTCAAGTGGCTACCTACCTATTGCCAATGCACCATTCCAATGTCATCGTCAACAATTTTGCTTCTAGTTCTGCTTTCAAATGTACATCCCTGGGATGTTCTGTCGATAGCAACATCACATGAGCTACACTTTGCCGAAGAGAGAGCCATTTCCTGTCAGGTCACTATCCTCTAACAACATGGCTATGGGTTATCCCTTTTCGCTTTTTACCTCATGATTTTCCATCTTTTAAAGTGTATGAGTAGAAAAGGACAGTCTGGTAGGTGTCAGGAGAAGGAAACACCAGCTGGTCACTGAGTAATGTCAGTCCCCCAAATGATTATCTAAAACATGGCCACTCCAATAAGTCACTTATTCAGGACAGCAACCTACACCGAAAGTAATAGGGTTACACGATCAATGTTTGGAATCTGAGGGTGGACCCCGGCACTACTTAACCTGTTAGCCGGTAATCCTTCTCTTTTTCACCTCTGTAGATGCCAAAATCTTCTATGAAGCTCATCCTATTTGCTTCCGTACCACTGACTTTGTCAAAGTAAGGTTGACCTTCAAACACCTTGGGAACATATCAGCGCAGTGTGATGATCAGGTAATTATGATTCTGGACTAATAATCTAGATAACTGCATTGTAAGTACACAAGACGTAGGAGCAAATGTAGGCCATTCAGCCCATTGACCAGCTGTGGTTTCATTGAATGGCAGAGTCAATCTGAAAATCCTCAACCATAATTTCCTGCCTTTCCCCCAAAACCCTTGATTTGCTAACTTATTAAAAATCAACTTGTTTCAGCCTTGAATATACTTAATCATATAGCCTCTACAGCCCTCTGCAGTAAAGAATTCCACAGATTCACTATCCTCTGAGAGAAGAAGTTCCTCCTCATTTCCGTCTTCAATGAGAGATCTCTTACTCTAAGACTCTGCCGTGTGGTCTGAGACTCTCCAACAAGAGGATACAACTTTTCTGCATCTATCCTGTGAAGTCCCCTTAGGATTTTATAGGTTTCAAGTTAGCCTCCTCTCATTCTTTTTAAACTTCACTGAGTGCAGATTCAACCCACTCGATCTCTCCTCATAAGATGGTCACTCCCAACCAGGCAACAGTCAAGTAAACCTCCTCTGCCTTCCTCCAATGCCAGTATATCTTCCCTTAGATAAAGGGACCAAAACCATTCACAGTATTACAGCTGCAGTTTGACTGGTGCCTCATATAGTTTTTGCAAGACCTCCTTGATCTTTATTCAGCATTCCCCCAGAAATAAAGACCAACATTCCACTTGCCTTCCCTAATAATAACTATGAAGTTGTACACTCTTTGTGTGAATTATGCATAAGAACTCCCAAATCCCTCTTTTCTGTAGCTTTCTGCAGGCTTTGTCTATGACAAATAATCTAAAGAACATCATTTAAACCTTACCATGGAAGTTTCAGAATTTGAACTTAGATTTTTAAAAAAAAGACTTAGCGAAAGGACCAGGAAGCCTAAGGATTTTTTTAAAAAATCCAACTGCTTCACTAATACGAACATACAAATTAGGAGCAAAAGGAGGCATTTTGCCCTTTCAGCCTGCTTTTCCAGCCAATAAGAAAGTGATTGATCTATTGTGTTCTAAATTCCACATTCCCATTCTACCCTTACAACTACCCATTCCCTTGATTAACAAGAATCTATTTACCCCCATCTCTTTCTGCACTTCCTTTTAGGTGAAGAAAATTTGTTGTCCTTACTCAGTTCAGTTGAATCTTTTGTGTACGATAGTGAGTGTAAATTGAGTGAGAGAGACATCATGAATTTTAAACATCCGGGCCAAGAGTGTGATAATAGATAGACTACATTTTTAAAATCTACACTGGATTTATCTAAAATTGGACAATTGCTCTATGGGTAAAGTACACACACCCCTCACATGCAAAGCACCCTGATCATGAGCTATAGAAAAACATAACTTCAATCTGTGAGGCCAGGCTGTAACTATTATTCAAAGAAACCACACTCAAAGCTGTTGAATGGCTGGAATAATTTAGAATACATCATAACAACATATAGCTTTACAGAGTCCGCTGCATATAACTGGCAGCCAAGATAAGGCAAAATAAAAGGAACATTTAATTTGATTGGATTTAGACAGATTGTTGGATTAATGAGTCATATCCTCTATCTTTGCTTGAGGGAGGATGTGCGTTGTGGATTATCTTTCTCACTGACATCTAGGTTCAGAGAGAAATCTTGGCTAATGCTAACCATTGATATCTTCAGCACTGTCCTGTTTTTATTTTGCCATGACATTGGCATGCATCTTTGGAAAGAAACACACTAAAAGCAGGTATAGAATGTATTTGTATCCATAGCTCTGTTAACAATCACAGAATAGCATCTTGCGACACTGGAGGTCATCCAGCCAATTGTGCCTTTGCCAGGTCATTGAACGTACTTTCTAGTTAGTCGCCCGGCCTGCCCGTTCCCCAATGTGTTAGGTTTTTCTCCCCTATAAGCATTCATCTGTCTCCCTTTTGAAATTTATTATTGACTCCGCTCCCACTTCAGGCAGTACAATCCAGACCATAATGACGCACTTAATGATAATTCACATAACAAATCACTCCTTTATCTCCCCTGAAGCTCTTTTGTAAAGGAGATGTATGTCCTCTGATTTCTGATCTTTTATTCAGTGGAAGCAGTTTCTCCTCGCTTATTCTGTGAAATTCCTTCTGATTTTGGATGCCTTAATGAAATCTCCCCTAATCATAATTTAATCTTAATCTAGGAAGAACAATTCCAGATTCTCTAGTATCTCCATAGAAGTGAAGATTCCCACATCATATCAACGAATACCGCTCACGCTTGGATATTGAGCAGTTTTTCTGCCGCCTCTGCCTCCACGCTTACTTCTCCAACCTCAAATCTAACCCTCCCTCTACTGACCCCTTCCCCCGCCTCCAACACAAGCCCTCCTCCTGGACACCACCCCAAGGCCTCCTACCCTCCCTCGACCTCTTCATCTCCAACTGCCGTCGAGACATCAATCGCCTCAACCTCTCTACCCCTCTCAAACACTCCAACCACTCCCCCGCAGAACGTGCAGCCCTCCGCTCCCTCCGCTCCAATCCCAACCTCACCATACAACCCGCAGACAAGGGAGGGGCAGTCGTAGTATGGCGCACTGACCTCTACATTGCTGAGGCCAGGCGCCAACTCTCTGACACCTCCTCCTACCGCCCCTTAGATCATGACCCCACCCCCGATCACCAAACCATCATCTCCCAAACCATCCACAACCTCATCACCTCAGGTGACCTCCCACCCACCACCTCCAACCTCATCGTTCCCCAACCCCGCACCGCCCGCTTCTATTTCCTCCCCAAGATCCACAAACCTGAATGCCCTGGTCGACCCATTGTCTCCACCTGCTCCTGCCCCACCGAACTCATCTCCACCTACCCAGACTCCATTTTCACCCCCTTGGTCCAGGAACTCCCTACCTACGTCCGTGACACCACCCATGCCCTCCACCTCCTCCAGAACTTCCAATTCCCCGGTCCCCAACACCTCATTTTTACTATTGACATCCAGTCCTTATACACCTGTATTCCCCATGCTGATGGCCTAAAGGCCTTCCGCTTCTTCCTGTCCCGCAGAACTGACCAATCCCCCTCCACCGACACCCTCATCCACTTAGCCGAACTCGTCCTCACCCTCAACAACTTTTCTTTCAATTCCTCCCACTTCCTACAGACAAAGGGGGTGGCCATGGGTACCCGCATGGGCCCAAGCTGTGCCTGCCTCTTTGTAGGTTACGTGGAACAATCCCTCTTCCGTACCTACACTGGCCCTAAACCCCACCTCTTCCTCCGTTACATTGATGACTGCATCGGCGCCGCCCCGTGCTCCCACGAGGAGCTCGAACAGTTCATCTACTTCACCAACACCTTCCACCCCAACCTGAAGTTCACCTGGACCATCTCCAACACTTCTCTCTCCTTCCTGGACCTCTCTGTCTCCATCTCGGGCAACCACCTAGAAACCGACGTCCATTTCAAGTCCACTGACTCCCACAGCTACCTGGAATACACCTCCTCCCACCCACCCTCCTGCAAAAATGCCATCCCCTATTCCCAATTCCTTCGTCTCCGCCGCATCTGCTCCCAGGATGAGACATTCCAATCCCGTACATCTCAAATGTCCTCATTCTTCAACGACCGCAATTTCCCCCCTACAGTGGTCGAGAACGCCCTCGACCGTGTCTCCCGCATTTCCCGGAACACATCCCTCACGCCCCGTCCCCGCAACAATAACCAAAAAAGAATCCCCCTCGTCCTCACGTACCACCCCACCAACCTCCGGATCCAACGCAACATCCTCCGACACTTCCGCCATCTGCAATCAGACCCCACCACCAAAGACATTTTTCCCTCCCCACCCTTATCTGCCTTCCGGAGGGACCACTCCCTCCACGACTCCCTTGTCCGCTCCACACTCCCCTCCAGCCCCACCACACCCAGCACTTTTCCCTGTAACCGCAGGAAGTGCTACACCTGCCCCCACACCTCCTCCCTCACCCCAATCCCAGGCCCCAAGAAGACTTTCCACAACAGGCAGATGTTCACCTGCACATCTGCCAATGTGGTATACTGCATCCGCTGTACCCATTGTGGCTTCCTCTACATCTGGGAAACCAAGCGTAGGCTTGGGGACTGCTTTGCAGAACACCTGCGCTCAGTTCGCAACAAACAACTGCACCTCCCAGTCGCAAACCATTTCAACTCCCCCTCCCATTCCTCAGATGACATGTCCATCCTGGGCCTCCTGCAATGCCACAATGATGCCACCCGAAGGCTGCAGGAACAGCAAATCATATTCAGCCTGGGAACCCTGCAGCCCAATGGCATCAATGTGGATTTCACAAGCTTCAAAATCTCCCCTCCCCCAACCGCATCCCAAAACCAGCCCAGCTCATCTCCTCCTCCCTAACCTGTTTTTCCTCTCACCTATCCCCTCCTCCCACCTCATGCCACACCCCTATCTCCTATCTACTAACATCATCCCGCCCCCTTGACCTGTCCGTCCTCCCTGGACTGACCTATCTCCTCCCTACCCCCCTGCCTACACTCACCTTTAATGGCTCCATCCCCGCCTCTTCGACTTGTCTGCCTCCTCTCCACCTATCCTCTCCTCTATCCATCCTCTATCCGCCTCCCCCTCTCTCCCTATTTATTTCAGAACCCTCTTCCCCTCCCGCATTTCTGATGAAGGGTTTGGGCCCGAAACGTCAAGTTTTCCTGCTCCTATGATGCTGCTTGACCTGCTGTGTTCATCCAGCCCCATGCTTGTTATCTAAGATTCCATGAGCTCTGGTGCTAATCAAGAAGATTTTGTCTGTACCTCCTGTTAATCTTTGACATCCTTCCTAAAATTAAAGCATTCAAAATTAGACAGAAAAATCAATCAACTCAAATGCAGACCCAACTGGCATTTCACACCTAGTACTGATAAAAAGAGCAACTCCTCATTGCAAACAAACACAGAGAATGCTGGAGAAACTCAACAAGTCTTGCAGCATCTGTGGAGAGAGAAAAATACGAAATGAATGTAAATTAAGATGTGAAAGGAAGAGAATTTGTCCATGCTACTAAGCGTAAAGTAAACAAGACAGAAACAATCCAAGACTGTGGGAGTGAAGTGGGTAGAGAATGTAAATAAAATGGAGAATTGACATAATGTGTTATTTCTGAAGTTATTGAAGTCAATAATGAGACCTCAAGGCTGTAAAGTGCCCCATGGCACTTTCCCATGTGCACTCAGAAGGGTAAGATTTGCCCATTCAATTCTTCCATCTTCATTGTCCAAGGCACCTTCCGGATGAAGCAGCATTTCACTTGTACTTCTTTCAATCTAGTCTATTGAATTTGTTGGTCACGAAGCTGTTTCCTTTACGTTGGTGAGACCAAACACACACAGTGGGTGACACTAGCAGAACACCTCTGTTCATTGAAATGACCCTGATCTTCTAGTTGCTTGACATTTCAATAAGCTACCTTGCTCTCACGCTGACATTTTTGTGTCAAAAACAGAAATAACTGGAGAAACTCAGCATTTGTGGAGAGAAAACAGAGTCAATATTTCATGTCCTTCTTGAAGAACTAGGAAAGGATTGTTATATATGCTGACGATGGGAGTTGGGGTAGGGCATGATAGAGAGAAGAAGTAAACAATAGTTGGAAATGGAGCCCAAAGAGAGAGAACAGCTGTTACAGGCAAAGGAATGGATATTGGTAACATAGGGAAAGAAAAGCTACTTAGGGGGACCATCAGTGGGTGGAAATAGGTTGGCTGTGGTAAAAGCAGCCTGTGTCATGACTAGGCTTGGTGTGTGTGGTGTGGGGGCAAGGCCATAGAAGAAGGTGTTCGGGCCCTAAAATTATTGAACACAGTACTGAGTCCAGAATGCTGCATGGTCCCCAAATGAAAAATGAAATGCTCCTCTTTCAGCGTACACTGAGCTTTGCTGGAGCACTGCAACAAGCCTGAAACAGAAATGTTGGCTAGGGAACACAGTGGCGTGTTGAAGTGACAGGCAACTGGAAGTTTGAAGTCATTTCTGCGGACAGAATGTAGGTGTTCTGCAAAAAAGATGCCTAATCTATACTTTGTCTTCCCAAAGTAGAGGATACCAGATTGTGAGCAGTGAATACAGGAGACTACATTGAGCAAAGTGCAGGTAAATTACTCCTTCACCTGGAAGGTGGATCTGAGACCTTGGATAATGAGGAGGGAGGAAGTAAATGGACAGGTGTTATTCCTTCTGCAATTGCATGGGAAAGCACTGTTGGGCTGTGGGGGTGTTTGGGGGGTGGAGGATGAGCTGACCAGGGTGGGAATGGTCCTTGCGAAAGGCTGATGAGGAATGGGAGAGGTATAGGTGTCTGATGGTGGCATCTCCGTGAGGTGGCAGAAATGGCAGCTAATGATTCTCTGGATGTGGATGCTGGTGGGGTGGAAAGTGAGGACCAGAGGGCATCTATTGCAGTTGTGGGAGGGAATGAATGGGTGAGGGCAGAAGTGTGGAAAATGGATTGCACACGGCTAAGGGCCCTGTCAACAATGGTGATGAGGAATCCTCGGTTGAGGAAAAAAGTGAATATTTCTGGTGATAAAACATTGTGGAGCTGGATGAGCACAGCAGGCCAAGCAGCATCAGAGGAGCAGGAAAGTTGATGTTTCGGGTCGAGACCCTTCTTCAGAAATCCTACTATCTCTGTAACAATTTTAACCCCACTGCGAAGCCTTTCTCCAGCATCGGCAGTTCCTACTATCTCTGTAACAATATTTCTGGTGACCTTCTTGTGGAAGGTGGCATTATCAAAACAGATGTGATGTAGACGTAAAAATTGGGAGAATAGAATAATGTCTTTACAGGAAGCTGGGTATGAGGATGTATAGTCTGGGTAACTGTAGGAGTCAGTGGGTTTGTAGTGGATATTGGTGGCCAGCCTGTCCCCAGAAATGGAAACAGAGATGTCAAGGAAGAGAAGGATGGAGTCAGAGATGGACAAGGTGAAGGTTTCATGTTAACATTTTCATCCTGGGCCTGCTGCAGTGTTCCAACAAAGCACAATACAATCTCAAAGAGCAACACCTCATTTTCTTGTAGGTACTTACCCTCAGGGTCTCAATATTGGATTCAATAAGTTCAGTAACTGACCACTTTACATTTGTTCTCCATTTTTCTTACATTCTGCCCCCGCTTTCTTCTCCTTCCAACAGCTTTGTCTTGTCTGTGTCTTGCTTACTTTGCTTGCAGTAGCGAGAGCAATTCACTCCCTTTCATATCTTAATTCATATCCATTTTAAGTCTCCTTTTCTCTTTCCACACCATTAGCAGCCCCTTTGTCTTGCACTGGACCTCTGTCTCTTTAAAGCATGCAGACGAAAAGATTCCAACACCTTTCGTTTCTGAAGAAAAGTCATACTGGACTCATAACATTGACCTTTGCTCTCTCCATTGATGCTTGTGAGTTTCTCCAGCATTCGCTGTGTTTGTTTCAGGTTACCAGCATGTGCAGTATTTTGCCTTGGTAAGGCAAACAAGTGCAGGACTTATGTAATTAATGGTAGCGTCCTGGGTAGCGTTGTAGAACAGAGAGACCTATGGGTTCAGGTACATAATTCCTTGAAATTTGCATCACAGGTAGACAGGATGGTTGAGAAGACATTTAACATGCTTGCCTTCATTGCTCAAACCTTTGAGTGCAGAGGTCGGGACATCATGTTGAGGTTGTACAGGACATTGTTGAGGCCTCTTCGGGAGTACTGTGTGCAATTCTGGTTACCCTGTTGCAGGAAAGATATTATTAAATTGGAGAGAGTTCAGAAAAAATTTAGCAGGATATTTTGGGAATGGAGGGTTTGACTTAGAAAAATAGGCTGGATAGGCTGGAGCATAGGAGGTAGAGGGGTGATCTCATAGAAGTTTATAAAATCACAAGAGGCATATTTTTAAGGTGAATATCAAGGGTCTTTCACACATTGTGGGGGAATTCAAAATTAGGGGGCATATTTTTAAGGTGAGAGGAGAAAGATTTAAAAAAGACACCAGGGGCAACTTTTTTACACAGAGCGGGTTCATGTGTGGAATGAGTTGCCAGAGGAAGTAGTAGATGCAGGTACAGTTACAACATTTAAAAGACACTTGGGTAAGTGTATGAATAGGAAAGGTTTGGAGGATATGGGCCGAACATAGGCAGGTGGGACTAGTCTGGTTTGGGAACATTGTCAGTGTTGACTTGTTGGACCAAAGGGTCTGTTTCCATGTTGTATGGCTGTATGGCTCTTTCATGATTGCAGGAAATGGGTGTTTAAGAAACTGGATGGGCTGGCAATATGATATGTGCTAATATGATATGAAATTTGCCAGGTAGACTGAATATTACCCATCCTGTAAAATTAGTGACGAAACCTCCATGTTTGATGCACAGATATTTACTGAACATGTTTTCAGAGAGAGGAGTTTTCAAATAAAAACTATATTGTGCTTGGGAATAGGTTTCTGTGTTTCAGGTTGGTCATAGGTGATACTTGCCTAGTGAATGCAACTTCTTGGTAAGTTGACTTCATTTTGAACAGATACAGAAAGATTTAAATGCTTAAAAGTGGGTTAGGGTTTCTTTTCATGTTTATTACTGTATGCACAATCCCAGAGAAAAAGCACCAAAACATATTTACCCAACCGCCATGATCCTGAGTACTGGCCTTCCATCAATCATTGCATCAGTCACACAGGACAGCATAAAAACATTTCTGCTTTTCTGGCTCTGCTTCTATCCCTTATCAAGAAGAATTGAGCCTCTTTCTGAGAATGCAGATGTTGGCTGGAGATTTCACTCCCAGATTGGGAGAACTGAGTAGAACAAAGTCCTGCTCTGCAAACCTGCCTCAGAGGAAAGTCATCTCGATGGTTGGGTTTTCATTCAGAGTGTGGGCGAATGACAGCCAGAGTTGGGCTCACTGCCCGCACAAACGGAGTGGAGACTGTCACAGAGAATACCTGGTGTGGAGGTGGGCTGTAGGACTTCATTACAGCTGTGAAGAAGCCAAAATACTGTCCTACAGCCTCACTTCTCATATTCTTTCACACCCCACACCCTACCCTTCCACGCCAACACATGCCCTTCCATCCACAGTCATGGCCTCACCTACCACCCTACCAATCTACGCTGCTCTATGCGCTCCCAAAATCCTTTTATAGCACCTATGCCAACTTAGTCCCAATTCATGGGAACCCATGATGCTCTCCCACCTTTCTTTGCCCTTTGTGTTCTATATTAACTCACCCAACACCCAGATGGTCAGACCTCCAGACCCACACTGAAATGAAATAAGATAAAGTTCTATGGTATCTATTGATGATTCAGCATTTAAACAAAAATATTTTATTTGAAAAAGACGTATTTACTACTTCTTTCAACTGCTTTATCCCTAAAACAACCTTTATATTCACGGTCCCATTTCAAAGACTTTGTAAATGTTTCAAGCTGTCAATCAAACAACAGACAGATAACTCACTATCTCACTGCTAGATTGTGATCACTCAGCCAGCTCTAGGCTTTTAATGATAGCCTACAGGCTTAGAAATAGCAAACACTGACTTCTCAAAACAATGCATGAACACTTTTCTCAGAAATTTAAAGGCCAGGAGGTATAAATGAAATGACAGCTTGGCAGGTTCAGTGAGATTATCTACATTTCATACTCACACATGTCCACACTTCACAATCCTGAAGGATATTTGATCTAACTGGACTTATCCAAAAGACTACCCTACCTCTCCAAAGAAATCTGGTAGCTTCAGAGCTTCTCCTGAAAGATCTAAAAGATACAAGTTGTGTTTTGGAGAGGCCTGTAGAAAACAATGAAACTAACTGAAGTTAGCTGTCTTTCAACACATGAGTTGCCTCTGGCAACCATTGAGGTGCAAAGTAAAACCTCATTTTCCAACTCCCAACAAAAAAGTTAAGTGCCTGGTTTGGGGCCTGGACTTCAGGAATCTATGCTCTTGGCTCCAATTTGGCTAAACCAGTGACTGTCTCTGTACTTCTGAAAATTCAAGCCTTCATCTCCAAACCAGAGAGAGAATTAAAAAAAATATAATCAGAATCATGGTGAACCTTAAACTCAAGTAATGGGCCCTTATCTTGATTTCAATGCATCTTTAGTCCATTTTTGGAACTGTACTGCACTTCCTGTTATATTCATACCCCAAGCTATCCTGTTGCTCAGAGCCCCAACACTTCCAACCCACCATTATGCCACCCATACCTCTACTTAGCCATGAGCAATCCCATTGAAGATCAGTTTGTTGCAACACAACTCTACCAGTACCTGTCACACTTCATACATCAAACTTCATGCTTTGTATTAAATGCTGACGAATCCTGACTGAACTATTGTTAAAAATACATACAAAAAGGAACCCAGACATTTCCTGCTGCTGTTTTCTTCTCTGACCTTGAGACAAACCTGGAGAATTTGAGCTAACTATGGAAAGGAGCCAAGCAGCTGCCAATCTACAGAAACATCCAACATCAGACTGCAAATGACCTCTGAATTTATTTAAGATTCTTTTCCAGAAAGGATAAGAGTTCTGCTCTTAAAAGGGCACGCCATGGAACCATGGAAAATTTACAGCGTAGAAAGAGCCCTTTCAGCTTCATGTCTGTCGTGGCTGAATAAACCATCTGCCCATTCTGAGCCCACTTTCCAGCCTGATATTGACCAATAGGGTTATGCTTGGTCTAGTTCAGTGGACAAAAAATGCTTGGTAGTCTAATGAAAAGAGGCTTTTGTTTTAAATAAGTTGCAGTTTATTGCACGATAGCAATCAGGTACAAGTTAAATTGGTATGATAGACATTGTTACTGAATCTATGAGAGAGACCTTAATGTTGGATTGACTGCTTCAACATTCTAAGCTGCTCTCCCCCTTCCAATTTCATGTGACATCATCAAATTTGGCTTAACACATTGCTTAATACACCCTTATACTGCAAAGTATACATTTCCTTTGGTTTCAGGCTGTTGTCATTTCTGGAATGTATAAAACTTGTTCTTGAGGTTAAGTCATTGCATGGCTTTTCCCTAATTTTCTACAACATTACAACTGCCTTTTTAAATTTATTTATTTATGGGATGTTGGTGTCGCTGGCTGGCCAATATTTATTGCCCATCTCTAGTTGCCCTTGAGAAGGTGGTGGTGAGCTGCCCTCTCGAATCGCTGCAGTTCACCTGCTGTGGGTTGACCCACAATACCATTACGGAGGGAATTCCAGGATTTTGACCCAGTGACAATGAAGCAATAGTGGTCTATTTCCAAGTCAGGATGGTGAGTGGCTTGGAGGGGATCTTGAAGTTGGTGTGTTCCCATGTATCTGGTTCCCCTGTTCTCTAAATGGAAATGGTTGTGGGCTTGGAAGGTGCTGTCTGAGGATCTTTGGTGAATTTCTGTAAGTGCATCTTACAGATAGTACACACTGCTGCTATTGAGTGCCAGTGGTGGAGGGAGTGGATGCCTGTGGATAGAGCGCCAATCAAGCTTTGTCCTGGATGGTGTCAAGTTTCTTGAGTGTTGTTGGGGCTGCACCCATCCAGGCAAGTGGGGAGTATTCCATCACACTCCTGACTTGTGCGTTGTAGATGGTGGACAGGCTTTGAGAAGTCAGGAGGTATGCTACTCATCAGAAGGTGCCTCCCCCTCCAGAACCCTTCATTCCTCTGAAAATTTTTTTTAAAATTGTGCCTCATTTCACCCCATCAGTTGTGTTTCTCTCTACATCTTAAAGCCTGTTTAAAGTCTAGCCTTTCAATTCCTTTGAAGAACCCCACGTTGTTTCTCTACAATAAATGCTAAATAAATAAATGCTGTCTTTAATATTATGGTGTCACAAAAGGCTTCACAAGCAATAAAATATTTTTGAAGTAATCACAGCTGTAATGTACTAGTAACAGTGCTAATAAAAGATATAAAGTGAGGAGAAGTATTAAGAAAAACAATAATTGTACCAGTAATAAGTAATAGTTCTTGGGGAAGGAATTTGTCAGAGAGAGGCCGGATCAATAGTAGAAATGCTGAGGTGGTGCAAAAGCCACCCTCAGGCCACTGTCTGTGTGGAGTTTGCTCATTCTCCCCATGTCTGCATGGGTTTCCTCCAGGTGCTCCAGTTTCCTCTCACAGTCCAAAGACATGCGTGTTGGGTGGATGTGCCATGCTAATTTGCCCATAGTGTCCAGGGAAGTGGAGGCTAGGTGGATTAGCAAGGGAAATACAGAGTTACAGGGATGGCTCTAGGTGGGATGCTCTTTGAAGGTTCAATATGGACTCAATGGGCCAAATGGCCTGCTTCTAAACTTTAGGGATTCCATGATTCTATGAAAAGCTGAAGTGTCTGCTAAATGAGAGGATTGGTTGAAGTATTTACTAAAGAATGGGGACTAGTCATGTGTCTGTTGAAGGTGAGGTTGGGTTTGGATGAATCATCAGATGAATCATTGGGAATGGTTGTGTTCTCATATCTACAGAATTTCAATCATCAAAAAGAAAATCAACCAATACTAACCTTGCTACAGGCACCGTGAACTATAATGGAAGCTGAACTTTATGAAGTCCATCTTAGATCATCTGCTGCTGAAAAGTTCATCGAGGCATTTGTAAGTCTGGATTGCACTGTTCCAATGAACTCCTGATCAGTTTTCCAATTCCAATTCACTAGAAACTCAAGGGCATTGCGTTTAATTCTCTCTGTATCCTAACTTGCACAGTCACATTTGCCCATCATCCCTTCCTATCTCTATAAGCTGCTCCAGTCTTACGTCCCTGTGAGATATATGCGCTGCTCCAAATTTTATCGTCTTAAAGCAGTACCAATTTTCATTTCACCATCATTGACCGTATGTGCTGTCACAATAGACAAAGACAAAACAATTTTAATACCTACTTGTATGAATATATTGTGAACGTTTTAAAAACATATTAAATAGTCCAACAAAGATGGCTGCTATAATAATGTGACTGGAGTAGCAATAACCTTCCAGAAACCTCGCAGAAGTCAATGTCAAACAGACAATCAAAACTCATGTACTTCCTAATAGGTCTGGAATGTTAATCACTGTATTACCTGTATAATTCGACAGAGACGATCGTCTCTAAGAAAAAAAGAACCTACATACTAGTGGTGCAGGTTATAGCATCCTGCAAGTAGATATGTTAATAACTTTCCACTTAACTTCTGGAATGGGCCATAGACCGTTGACTGTCTGTACTGCAAGCCTTTGTGTCAACTGCTTCTCCTCCTTCGGTAGGTGTAGTCACATAATACTGAACCACACAATTTTGAAATAGCAATCTTGTTAGGAGTCAGTGCTGCTCCATACAACGTCTACTGAAAATATCAACACTCCTAACTCAGGGCTGCAAAGGAGGAACTTCTGGCCTGGAGACAACCACTTAGTTACTTACCGTACTTACAAACCACTGTCTTTGCAATTTCTCTCCATTGACATAACATTTTGTCATATCACTGTGAGCTTGTATCGTAATCATTTGATATGACATCTTAATGCCTTTTAGAAATCCAAGTACACTTCTATTAATTTCCCTTTATCCACCCTCATTTTGTATTGTTAAAGAGCTGTAATAAATTTGTCAACGATAACATTCCTTTCATAAAACCACATTGACTCTGTCTTATAATTTTCTAAAAAGACCTGATCCTATGTTGTTATTCCTGAAAATTTCTCATGACATATTAGATTAATCAGGTTATCATTTCCTGTTTTTTGCCTTCCCATTTTCTTGACTGGGTATTACATTTGTGGTTTTGCATCAACTGTGATATTTCGAGAAATTAGGGTATTTTGGTAGTTCAAAATCGGTGCATTTTCTAGTTTGGCAGCCATTTGTTTTGAAACCTTAGGATGGAAGTCCTCAGTTTGAGGGCACTTGTTAGGCTTTAATGTTTAATATTAGTTGATCAGATACATTTTTCTCCAGTGATGTGATTGTTTTAAACTGCTCCTTTTATTTTATTACATAGTTTTCTATTCTTGGGATGCTTTTAGTGTCTTATACCATTGAGACAAGTATAAAGTATTTGTTCAAAGTTTCCTTATTCTCAGTACTAATTCCCAAGTTTCTTCCTATAAAGAGCCAATGTTTATTTCATTCTCTTCTTTCTTTGACACTTGTAGGTCTTTTTGCCTGCTTTTTACATTGTATGCTCATTCATTCTTGTACGATAATTTCTCTGTTTCATTGCTTTTTGGTTACCCTCTGCTGCTTCCTAAAATTCTCCAAAAGTTCAGGCCTACCAATAATCTTTGCAGCGCTTTATGCCTTTTCCTTCAATTTGATACCGCCCATAATTTTTTTAGTTAGCCACAGATTGTTCACCCTTCTTTGAAATGGGATATATCTTTGTTCAGATGTAAGAAATATCTACTTCAGTGCTTGTCACTGCTTTTCTACCATCTTACCAGTTCATTTATTTATGCAATCCAATTTAGCTAGCTTTCTTTATATTTATGGTATTATCTTTATGTAGATTTAGTGCTAGGATTTTTTTAAAATCACGAATGTGTGTTGATGATACCTAACTTTACATCATCATTATATCTCTTGTCTTCTCTCTTGTTAAATAATCTGCTTATCCCAGATCCATTGTTGGATGAGCAGAAAATTGCTCTGGTTAAATATCAAAAAGACTAAAACCATTGCTTTTGGTCTCCATTTCAAACCTGTTTCTGAGCTATTGACTCCATCCCTTTCCCTTTCAACAGTTTGAAACAAACGCAGTCTGTTCACAATCTTAATTTCAATTTTGACCATGAGATGAACTTCTGACTACATATTTATGTCATCACTCTGATGACCCCTTTTCCAAGCTGTAACGTTGCCTTTCTTTTCTGCGACTCTGGTAATTTTATGCTCAAAGCCTCATTGATTTACCTCCAGAATTCCAATGTGTTCCTGGTTACTTTCCAACAGTCTGTCGACTACTGGTTGTCCATAATGCTGTTGCCAATATCTTAACTGGCACTAAGTCCTATTCACTTATCAACTGACCTACATTTTGATATTAAAATTCTTATCCTTTTTTCCCAAATGTCTATGTGGACTAAGGCCTGTCCATCTCAGCAACCTCCTCCAGCCTTGCAACACTTTGAGTTGACCGCATCTAGTGCTGACCTCTTGAGTTACCTTGATTTTAATGTCTGACCCATCTACTTGATAGTGTGTCTTGAATTGTCTTGGCCTCAAACTTTGTGATTCCCCCCCAACATATCTGTATCTCTATCCTGCTTGTCCCCTTTGAGACACTCCTTAAAAACTATCACCTGATCAAAACTTTGGTCATCTTTCCTGTTGTTGCTTGTCAAATCTTGTTCATTAATGCCCCTGCAAAAGACCTTGGAATGTTTGGAAGGCGGTACATGAATGCAAGATGTAATTGTTGTAGCTCTATCCCTTTCCATTCCTTTGTTTTATTCACTTAAGAATAATAGGCATCAATGTTGAATCTACGCTTTTGAATGATTACAGTCTTCTTCCTTATTAAAAGGCAAGCTTAAAGTTTTCTTTTTATTTGAATGAAGCTTTATGAATCATTCCTTAGAGCAGTCTCCAAAGAACACCTCTAACCTGCCCAAACTTTGGATTTTTTTTAGTCAGAAAAACCTTGTTGTACTTCCTTAGTAGCATACTTTTTCTTTTTAACAGAAATGCACAGATGCAGCACTTTTAAAAGGTATCATTGGACTAATGCTTCATAACTATAAGTTAATAAGACGCTCAAAGTGGATTACTGCATGAATTAAAACTGGCCACTTTTGGGTTTGCAATGAACTCTGTCACTTAATATTTCAATCAGGAAAGCCGGGAATGGGAATGGCCATGGGTTGGAGGTTTTGGTGCATGTGGGATATATTGGGGAGATGCTATATTTAAGATTATTACGGAGGGGCAATTGGAAAAACAGAGCTGCTTCTTGACAGCACTGCACTTTGCCAACCTAAGCCAATTTCTGAAAATGATGCACATCAGTGGAGTGATGAAAGTCTCATGTCAAGGTAATAATGACATTCATATTTCAGCTATGCAGTGAAATTATTGCAGCAATAAAGACCGTTTGAATGCATGTGCTTATTAATGCGCACTTAGATGAACACACTGTGACTTTTTGCTAAGCCAGTTTAGCAGCAGTAGTTGTCATGCTCAGTTTTTCTTTATCCCCCCTGAGTTCTGGCCTGTGATTCATGCCTTTGGTTGTGACAGGTACAGTAGGTTTTGATCTGACTACATAAATTTCCACCAGGCTCTGTAATAAGCATATGCATCATAGTGTGACATAGCATGCACTGGGGAAGTGGGCCAGTGAAGTCACTGTATTGCTGTAGAGACAAGGAAAACAACATCATCCTCTGCATTCATCACCCATGTTAATTTGACAGTGCATTAGTGAACTGAGGCTAGTAGGCATGTGCTGATAGCAAGTTAATGTACTGCCTCTCTATATTCCTTAATAAGACACAGTAATGCACAGTCAGGCTTTCTTCAGTAAATTGAATCATTTTTCAGACTTCGATCTTGAAGATTAGAATCTATTTCAGTGCATCCTGGCTGCAGAATTTGCGGAAGGTGAGAAATCATTGGTTCCCAATTTTTCTCTCAGGTTTCTGAATTACATCCATTTGGAATTTGAGTATTGTTAGTGAATTTTATGGGTTCTAATTTTGTCAGAGTCATTCCGTTTTCTGGGAGGAATAACAAATTTGCAGCATCAAATAATGTAATCGATATCTGGAGCTTGATTGAAGATGTTTATTGTTTTCATTCCATGTTTGACAGAGGATTCGCTAACAGATATTAGACATGGATTTTGTATGTGCTTGGTGTGATGCACTACTGCCTTCAGAGTTGCATTCTTTTTCTGCATTGCAAATTGAGGGAGTTTTCCCAATTATATGTTGGGAGGCAGTTTGACAAAACATTGACACCTTGGATATTAAAATTTGAACAATATCCTTCCTGCCTCCTCACCTCATTATATCTGTGAACTACATTGAGCTGAGTTCTTCAATTTCAGTTACCACTCCCCTTTTCACAATCTGATGGATGGACTTTGAATGAAGGCAAGATCCAACTCAACTATGATCGACTGACCTCGTGATGGACTCGTCTATTGATTGCCCAGCTCTCACAGAGTTATGGATTTGCACTTGGAGGAGTTATTATGGAATTGCTGGTGCCTGTGGAGACAAGATTTATTGTACTCTGGGCAACAGTGGTCAGCAAAGAAAATTTGGGGAAAATTAGACACTCACAAAAGCTAATGAATCAATGTGGAGAAATGTTAGACTAATAGGGTTTTTGAGCATATGGGAGGTGATTTAGCTGATGTGTGCTGTCAGAAGATGCAACTTACTAAATGCCCTCCTCCTGCTCCATACCCTTTGAGATTCTCATCTTTAAATTATTTATCCAAGTTCCTTTTGAAAGCTGTGATGGATGCTGCCAGCACCTCTGTTTCAGCTAGGGACACTGAAGAAGAGAAATACCACTTTGTTTCATTTGTGTTTTAAATCTAAAATAGTTCAGATGGCCACTGAAAAAAATTTCTAGGAACTTTCTGTCTTCATACTGTCAACCATGCAGGATCAGTGACTATATCTGACATAGGTCTCTCATTGACACACACCAATACACAGAGAAAGCACCTTCCCAACCTTTTGCTGCAAGTCCAATTCCTCATAATTGTGGCATGATAACTCCTTTAAATAATTAAAACAAATTCTAATCTCTTTGTCATTTTTATACAATTCATTATGGCACACAAAGTACAGTAACCACAAAGTTCTTCCTTGGAAGTGGTGCTCATTGATGAACATGGGGCCCAAATCCTAGCCGTGTACTCATGAAATGTGGTGATGAGAGCTCTTGGACTTCAGTTAGTGTAACTGTAAAGAATCCTTGAATTCACGAGCCCATTAAAATTCTTCCAAATGAATAGGCCTACTTACAATATTTCACTTTGAAATACTGTTCCCTTTTCATATTTATGATGCAGTCAAGTCAACCAATAGTGATTACTGGCCCAGGATAACTGATGACAGACTTCTGTAACAGCATAGCTAATAAAGACCTACTTTTACATGATTGTGCTTTAATAATTCAGACTAAAAAAAAAACTATCGAACCTGCAGAATTCTGTGGGAGACATTCTTTTAATTAAAGCTGTGCTGCTTGATAGTAATGGAAATTGTAATTTCGCTGCTCGATGTCAGCAGTAATAGCATTATGCTTATTGGTTTTCTTCTCTTAAAGGAAGAAAATGGGCTTAACAATGTCCTTGATAAAGCACAAATATTATCTGCAGAGAGAACAGTTGCAGCCTACACTTCGTTCCTAGCATCAATAGACAGGCATTTCTACTCCCACTTCTGCAATGACCTTGTTCTCCCTGAAACTGCTATCTCAATGTTAGAAGAAATGTAGGCCAACTATTGTGTTTGACACTGAACAGGACCATCATTGACCTTGGAATGATGGGTTTGGTAGCACGATTAAATGTTTCAGGATGGGGTTCTAGAGGGAAAATTAGCGATGATTGACAGATTGGAAATATTTGATCCTTATGGAGCATTTTTGGAAGAAAAGTGAATGGGAAGGAACATTTTCTTTAAGTGGAAGGTCTTTTTTTTTCTGTCTGAAGAGATCACCGATCAATGCGTTTGAATTACTTGGGGGCAAAATCGTTTTTTGCCAGCAGAACGAAACATGGAGCAAAGTAATAAACTGTTTTTGAACATTCTGGGGCAAAACATTGGTCTGCACCTGTTTTGATTGATGGTGAATGTGATTCATGATCAACCTGACCTCCCCCAGTCCCATGACAGCAGTTAGGACACAATTTTCCTAATGCCTCCCTAGTTGAATAATTTCACCATTTAGCTGAATGTTACCCATGCTGCTAGCTGGCTGCACCTCAATGAGCGAAGGAGAGTATATAACAATATGCAAGTTTAGGACATGTTACAACTAACTTCCACCTCTTAAAGGCAGTCTACCCTTTTCAAAGAGGCAACAGCACTGACAGAAAGGTAGCTGCTGTTGAGTTTTAGTTTTGCAATCGGTTGTAATCGGGAACGGAGAAAGGAACTCCAAGGCAGAGAGAGAGAGGATAGCCAGGTTCATGGACGTGGTGCTCCGAGCCATGGTCGTGGAGGTAGATAGGAGCAGTGAGACAACAATCCCTTGGGAGCAAGCAAGCAGGTAAACCACTGTGAAAGGAGTGTGAGTTCAATGACTGGAGTCTTGTGGCAATATGTTATTGCAGACCAAATATTATTTCTTTGATATTTCTAAAACGGTGTTCTAGATTGGTGTGGACAAACAAAACTATATGTTGTGCAGCATAATAATGGTTTCTTAAAGACAGAACCACAGGTCAACTATATAAATTGGAGAGTCTTTTTTATCAGAGCAGAAGAGATTAAGACATAGTTTGATAGAGATGGTTAAATTCTGAGGGGAGGAGACAAAGCTAACTGAAACAGATCACATTTTGTGTTCAAAGAATTAAGGGGGATAGTTATAGAACTGAATTGAAAGGTGTGGAACAGAAATCTAGAGAACTTCTACTGTTACACAGAGGATTATGAGGCTGTGGACTAAATTACTGGAGTTTGTGACTATATCAACATTTGAGAATTGGGTAGAAAGGAGATGGAAGGGAAAAAAGAATTCATGAAAACTGAAACAAGATGGACATGTGATTGAAGTAATATTTGAGTGGAAGATGAACACTATGGTGGACTGTCTGAGGCATGTTGTATATAAGTTTATGAGAAGCGTCGTAAGGGAAATGGATCTTCTTATTTTAACAGGTCTGATTCATTGAGCATTCAACACAGTGAGATACTAGGAGCAACATTTAATGTCAACAAGAACATCATAGATTGAAAGACCATGTAAACGTACGGATTTGTGTTTAACTTTCATGAGATTAGTCAAACGGATTACTTAACAGGTCTAAATGAGTGACTCACTCTTGATGCAGCTGAGCAGGAAATTTCATTCAGCATCACTCTCAATTTGTGTTTAGTATTTAAAGGCAAGTAAGACATTCACTAATATTTATATATCGTCTTTCAGATCCTCAGTGAATCTCAAAATGCTCCACAGCCAATGAAGTGCTTTAAAACAGTGAAGCATGATAGCCAATTTGCACACAGCAGGGTCCCAGAACCTGCAATGAGAAAACTACCTAATATTTTGTTTTTGGTGGTATTGAATGAAGGATAAATATTTGCTGGGACAGATGAAAAATCTCTTGCTCTTCTATTAAAAAAGCTGCAAGATCTTTTATGCTCACTTCAATGTGAAATGAGTTCAAGTGATAACACATATAGTGCTAAGGTTTGCTCAAAAGATACAGAGTAGTCAGATTACAATGGCAATCAACATATAATGCTAGCAGTACCAATTCAGAACACAATGCCATATTGTACAAATGGTAAGGAGCAGGAAGGATTCACCCAGTGTGATTTAAAGGGATTGTTTGGTTGTGTTTTATTCCTGAAAGCATGTACAGATGGGGATAACAAGGTGTGGGGCTGGATGAACACAGCAGGCCAAGCAGCATCATAGGAGCAGGAAAGCTTGACGTTTTGGGCCTAGACCCTTCGTCAGAAATGGGGGAGGGGAAGAGGGTTCTGAAATAAATAGGGAGAGAGGGGGAGGCGGATAGTGGATGGATAGAGGAGAGGATAGGTGGAGAGGAGGCAGACAAGTTGAAGAGGCGGGGATGGAGCCAGTAAAGGTGGTTGTAGGTGGGGAGGTAGGGAGGAGATAGGTCAGTCCAGGGAGGACGGACAGGTCAAGGGGGCGGGATGAGGTTAGTAGATAGGAGATGGGGGTGGGGCCTGAGGTGGGAGGAGGGGATAGGTGAGAGGAAAAACAGGTTAGGGAGGTGGAGATGAGCTGGGTTGGTTTTGGGATGCGGTTGGGGGAGGGGAGATTTTGAAGCTTGTGAAGTCCACATTGATACCATTGGGCTGCAGGGTTCCCAGGCTGAATATGATTTGCTGTTCCTGCGGCCTTTGGGTGGCATTGTTGTGGCATTGCAGGAGGCCCAGGATGGATATGTCGTCTGAGGAATGGGAGGGGGAGTTGATGGTATGGGTTTCAATTACAATGTAGTCAGTGCTTGATGATTAGAATGAACTTTCTGCCACGGTGATACATGTGCCAGGATTCACAAGTGTAGATACAGACTGGTGCTTCTCATTCTCTCGTAGAGTATTTACAACAGTTTCCAACAAAGGATGCAGTCTGTAAGAAATTGGTCATCCACTTCCCCCAAAGAACTGCAAGAGTGCAGCTCATGTTGCATTTTGTGATATATCTGTTTGTGATGTACATTTGCGCAAATGGGTTTAAATGTGCAAGGTTTGGTGGAGATGTTATCTCTACCTTCGACATTTTAAATACAGTTTGCTGTGTAGTAGTCCATTCCCATTGTGTATTGTAGTGATAGTAGTCTTGTTATGGTAGCTCTTGAAAAGGCTCCACACCCACTTCTCTGCTCACTTAGGAAATTACTTGTACCAGAAGTTAATGGTACTAAGGAACAATGTCAACACTTCTACCTTAGCCAGGGTTGGAAGCATGTGAATGGCTTGGAAGTTGTTCTGTGCAAGTTTTATTCCAGCTGCTGTCACTTTATACCTTAGAAAGTTGATCTTGGATATTGCAAATGTGTATGGTTCCTTCTGGAACATCAAAGTGTGTTGCATGAGCTCTCCAAGAACTGCTGAAATCCACTAATCATGCTCCACTTTGCTCCTTCCATGGACAACAACGGTGTAAAATAGGTCGAGTATTTCTCAATGTCTGAAGATGACAGATGCTCTGAAATGTGCTTGGTTCTGAACTTAGTCTATAGGGTATCAGGAGCAAACCTCTACAGGTAACAAAAGCTGTAAGTTACCAGTGTTTACTTTGCTAGTCCTATCTGAAGATAGCTCTGTTACAAGTTGAACTTCGTGAAAACTGTAGAGTCATGGAATAATGTTGGCATTGCTTGAATAATCGGATGTAGATATTGTCTGTAATAATTACTCTGTTGGCCATCTCAAATTTTGCAATTTCTGTGTTGTGTAAGGACTATGTTCAATATTCATGGGTACAAGTTAATTTACGACTATTGCCTCTTTCTTGTTGTTTCAGCTCTGGGATGGAATGTAAATGGCAAGTTTTTCAAATTTTGTAAAGCTGGTGGAATTGATCTGTTGATGTGAGAAGGAATAACCCTTCATTTCACAAATCTGTTAAGTAAGGAAGGATACCATAGGGTGTAATGTCATTGATCATGCATGTTCTGGTGGGTTCTTCAAGTTTATATTCAAGCGTATTACATGGATTTACCCCATAAGGCATGTGCCTTTGGCTTCATAGGATATGACCCTACCAAGGGTTATATTTCTGAAGCACACAGAATCTGTTATCATACTCAAAACGAGAATAATAGAACCACGTTAAGCTTGAAGAATGTCTGTCTATTGCAGGAACGAGAGAACATTGTGAAAAATATCAAGGTAAAATGTGTTGTTCAAAACAGATAGTTTTATTCTCACATTAATGAGAAGTGACATTGAAATACGCGCAGTCTTGGCTGAGCAATCCTTAAATTGACCTGGTGCTTTACTCGCCATGATGATATATGCAGACTGTATCCCACTCTCAGAAACACATTCACTTACATGTCAAACTGATGATGTCCTGTTTTTCAATGACTTACACAACTTGGCAAATTGATATCATTTTAAGTGTGAGTTACACTTTCCTCCTTGGCTCCAAACACAATGTTCATCTCAATGTGTACTTCCTCAGTTTGCGTACATTTCTGAGGGTACGTGACAGTGATGGGCCCAATGGGAATTCTGGTGAAATGGTTACCATTCAATCATTACTTGTCACCACTGTATCAGAGTTGGATCATCTGTCAGTTGCTGGAATATTGGCTGGGTTTCTACTCTGAGACTGCGTATGGATATCATTTTCTTGCAAGTGACTGCTACACTCAGACATTCAAATAAGTCTTGTACCCTGATGGTCAGTGATCCCATGGCATGGCTGAATATACCAGCAATGAAAGGAAAAGTACTGGACCCCCAAAATTTGAACTATTCTCCATCTTGTTGCCAATTGCTGTGTTTAATGCCTCGAAGCTGTGCAGAGATGACATCTGTTTCTGTGTCTTTATTTACAGTGCTTTTAAAATGTCTGCAGCAAACCTTCCAGCTGCTTCTTTCAGTGTAGTTTAGCGTTCTTTGTACAATCACATCCAGGCTTGAATAATAGCACACCTTGCAGAAAACAGCAAATAGACAGACATAATCAAATACTGAACAAGTAAACACTATAGTGATCATCGATTACTTACAGGTTCATTTCTGGTTGATTTCATTGAGCTGTTACCAAGATTATAAAAGTCATTTGGTGATTTCCAGTTGCAAAAATCTAAACACAGTCATGTGGCAGATCCTGAAGAACATTTTGGTCAAAGCTTCCGCACAAACCAGCTGGATCTAGAAATGGATATGCACCAGCAAAAATTGTCATTAGGATATATTATGGCAAGAATGAGCAAAGATCATGCAGAGCAAGGTAGGTTTCCTGAACAAGGAGAATAGATGGGACAGCACATATTCTCAGCAGAGGATATATCCACAGAATGTTCAGGCATCTGGAGGGACTTGGAGAAGAACAGATGAAAGCAGTCTGTGACATACCATAAACCCCTTTAAACACTTGGATTCTCATTTGTAGTAAGAGCTGACTCTGCTTTCAGTGCTGCTGCAATGGCAAAGTTTCACAATGCTACTTTCATATTGTAAAGAATGGACTCAAAGCTCTTCACAAATCCCTAATTCAAATTAGTGCTGCATTGACTTTCAATTTCAACCAAGTCAGGAAATGTTTTCCTCCAAAACAAATTATGGTAAGCATGTATACTATATTATTCTCATTTTGGAATTTGGAATTTTAAAATAAAAAGTTGCCATAGTCTTCCCAGTCTATCAGGCTGCTCCCTCATTACAGCTGGTAGTAACTTAACCTGAGCATCACCACACCTTGAGGAGAGGAGAGGGGTTGAGAAATAGAATCCTTCATGGTAACCTCAGCTGGTGCAGGAATTGAGAAATGCTGTTGATGTTACTCTGCATCACAAACCAGGCATCCAGACAATTGAGTTAAACCAATTACTTTTAGTTTAAAAGGTGGCAGACGTATTTTGGTTTCTTTCTGGTGAAGTATTAAGATGGTCAGAAAGTCATTTGGAACAGTGACCTAAATGCACCAGAACAACATTGACTAATTTATCATATCAGGGACTTGGACAGACTGAAACTCTGTCCAGCTGGTAAATCCCTGGCCTTCCCCTTGCATGACCTGCATTATAAATACCTTCTGGTCCTGTACCACCCTGAATTGTAGGAAATATAGCCCTCTCTAGGTGTCATATTGTAAGCTGAGGCAAGATGTCAGTGGGATTGTATCCTCCTTGAGACTCTGCCTAAACATCCATTCAAGATGGCAACGCTGGCACAGGAAGTACTATTTGAGCTTGTTGGAGCTTGTCCACTCCAGGCCAGTGGCATCCTTTTCTCTATGTACTTCTTGTCAATTTTTTTTTCTTTTGGCAATGGGGATTTCTGGCAGTGGTAGGCCCGGAGCCTGGACTCTTGGAGACGACAGTGTCCGAAGCAGGGACTCCTGGTGGCAGTAGGCCGGTGCCTGGACTCTTGGCAGTGTTGAATGGCAGTAGAGCTGGGGTCTCTGGCACACCGGCGTTGTCATTACTGTTCCCAGAGTGGGGGCTCCTTGAAAACCAGAATGCCTTGCAGAGGCCTTGCAGAAGCCCTGGAGCCATGCTTGAGATCCAATTGGAACAGAAGATGAACTCTATTTGTTTAATTTCTTTTTATCCTCAGCTCAAAATGGTACCAGACTGTGGTGGGAAATCACTTTTTCCTGTATCTTCAAGATACATGTCACGATAAAAATCATTCATTCACAATTAATAGACCTGATATCATCACTGACCCCCAAATCATCTTCATGCTCCACCTCCACCCCTCCAACACTGACAAACCTTCTCATTTAGATTCCCTAACCCTTCAAAATTGTCTACGACTCTTTGTAATTAACAATTAATCTCAAGAACATGATGTAAACAATCAAGGAAGCATAAAGCAAAGTGCATTTATCTCATTCACTTTGAACTCTTCTTGTTTATTATAGTTCAATCATACAATATTAATATTATTGGAAAGGCCAATTTTTATTGTACATTGCTAATTGATCTTGAGAAGGTTGTGGTGAGCCACATTTTTTGACCACTGAGGTCAATTTGGTATTGGTACACCCATTGCACTGTTAGAGAGTGAGTTCAGGATTTTGACCCAGTGACACTGAAAGAGTGGAGATATATAGAATTGAATTGAATTGAATTAGCTTTATTGTTGCACGTGCTCAAATGAGTACGGTGAAAAGTTTACAAGTTGCTACTTATGGCACCATCTTAGGTACAAGGTACCGAGGTACAGATTCTTCAGTACAAGTTCTTAGGGATTAAAAATTAGAAAAATAATGAAATAAAAAGTCCAGCATTACAGATCATAGGAATAAATTAGAAAAATAGAGAAATGAAAAGTTCAGAAATAACACTTCTTCCACTCCAGTCCACCCTGGCACCTTGCCTTCAGTCTACACCAGGCCTTGAATCACTTTGAAACCAGAAGTCAACACTGAGGCCATGCCAGGCTGAAAGACCACCACAGACCACCGAGAGATCGCCACACCGGGCCGAGAGATCACCAGGCCGGGCCGAGAGATCGCTATACCAAGCTAGGCCGAGAGATTGCGAAGCCAGGCTGAGAGATTCCAAGCCGGGCCGGGAGATCGCCACACCGGGCCGAGAGATCACCACGCCGGGCCGAGAGATCTCCACGCCGGGCCGGGCCGAGAGATTGCCAAGCCGGGCCGAGAGATCGCATGCCGGGCCGAGAGGATGCCTTGCCAATTCAGCGCTGAGGCCACGAATCCAAATCCATGCTGAGGCTGGAAGTCTGAGTCTGTGCTGAAGCCGAGAGTTCAGGACATTACCAAGAAAACAAAGAAGAGAAAAAAAACACAAAAAAAAGACAAAGAAACAGACAGAGCAGATGACCTCCAGCTGAAGCGTCCTACTCCACTGCCATCTTGGGGTGGAATATAGTTCTTGGAATATAGTCCCAAATCAGGATAATGTAGGGAACATGCAGGTCAGCTGGCAATGTTTTTGTGTCACTTCTGCTCTCGTTATTTCACAGGTCACTGGTTCTGAAGACGCTTTTGAAGGAACTTTAGTGTCTCTGCTGCCACTGCAAGCTGGTCGGAGGGAGGAGTGAATGTTTAATATGGTGAATGGTGTACCGGTCATACAGGTTGCTTTGTCCTACATGGTGCTGCGTTTCTTGAGTGTTGTTCAAACTGCTGAAGTAACACTTTTATTTATCTATTGTTGAGTTATTAGGCATAGAGGCTGATTGGGAGGGTGCAATTTGTAGGTAACAGGTCACATGATGAAATTGGTGGCATTTGCTCAAGCCAAGTTGGTATTCTGTATAGTTCACTTCTATGTCTTGTATTTGGAGAAATCTAATGAATTGGTCATAATAATATATTTCATTTGTAATTTTTATTTCAATTTTCTGACTAAATACAACTTGATTTGACAGCTGAAAGTATAATACAATTTAGGATTGTCTCATGCAGTTTTAAACCTGCTGAGTCCTTTTCCTAGCAATTTTGTAGGAAACTGTGATTGTATGAAATTAGTAATCATCAATTTTGTAGTTTTTATTCCAGTACATGGTAAATGAATGGAGTCTTCCCAGAAATAAAAATCATGATGAATACTTTTGGTCAGTGTTGCCATCTTGGAGGCATTCCAAGCTAGGGAGCTGGAGTTGTTTAATCCTGTTTCCTTCTTGACAAACTCCTATTTCTTGAATAGTGAGTGATGCAGAAATCCACGTTATTGAAAATGAAGAGTAAAGTGCCACGCCTGTTGTTTTAGGTAGAGGGAGATAGGAAAGCCAGTTGAGATCGAGAATGGTTGTCGAATTTTACAGCTGGTTTCTCTCATACAAGCACTCTCTCAAAACAGTTATGTTCTGTCTGTCTGCCAATTTTGGTTTCGTTATCTATGGAAAGATGTTCTTTCCATGGAGGGAATGCAATGAATGTTTACCAGACTAATTCCTGAGATGGCAGGACTGATGCATGAAGGTTCAGTTAGGGCTCTATTCACTGGAGTTTAGAAGAGAGAGGGGGATCTCATAGAAACCTATAAAAGTCTAACAAGATCGGACATAGTAAACACAGGAAGGATTTTCCTATTGACCTGTAAGTCCAGAACCAGGGGTCATAGTTTAAGGATATGGGATAGGCCATTTAGGACAGAGATGAGGAAAAATTTCTTCACCCAGACAGTGGTGACCCTTTGTAATTCTCCACTGTGGAAAGCAGTTGAGGTCCAAAACATTGAATGTTTTCGAGAAGGAGTTTGATGTAGTTCTTATGGCATAGTGCATAACTTTAGTTACAATTTAACAATTCAGATTACAGACCTATATCCAGTCTTTGGGGAAGGGAAGCATTGGTGAGAGAAAATGTGTAAAAAGGACTGTATGGCAAGTCAGGATGACGACATCAACCATAAATATTCAGCGTCTCCATGATGGTGTGAAGTCAGGGGTTATTGAACTCCTGAAGCACTAGGTCTCACATTGTTGCACCAACAACATCTAAAGTTGGATTATCTAGTCATTATCCTAGAGCTATTTGTGGAACCTTGCTGTGCACAAATTGATTGCTGTATTCCACTACAGTATTAGTGACTACACCTTAATTGGCTGTTAAGCACACTAAGATATCCTAAGACTGTGAGAAATGCTGTATAAATGCCAAGTCTTTCACTATTTCTGCTGGAGACCAGGCTATGATATAAGTATTCAAGTGTTTTGATGGGTCTCACTAATAGCTCAAAGTGTCCTTGGACGCAGGACATTACAGCATAAACTACCGGCAATAACATGCTGGGTTAATATAGAGTCATCAGAGGAAAGAAAAATGAACTTCAGGATTACCCCATTTCCACCTTACGGCTTAATTCTTTCCACAGCTACAAGGTCAGTAGTTATTTTTCTTACATAATCCATCTTATGTTGTATGAGTAATTGTTTATAAAGGGCTGTTAGCTCCATTCTATTGTACCGGTGATCGTCTCAGCATCCTGAGTCATGGCAAGGTTGTCCTCATGTTTATTTTCTTCACCCTCATCAAAACTGTGCTGGTATTGAATTCATTTGAAAACTTATTATATGGTTATGGATGCCACTATTCATTAAAAAAAACTGCACTAGAACAGGAAATAATGCCAGCCTGCTGCGTAGGGGAATTATTTAGTACCATGTTGTCAGTCAGCTGATCAAATGATTCTTCAGAGAACTGAAGAATGTTAATATTGAGAGTTCTGCAGTGCCTAACGTGTTCCCTTACAGCTCTACAAAGCACCCACAACTGCGAAACAGATCCAGATACAAAGTCACGATTACCTCTAAAGTCGCTATATTGGTAGAGATCTATGTTTTCATGGGTGTTTGGGTGTTAGCCATTTCTCCCTATTAGCAGCGCTGCCCCTAATGTAGAAGCCTGTTGATTCAAATCCTACTCTAAAGATTTGAGCTCACTTTCAATGCTGAGACTAGCGTTGTACTAAGGGAGTGATGCACTGTCATAGATGCCTTATTTCAGATGAAACTTTAAACCAAGCCTGTGTTTGCTCTCATTGGTGGATGTTAATGGTCCTGTGACCCTAATTTGAAGAAAAACAAGAAAATGATTCAAATGATCTTCCAAATAGCCTGAATGAACATTACTAAACCAGATTATTAGGTCAGAATTGTATTTTCATTTGGGGGACCTAATGGCATGCCAATACTTTTGTACAACTTTTGTTTGTTTTTTTCCATTTGTTGCTTTTGGTTCTTGCTTTTGTTGCAATGGTAGAAATGTCATTACCAACAAGCATAAACAGGGCTGTGCAATACTTGATGAAGGCAGGTCTGTCACTGACTTGGGCTCTCTCAGACAGTCATGCATGAAATAAGTGCTTCTGGAATAAGTGCTTAAAGTAATGACTGTTTGCATGCATCGTTGAACTTGGCAACTCTGCAGCAATTTACCTAAGGCTAACGGTGACGGAGGCAAAGATAGGAATTTTAGGATTAAGATTACAGGTTCAAAGCATGAGAGATAGGCAATATAATCAAAATGATCTTTAATGGTTCTTAATTCCAATGATTTGACTGTGAATCAAGAAGTTGCAGCATTGTAGGCAGTTACTTACTCTGAATGCTGGTTTAATTTAATGATCGCTGCCATGTGTAGAGCCCATCTGAATTCTAAGTGAAGAAGGAAGATACTAACTGTTGTAACAAGAAACGTAACCGAGTATTTGTAGGATAAAAATCTATTCCCATAGTCCTGATTTGGAATAATTCATGAAGCCTCAAAATAATTTGGGCTATTGAGTTCTGGCATGAAGTTGTATATACTGATGAACATCTTATACATTAGTGCCAATGACTGGGATAAAGTAATTTGCATATTGCCTCATTAATAGAACTTGATATGTGTGAATCCATGATTTTGTGTCATCTTGTTAATATTTGAAAATTACCAAATATATAGTTAATGCCCAAATAAAAATAAAGCCCAAGCATGTGCTTTATTTATCAGTGGACACCAGGATATTATAACACGGAGGAAAGGCCATGAAGCATTAACTAGACATTAGTGAGTAAAGTTATCTACTAATTATAGCACAGCCATCGATATATTATATGGATTTTCACTGGTGCTTTGTGGATTGCAAACCAATCTTCAAGCTCTTAGGAGTTAGCATCATTGATTTGTGATGAATGCACAAAATCCTGTATTATACATGGGATTATTCAATATTCCACCACTTTTGCAAGTATTCTGATAATCATATTCTATAATTCTATACAATGTTAATGGGAAAAAATGGAAACCTGACTTTGGTTAGTGCTGGTGCCAACTTTCAATTTGTCAATGAATGCAACTGAGAGTCAAGTCTTTGACAAGGTTCTGCATGGCAGACTAATTAGTGAAGTTAGATCACATGGGATTCTGCGAGAGCCTGCCAATTAGATACAAATTGGCTTGATGATACGAGAGAGAGGGTGATGGTGGAGGGTTGATTTTTGGGCTGGAGGCTTGCGACCAGTGGTGTTTCGCAGGGATCATTGCTGGGTCCACTTTTGTTTGCCATTTATATAAACAATTTGGATGAGAATTTAGGAGAAATAGTTAGTCAGTTTGCAGTTGACACCAAAATTGTTAGTATAGTCAATAGTGAGGAAGATTATTTAAGATTACAAAGGGATCTTGATCAATTCAGCAAATGGGCTAAGGAGTGGCTGATGGAGAGTAATTTGGATAAACATGAGGTATTGCATGTGGGTAAAACAAGGGCAGGACTTAAACAGTTAATAGTTGGGCCCTGGATCATATTGTCATACGGCGATACCTAGGGGTTCAGGTACTTAGTTCTTTGAAAGTTGCATCACAAGTAGACAAGCTGGTGAAGAAGGCCTTTAGCATGCTTGCCTTCATTACTCAGATTATTGGGTATAGGAGTTCTGATGTCTTGTTGAGATTGTATAGGATGTTGGTGAGGCCACAGGAAGGACATTGTTAAATTGGAGAGCGTTCAGAAAAGATTTAGCAGGATGTTTCCAGGTATGGAGGGTTTGAATTATAAAGATAGGCTGGGACATTTTTCACTGGGGCTTAGGAGGTTGAAGAGGGAACTAACAGAGGTTTAGAAAATCATGAGGGGCATAGATATGGCGAATAGCAATGGTCACCTCTCTAGGGTGGGGGAGTTCAAAGCTAGGGGGCATAATTTTAAGATGAGAGAAGAAAAACTTAAAAGAGACCTGACGGGCAATTTTTTTTTTCACACAGAGGGTGGTTTACATGTGGAATGATCTGCCAGAGGAAGTGGTAGACACAGGCACAGTTATAACATTTAAAAGATGTTTGGACCGGTAACTGACTAGGAAAGGTTTAGAGGGATCTGAGCCAAATGCAGACGAGTGGGATTAGTTTAGTTGGGGAAACTTGGTTGGCATGGACTAGTTGGACCGAAGGGAGAGAATCTGCTTGAAATGAAAACATAAACAATGGAGGTCAAATTACTTCAGGGAACCAGATATAAAGCCCACAAGTGAGGGATGCTTCAATAATCTGGTTTCCCTTGTCATCAGACCATGATTTGACTAAAACAACAGCTAGTGAGATACATCTACATCAAGAGATTACTATAATGAACCAAAGTTGATTGACATGAAACATCTGAGGTAAAAAGTATCATTCTTTCATAATTGCTTTTGAAAAACTGTATTCTAATTGTCATTTTCAATAGCTAACAATTTTATTATCCATTATGTGGCAACAGGGTGAGGAAGGGTGAATTTTAATATCCTAATTGATTCCAACAAAGATGTTGAAATCTTGCTAGCATGCAGCAATATTACATTTCAATTAAAATGTAATACAAGTCAAAATTAAGGAACCAATTAAATAGTTTTCTTGAGTAAAGAGAAGATGTCTTTTACTAATTTCAAATCCTGAAAGAAATAATAAAATCCAATACTGATACCAACATTGATGCGCAGTTTAAGAAGGGGAGGCTGGGTAGTAGAATAGGAAGACAAAGAATACGCAAGTTAAAAAGTTTTTAAGAGGCTTGAATTGTTACAATTGAAGCTGAGACCATGGATGTTTAGTTGATGTCTTGAACCCTGAGCAGAAGTAAGATTTGTAGAATCCTTGAGGTCGCAGTGAATAGATGGTTCTCTGAGATAGAAACAGGAAGTGCTAGAGAAACACAGCATCTGTAGAAAGAGACGGAGTTGACATTTTGAGTCCAGTGACCCTTTGTCAGACTGATTTGTTTTTCTGATTCCCTGATTTCCCTGTTTCTCTAATTTGTTTTATCACCAGTGCTTTCTTTCAGATGGCAAGAAGAAACAAGGAGAAAGAGTTTTCTAGTCCTTGCAATTACCAGTCTATTTTCTTTATTTCAGCTGCTCTGCCAAGCAGCTGCTGAAATATAATAAATTTGCCTATTCCTGAGTCTAGTTTCATTACCTTGTCAAGCTGGATAGTTGCAAGCAACTCTTTCATGTTCAACTTTTGCCCTAAACAGTCGAAACAGATTTACTGCCCTCTGGATGAGGAGGAATTTCTTCAGCCAGAGGATGGTCATCCTGTAGAATTCATTGCTGCAGAAAGCTGTGGAGGCCAAATCATTGAGTGTATTTGAGGCAGAGATAGTTCTTCATTAGTAAGTGGATCAACGGTTATGGGGAGAAGGCAGGAGAATGAGGTTAAGAAACGTATCAGTCATGATTGAATGGTGGACCAGATTCAATAGACCAAATGGTTTAATTCTGTTTCTATTTCTTACAGTCTTACGGAGACATGAAATTCTTGACACCTGACTCAATTGATAATTTTATTCTGTTTATACCACATTGGTTTCCTGGTTTTGTCTCAATCTGTGGTCAGGTGATCACCATAGCTATTATAAAGTCCATCTTCCTTTTGAAAACTACTTTATTCCATGAAGTTCTCAGGTACTAAAATCAGATGATGGAAGTTGAAAATTGATAGCCTATTTTTTAACAAGATTGTGATAGTCACAGACTACATACGTACATGATCTCCACTAACATCCGTCTTTCACAGTAACAGATTTGTAAATGGAGTATCAGTAAATCTGGGCAATGAGATCTAATTTGGCAAAACTATAAAAGGATTTTGATGTCTTTGCAATTTAAACTGCTAGCTGATGTCAAATCCATGAGCTGTATTGGCCTTCTTTAATCTATGCATTAACCTAAGCAATGTTTCTGAATAGTTTCAACTGAAGTGATCTAGTAGTTCTTAGAAAGCCTCATAAAAATGGCAAGGATCATCCCCTCAAGAGCTGGTGTTAAATCTGACAGGCTACTTTTACCATCAGTGCGCAAAAAACATTCAATATTTACTGCTCATAGGATGTTGTGCATAAACACAAATTAAGGGATAAAGGAACAAATTAGATTTACAGAATTAGAATGATTGCTCATACTGAAGACATCCTGATAGCCCTGCAAATGTTTTGTTTTCAAATACATATACAATTCTCTTCTGAAAGTTTCTATTGACCCACTGAAATCTCACTGTGTATAAAATAAATTGTACTGAACTTACCTCAGGTTCCCTCCCTAGTCACCCTTCAATCTGTTTCCTCTGGTTACTGACTCTCCATATTAATTCTGTCAAAAATCTTCAAAACTAGTTTTACTGGACTACCTTCCTCTTTAATTCCCAACGTCTCTGGCCTGTCACATCATGTTATAGCATTTAAATCATTTCCTGTGTACAACTTGTTTATGTCTGGCACCGTTGTGTTTATACCCAATTACAAATTAGGTGGTGATTACTGTGTGTCACATCTGTAACCTTGTGTTTGCGGAAGTTGAGTTTGGGAGCACAATGATTCGTTGCTTAGTAAGTTGATAGTTGAACAAAATGTTCAGGGTCAATTAGTCAGCACAACGATTGCCTCCTTCGTCAACAAATGCTCGTTTCTGTGTTTTAAAGTTTGGAAAATGTGTTGCAACATTGATGAGAACAAATTTAAACAGCATTGCCATGTTTTTAAGTCAAAGGACACATCCTTTATCTACTAAATTAGTAGCTTGTTAACTATTTCTTTCCACAATTCTGATATTTTCCTACTTATCCTTTTTGGGTCACTCTGGAGTAGGTGGGGCTTGAAATCAGGATGTTTGGGGCCAGAGATAGGGACACTATCATTGCACGACCAGAGCCCCCTGCATTCTGTAGTTCATTAACCTGGAGTACAGTGGCTAACTGCGTCCTCCTTTTGTGATGTGATTACTTCACAACTGTTTCCTTTGTCCCCAAACATCCTCACCCTAATACTGCAAAAAGTTGAGCTATCTAGGTTTATGGGTCTTGAAGACTTATCTCTTTGATCATGAAAAACACATTTTATGATTAGAATATCTTTGAAAAGTTTACTTCTGTGAGAAAAGGGATGGTGGTGCCTTTTGGTTCTCCGTTGCAATTAACGAAAAGGTCTTATAAGATTTCTATGTTAATGTTAAAAGATCTGGCATTGGTTTCAAAGAGGTCTTGTAGTTGCACAGATCTAATTAATGGATTAAAAGACCACATTTGCTTAGTGACAAGTCAGACTGATTTGTGTTTAAACCAAGCATGGAGAATAATTTCCTTTTCATCAGCACGGGCGTTCCTCTGCATCCAATGACATTGTGGGAACCACTTGGGTTTCTGTGCATGTGGATAATGCCATAATTATTATGCTATAAGTTTCAGAAGGGTTCTTGTCTATAAGAGTCAGCATTCTTCTTCACTCAACTTTGGGTTTTTGGCACGATCTTCTATATCCCTAGCCCAAAGTTACAAGCAAAAATCACAGTCTCTCCTTTTCTGTGGATACATTCCAAACCACTAATCAGCCCCCACGCTAGTTAAATCAGTCAGAAAATGCCTTCTGTTTTGACAGAATGATTCCCAGTCCCTACTTGAGGGGAGCTATACTTACTTTCAATGAAGTCAGTCCTGCATTGAGTTTCCTTTGATAAGAATGAACAAGGTCACTGCTTAAGATGCAATAAAAAGCAATCACATTTTGTCAAGAAACTGATGACAGGTAATAACAACAACATGCATTTATATAACACCTTTGATGTCATAAACCATCCCGAATTACTTCACAGGAACATTATTGGAAAAAAATTGAGGCTCAGAAGGAGACACTAGTACAGCTGGCCAAACATTCAATGACAGTCGTAGATTTTTAAAGAACGTCTTAAAGGAGAAAAGGGATTTATTGAAGTGAAGAGGCCTAGCTAAGAAATTTCTGAGTGAAGGCCCAGGTGGTAGAAGTCGTGACCATAAATGGTGGAGCATTCAAAATCAGGATACACAAAAGGTCAGGATTACAAAGTTTTTTTTTGAAAAACCCAGGATGAATAAACATACAGGGAAATATTGAATTATTGCTAAACAGTACCGGGTTCTTGTACCCTGGGTGTGCGGTCAGTTATATTTTGGGGAAAGGTGTGTTACCCTAAGCTGAAAGCAAGTACAAATGCTATGTGGGTCCAGATGGTACAGTTTGGCAGAAGGTTAATCAAGTGTATTCATCTAAAGGAGACCATGAAGGCAATAAAATAGCCATTTATAGAACAGGAACTGGGGAGCAGCTGAAAGGAGGCAGGAAACAATTAGGACCTAATTTAGCTATTTAAATTTCAATTAATTAACAATTAATTGCCTAATTAATTGAATATGTATAGAGAGGTTAGTATTTGAAGTAAGCTTTATGAAGGTCCAGCTAATATGATGGTTACTGAATCATTTGAACTCTTGATTACTAACCGGAACAACTTAGTCACTCATTTCCATTTCTTCTCAATATTGTTGAAAATTCATGAATTTCCTTCCTGCTCATTGCATATTCACAACTCCCTACTCTCCACTAAACCGCTGACTCAATATGAGATATGGTTTAACATGCAGCAGGAGCTGTGTATCTAAGCAGATGAGCAGCAGCAGATTTCACTGAGAGGGTCATTACATCCAAATCTGTCATCCTGCTCTTATCCAATATGTGCCTTTCCATTGGCATCCCTAGGAATTGATCAGGTGTGGGAATTCTGCTTCCTTCCCCTTTGTCAGGTCAAGAAAGCCAAAGTAAATTGCGGCATAGACCTGGGAATATCAAGGCCTGTGGTCCAGTATTACACTAGATACAGTTATTTGCAGCACTGTAAGCAGCCATTCAACTGACTGTATTTGGATTGGGCTGTGTGTAAGAGCAACTGAACAAGTTCCATTCTGAAGCCCTTCCTGTTAGCCCTGCTTCTCTTGAGGTGCTTAACGCTTTACAGCTTCACTTTCAACCATACATTGAGGCAGTTAATTCCAGATCATAACTACATACTGCATTAAAATGATTACCCCTCCCCCAACCAATTCCCCAGCCCCAGTCATTGTTTTTCCAATCACCTTAAGATGGCAAAAGTGCTCGCCAATTCTTGACCCTTTCTATTCATGGGAACGGTTTTCTTTCTATCAACTATGTCAAGATTGCTCATGATTTGAATACTTCCTTCAAGTATCCTCTCAACCAGCTCTCCTGGAAGAAGATTCCCAGTTTCTTCAATCTACCCATGTAATTGGAAACTTGTATTCCTGTAACTAATCCTGTAAATGTTTTTCTGGACCGTAGAATCCCTACAGTGCAAAAGGAGGCCCTTTGGCCCATTAGGTCAGAACTGACCCTCAGAAGATCATCCCACCCAGACCCAGCCCTCTACCATGTCCTGGTAGCCCCATATTTCTCATGGCTAATCCACCTATCCTACACATCTCTGGACACTGTGGACAATTTAGCATGTGCAAACCACTTAACCTGCATATCTTTGGACTGTGAGAGGAAGCCAGTATACACATGCTGACACAGAGAGAACATGCAAACTCCACACGGACAGTCACCTGAGGCTGAAAAGTTAAGCTATCATGTAATTCCTAAAATATGGTACCCAGAATTAGACACTGTTGCAATTGAAGCTGATCCAGCACTTAATAGAAGTTCTATAAAAACCTCTTGCATTTGTACTCTAACCCTCTATGTATTTTTTTTAGCCCAAGAACCAGAATGCCTTTTCAATTATTTGTTCTGTCACCTTCAATGATTTACGTACATATACCCCCAGTGCTCTATGTTCTTACACTCCCTTCAAATTTGGGCCTTTTGTTTATATTGCTTCTCCTTATTTGCATACAATCAAAACATACTGCCTCACACTTCCCTGCATTAAATATCATCTGTCACTTGTTTGTCCATTGCACCAACCAGTTTATGTTGTTTTGAAATTTAGTGCTATCTTCCTTATATTAACAATGTTTCCAAGTCTTGTGCCATCTGCAAATTTTAACCAGTGCCCTGAACCCTGGGGAGCACCATTACATACCTTTCTCCAGTCTGAAAAATGACCATTCATCACACAATCTTATTTTCTGTCATTCAGCAAAACTACAAATCCATGGTGTCACTGCCCAGATTATTCCATGGGTTTCATTTTACTAACGTGTCTAATATCTAGCACTTTACCAATCACTTTTTCATAAATCCACATACACCACATCAATCACGTTACATTTATCACCATCCCTGGCATCTCATCAAAAAACCCAAGCAAGTTAGTGGAACACGATTTGAAGATTGGCGCATTGACCTTCACTAATTAATCCACATTTGTCCAATTTACCAACAGTATTGACGCAGGTTACTATCATCGAATTTTTTCTTACTACTAATGTTAAACTAAATTGCCTGTCTTTGCTAGTTTTATCCTGGTTTGAAGAAGGGTGTGACATTTGCAATTCTCCGTCAGTACCTAGTACCTAAAGAGGCTGAGAAAATTATCCCAGTGACTTCCTTACTTCCCTCAGCCACAACCTATCCAGTCCTGACGAGTTAATCAACTTTAAGGGAAGCTTTCCTTTCAAATACATATTTTTAATGCTACTTTCAGCTCATGCAGTATCTCAAATATCTACTTTTGTTATGAATTTGACAACATCTTCTTGATAAATACAGATGCAAAATACAGTATTCATTTAAGACTTCAGTCATGTCCTGTACCTTACCTTTAGGCCTCTTATCTGCCTCACTATTCCTTCTGCTCCCCTTTTATTATTTATATGCCTATAGAAAACTTTTGGATTTTTTTTTCTGTTTGTTCACAATCTCTTATCATTACTGTCTCTTTGCCTGTCTGATTTCCACTTTCACTTTCCTGCTGACCTTCCTACATTCAGTGTGGTTCTCACTATTATTATCAAACTACTACACATCATAAGGCCCCTTTATCTTTTTCTGTCTTAATTTCCAACTCTCACATCATCCATGGAGTTCTGTATTTGCTTACTTACATTTTCCCCTTCATAAGAACTTACTTTAACTGTACCTGAACCATTTCCTTCTTAAAGGCAGTACATTTTTCTATTATAGTTTTACCTGTCTAATTTTTATTCTGATTTACCTAGTCAAGATCTGTTCTCATCCTATTGAAATTGCCCCTCCTCCAATTTAGTTTTCTTTAACTGTAGATTGCTTTTCATTTTTTTATTATGGAAGCCTAAACCTTATGATATTATGATCACTGTTCCCTAAAATTAGACCAATTGATATTTGATTCACCTCATTCGCTTCATTCCAAGAATTGCATCCAACAATATTTCCTTCTTCATTGGGCCAGAAACATACTGATGAGGAAAATTCTCCTGTACACACCAGGATCTCTCTCCACCCATTAGTCTTTAAAACGTTACTGTCCATTAGGATTTTTGAACTTCATCATTATTACTGCAGCACTGTATAATTTTGGCATTTCTCTGGAAATTCTCTGCAAAATTGCTCCTCTCTATCTTTCTCACAAGTTGGTGGCCTAATGAATATTCCCAACAGTGTCATAGCTATGCTATTGTTTCTTAACTTGAACAAAATTTTTTTGGTCCTTGACTCTTGTGGGATGCCCGCCCTTTCTAGCACCTTAACATTTCCTTTCAACATCAACCACCCCTCCTCTTTCCTAAACCTCTTGTATCCTGGATTAAATAGTATCCAGTCCTGCCCTTTATTTAGCCATGTCTCATTACTACCACATGATATTCCCATGTGATTACCTGCTTTTGCAGCTCAACCAACATACTTAATGTGCTCTATGTGTTTACGTACAACCGCAGACCTAAATTAAACCTTATTGCATTACTTTTTAGTCTGACCCCACCTAAAATCTTCCTTTTCCTTAATCTGGTGCTGTGTGTGTTTCCCAATCATTTGCTGACTCTTCCTAATCCTGCCTAATTAGTTCCAATTTACCCTATATTAAACTGCAGGGAAATCGATTCTGGTTCTGTTTATGTGCAATCCATGCAATCTGTATAGGTCCCATCTCACCCAGAACTGCACCCAATATCCCAGGAAGCAAACAGCCCCCTCTGACACTATCTCTTCAGTCCCATGTTCCAACTGTTCCACCCTCCTGAGGTAATCCTCAGTTCTACTTAAACTTTGTCTATTAAATTGAAATGTTTCCCAGATTCCTCACAATGACTTCTGATGACTCAAACGGAGTCAACAAGTTACATTTATGTAACATATTTAATATAGAAAAAATGTCTCATACTGTAATCCTAACAAGGTGTAATCTAAAAGCAATGTTAAGCCAAAAATGGACATTCATCATCATTATCCTATTTCTTGGCGACACATGCCCCTTGGCAGATCACCAAAGATGAAATATCAGGCTCCATCCGTATACTGATGACACCCAGTTCTATCACATTGCACACTTCTCTTGACGTTCCCCACTACCACTGTGTTTATAAATGACTTGCCTACCCAGTAATGGATGAGCAAATAATTCCTCCAGGTAAACATTAGGAAGATTGAAACCATTGCCTTCAACCCCAATTCCATTACCCGGCCACTGAATCCAATCTCTCCATTGCCATCCTGTCGGGGTGAAAGGCAGTTCATAACCTTGACCCCTGTCTAACTCTGAACTAAAATTCAAACTCCATCTTGTCTCTACCCTTAAAGCTGCCTACTTCCACCCTGGCGCATATTGCAGAGTTTCAAAACATGTTTCTAGTTAGCTGAAGGCACATTCCTGGAGGAGTATGGGGTATCCATAAGATATTAAAGTTAGAGGAATGGAAAGTATGACTGGGTTATAACTTGGGAGACAGGTACAGAGATAAGGTAGTATGGTTATGGATTTTTGTTTTCATCACACATCAGTGATGTAGAACAGAATGTTATAACTTGAAGTTTACTGCAGTGTGGTTGGTGATTCGAAGTCTGACCAAATGAATAGTCAAGTATCGATCTGACAGAAGCATGGATGAAGGCTCCAGTAGCAGATGAACTGAGGCAGAGTGGACAAAGCAATATTGTGGAGGTGGGACTCAGCAATATTTTTGATGCATGTGATAAGAAATTGAAAGTTTAGGATGGAACAATGATGTTCTAAACAGCCCAGTTTAGCCTCAATTGCTCCAGTTCTATAGTGGGGGACAAGACATATACTGCAGTCGTCCCGATAACTCTTTCGGCCTGGATTTTCATAACAGTGAACAACCTCTCTGTCATGGGAAAAATGGCAGGTTCAGTTTAAAGTTGGAAAGCCTGCCTTGGAAAATGGCACCTTCCATTTTTTAGGGATAGGTCATGTTTCACGCATGCAGGTTTTACAGAGGGAGCTTCCATATAAATTAACAACGGCTTCCACTTCCGTGTGGTTTTGGTGACCTAGGTGTTCAAAACCCAAAGAGTGTGGGTTAGACCTGGTCTAAACTTTGTGCATTCATTTGGATAGCCGGGTTACCCTTTTCAGAAAGGGGAGGTACCCCTTTGGATATGGTCCCAGGACACCTTTGAGAAAGGTTAGGCGCTATTTGAGGGAGGTACAGTGATCTTTAGGTGCTCTAAGAGAGGAAAGTTGCACTTTGAGATTGCTAAAAGTAGGAATGAATGCACATAAAACATGCATAAACTAATGGGAACTGTAAAGCTGATTGGAATTGAAATGCACTGTCAGATGTGTCAACATGAATTGTCAAAAGCACATGTCAAAGCAAGCTATCAAGATTTTTAAAAGACCTACATTTTAAATCTTCGAAAGAAATGTCTGGGGTGTTAGAAACTTATTGCTTGTTACTCCACCTGTGTTTCTATCACTGGATAGTGTTATATTATCACAGTAGGTGCCTGCCGCTTAGCAGTTTGATTGACAGCTACAAGTGTTTATTGATCCTTTTAATTGGAAGAAAGTGCTATTCTTACAATACTTACAGTTGGGCAATGTCTCACAATAGCGGGTTCAAGCAAAGTGGTGGGGATTTAGAGTTACAAGTCTAATGGGTTGCAAATAAAATGGAGGGTAAACATGTGGAAGTCTTGCTAAAACTGTGTAGGATTTTGGTGAGACAGCATTTAGGGTACAGTGTATAGTGTTGGTCTCTTTACTTCGGGAGGAAGATACTTAAATTTATACGGAATTTTATATGGAAAGGTTGAGTTGGCAGGTTCTGTACTTGTTTGAATTTAGAAGAATGAGACGTGATCTTATCAAAACAAAGAAGACTCCGAGAAGCTTGATGCCAAAGATATTTCCCCTTGGGAGAAGATTCAGGAATGAAGGACCACAGTTTAAAAATGAGAGATTACCCATTTAAGACGGAGATGTGGAGAAGTTTGTTCTTCCAAATGGTCATTAATCTTGTGAATTCTGTACCTCCGAAATTAGGGAAGTCTGAATGATTGAATATATTCAGAGCTGAGTTAGAAAGACTTTTCATTTACAATGGATTGCCGGCTATGGTGGAGGGAGGATAGGGAGTGAGTGTGGGGGCTGGTAGTGTATAGGAAAGAAGTCACAATTAGATCTGTTATGGTCTTATTGAATGGGGGAGCAAGCTTGAAGGACTATTTAGCCTGTTCCTGTTCTATGTTCTTGTGTTCTAATTTCCCTGTACTGATCCATGTTTCACTGAGCATGGCCACAGTTATAAATCCCAATATGCTCCCACCCTCACTGAGCAGATTTCCTGTACTGCCTCTATTTTTTCCATTGATATCATGATGGCAAATGGCCTCTGCAGACACTTTTACAGTTCGCTGATTATTCCAGGCTTTCTGAAAAGGTACAAGCCCAGATATTGTTTTTACATGTAGGACTCTCTGCTGTATGACTCAGTTTCAGTACTACCAGAAATTACAAACCTAACCACTTAGCTCCATGGCTTCATCCGCTTGAAACACTTAACAGTCTCCTGCATGAATCACTGGCACAATTTCAGTCAGGCCACTTTTTTTATCCCTTGACATCTTTAAGGCATCTTTTTAATAATTGACTGACTCACATTTCTGCAGTAAATCCATGCATAGACAAATCATTGGTTGGTAGAGTGGTACAATTCATGGGTCAATTGTCTGATCAATAGCTCAAGACTGCTAAATGTACCCAGGAATGTAATTCTGAGTCACCTATCAGCTTCCAATGCATGCAGCATCTCTTCATTAACCTCTCTTTTCTGTCACATAGGCATGTACACCACCTCTCTTACACACTTAGACATTTCACTTCACAACAGCATAATCTGAGTTTATAGCTTTTCTTCAAATACAAAATGACACAAAATAAACTTTAAATCACAAAGGACAAGAAATGAATGAATAAGCTGGGAAGAAAACAGTGAACTCTTTGAGAATAAATATTCTTCATTCCCATCATCACAACTGTGGATCAGTTGATTGGAAATTAACCCAGTACATCATAATAATTGAATCCCTACTACCTCCTTTGTCCTCAAGATTCTCAAGTATAGAGGATGAGTTTTATGATCTCGGAGAGGCATGATTAATGTATGGAATTTTTACAATGGATCCATATCCAAACAAGTCAAGAGGCCACTCAGTGGAGAGCATACCTTCATCATACTGTGATAATTAAACTATATAGGTTATACTTTTTTATCAAGATTTTTCCCTGACTTCCTGATATACCATTGCTACAAAGCTGAGAAAAAGAATATTTTTACTTAGAGCTTTCATCTTACTGAAGACGCTTCAGGCCAATCCACATCCAACAACCTGTTCTGAAAACACTGTTCACCTTCAGACAGATTCCAGCACAGCAACTGAGAAAATCCTCAAAATTCGAAAACATTTTTAAAAAAATTACGAATAAAACAAAACATGATATTATGAAAATAAAGTTAATTGACTCTGTCTTCCAATGTTAACAGATCTTTTCAAAAATTCCAGGATTCGAATCCAGATTTACATCTTTGCCAATAATTAATTAGTTTTCCCTTGGTCCATGCCCAATATGTGGGAGCAGATTTCCTGAAATCCATTCATTAGTTTTTGAGATGCATTGACCCAAATCTTCTGAATAGTATCAGAGCTGCTGCAACCAGGAGATGATCAGTCAACAAATGGCACACTCATCTTATTAGACTTACAGAGGTCCACATTCGGATGCAGCAGCCACTAAAAGCTGTTTCAGCGCAGGAATTGTAACAAAAAGCTGCAAAGAGAATCAATGTGCAAAGCATGTCCTTTGTACAGTACCAGCTACCGTACGGTAAGTCTAAACGTTTAATATGAATGTTAGTGAATTGGTGTGTGGATAAGTGAGTGAATGGGTAAAATTAGTTGGTGTGTGAGGTGAAAACAGAAAATGTTGGTCAAACCTAACAAGTCTGGCAACATCTGAGAAAAGAGAGAAACAGTTAATTGTTTGAGTCCAGTATAACTCTTCTTCAGGGTGAGAAAGAGGACTTCAAACGTTAACTCTGTTTCTCTCACCACAGATGCTGCCAGACTGGCTGAGTTTCTCCAGCGCTTTCGGTTCTTATTTCAGAATCTGTGGTATTTCACTTTTATTTATGTTGGTGAGGTATGTCAGTTGTGTAGATCAGGTGAGTGGTAAAGTGGCATGTGGGTTTGGGGATGGTGGTTGGGTCAGGGGTGATTGGTGGTGAGTCAACTGGGCCTGGGATTAGTCAAGTGGGTGGGGGGTTGGTGTGGGGAAGTGCAATAAGGATTGAGGGGGATGTCAGGGACCATCATTGATTGGCAAGTAAGCTGCATAGTTATCCTGGAGTTAGACCTAATTTTTCTGTCTAACATTTCCTGGGAAACTACCTCATAAATTCCATGGAACTGTCTGAAGTTTCCAACCGTAACTAAGAATTAAAGAGTTGACAGAAGCTCCTGGGAAATATGGGAACTGCCTGCGGGTAGCTCACAAGTCACAATTTAATTCAGTGTCAGGTCTTACACAAGATCCCAAAATGCCATACATCCTGGGTTGCATGTTTGGGGTCTAACAAATCAGAGACCAGATGATCTGGACCATTACTTACAGACAAACACATTGAAGACATTACCTCCACCCACCATCAGGAATGGAGGTTAAAAAGTGAAAAAAAGATTCAGGGCCTTTTGAAAGCAAATTAGATCCATCTAGTCGGCCATCTTCAGAATAAGCTGCAGCAAGGTTTTCATATAATTGGTACTTTAAAGAGGCCAGAGATAAAATATAAATCTTTTCATTTCAAGCGTAGTGGATGCAGTCAGGTTTTCAGTGAGTAATTCAGCCAGTGTGTATGCTGCTTTAATCACTGAGCTTTGTATCTCTGTGCTAGAGAGGGTTGGTTAGCTCAGGTGGCTGGACAGCTGGAATTTATGATGCAGAGTGATGCCAACAGCATGGGTTCAAATTCTGCACGAGCTGAACTCAACATGAAAGATCCTCCTTTCTCAACCTTACCCACTCTGTGGTGTCCCTCAGATTAAACTCACCACCAGTAGTCTCTCTCTCTCTCTCTCTAATGAATCATGGGCCCTCCCAGCTCCCAGATCTCTGTTGAAAAGAAGTCAATGCATACTAACAGTGTGATGATAAATTAGACAAGAGTAACAGCCAAATATAGTGAATCCAACTCCAGAACTTATTGAGGAGGTGTTCCTGGCCCTTTAGATGATCTCTTAGAGAGGCAGAAGAGGAAGACTGTTGGTGGGAGAGACTACTGAGGCTTTCGTGTCTGAAAACTCTTGCAAATTAGTTCATTTCGAAAGTCTAATTTAAAAGAAAGAATTAAAGATGAAGGAGCCACTCCAATTTCCTTACGACCATTTTGTCATTTCCTGGCAACTTGGGACTTGGGCAGCACAGTGACTCAGTGGCTAGCACCGCTGCCTCATAGCACCAGGGACCTGGGTTCGATTCCACCCTCAGGCAATTGTCTGCATGGAGTTTGCACATTCTCCCCGTGTCTGCGCGGGTTTCTTCCGGGTGCTCCGGTTTCCTCCCGCAGTCCAAAGATGTACAGGTTAGGTGGATTGGCCATGCTAAATTGCCCATAGTGTCCAGGGACGTGCTTGCTAGAGGGAAATGTAGGTTTACAGGGATAGTGTAGCAGGGTGGGTCTGGACTCGATGCTGTTCAGAGGGTTAGTGCGGACTCAATGGCCTGCTTGCATACTCCAGGGATTCTATGATAGGTTACTGGTCATGGAAATACAATCAAGGTTCCAGTTTCTAAAAATGTATACACAAGAATATACAAGACTAGATATTCCATGTCTCAAGTAATTTGCTGGCATGTACAATTTCAAAGGTGTTCCTGCTGTGCTGTTCCTCCCACAAACTCTTGCTCACAGCAGGCATTCAGGAATGGGAAATGGTGAGCACGAATATTTAAAAATCAGCATGGATTGTAAAGGTCCCAGCTCTTCTGACCTGTTAGGACTCACACTTCCATGACTTTGGAGCTCCAGCTTCACATTGAATCTGGACCTTGAACAGAAACTCAAGTCCAGGAGACGGAAGCAGTCAGAGCGTGGTTTGGGGATGTGGGAAAGCAGCAGACAGTAGGAGCAGGGAAGTGACCAGTGCTTGGAGTTCCAGCATGGGGTACAGTACAGTCCACAATTCAGAGTTCCAGGAGTTGAGAGGGTCCACAATTCAGAGTTCAAGGCTTCAGGAGGGTCCACAATTCCGAGATCTGGGAGTCAGGAGAGTCTACAGTTCTGAAATCTGGCAGTGAGAAGGATCCTCAATTCAGAGATCTGGGAATGTGACAAATCTACAAGTCAGAGATCTGGGAGTGCGAAGAGGTTTGGGAGTGAGGAGAGTTCACAGTCAGAATTCCATGGAGTACGGAGTGTCTGCAACCGGCAGGAGGATCAGGGGGGCAGCATTTTCAGTAAGTAAGATCAGTGGTGAGAAGGAGTTAGCCGTACTCTGAGTAGCAAGTTACATTTTCCTTTCATACTTTTAAACTGTTATTTTATTTTTAAAATGACTTCATTTCCCATGCAGCAATTTAGCAAAGTAAAATATTTCGGCTTAGAGGATATAATGTTTTAATGTTTGTTATTTTTTATGATAAGCAAGTCTCTACAGAAACTAACTTCAGTTTCAGCAATGGTTCCCATGAGAACTTAAAGTCAATGCACTTAAAGTAATGATTTTCAGGAACACAACCACAATGTAAAAATATATTTCTAGATGTTTAATTGCACAGTGTCCTACCTGTTAATCCCTACATACAACTGTATGCCTGTTCAATTCTGATGTTGGTTTTTTATCCTCCTGCTGGGTTTTTTTTTCTTATGTCCAATGTAAAACAACTCTTTAGGCTGAATTTTCTCCACATAGGTGTGAAGTAGGACTCAGCCAAGGTATGCTAGTCTATGTGTCAAGAACTGGAAAACAGGTCTGAGTAGTTTGGTTCAGAGATAGTAGGAACTGCAGATGCTGGAGAATCTGAGATAACAAGGTGTAGAGCTGGATGAACACAGCAGGCCAAGCAGCATCAGAGGAGCAGGAAGGCTGACGTTTCGGGCCTAGAC
>JAHRHZ010000029.1:6983671-7004768 GCA_024137785.1 Ginglymostoma cirratum
AAATGTTGTTTGTGTGAGCCCTTAATCGAAATCAAGATGAGTTCCTTACAATTAAGGATGGATGCCTGGCCTTTGAAGTCAATCAGCGGCCTTTCAGTATCAAGTGGAATATCCTGCTGAAGTATAAAGCAAACAACTGGGAGTGTGCTTCAATGTGAAAACTTTATAAAATCTAATCAGAAAGTGCAATGCAGCCAGACCATCACTGTGGTGGGTGGGCAGTAAGGACATACTTTACAGGCTAGCCTTGGCTGTTCTCCCACCCAACCAAGTGAGGAAGGTCTATAGGTCTGTCAGGGGCACTATATCCCCAGCCTGTTGTTGGGTGGCTACTTCCAAGCTGCTGATCTGCCCCTGAATTCCCCACCCGATTCTATCAGGAAACTGTAGGATTACTGGAAAATCTTACTCAGTGTCCACTAACTACCTTTGACAGGGGTCTTAACAAACCTGGTTCTTGCCTGTCTCATAGAGCCTGACAGCCTTCCTGGGCCCAGAACCCAATCAGGAATGGTTTTGGAAAGCATGGCCTCATCATTTCTGAGTCATGTTCACCTCCATTCCCTTGTCAATGATGTTTGAGAAATGAATTATTATTTGTTACTAAACTGGATATATCTTGTCAAACAGACTTTCTTCCTCACATCAAGATTTTAAAACTACTACACAAAATTGTTCAAAGGCGATTTGAGTGTCCTTTTGTGAGAGATTAGTGTTCAATTTTTGAAGACCCTGGAAAACCACTATGATTGACAAACTTTGTTGGTAGTGGGCTTGTCATCAGGAAGGACTTTGAAATAATTTCTTTAGTATATGAGAGAGACACAAAACTGTCATCTATTTGGAAATCCTGCAGTGTGGAATGTCATAATTTTTGTGGAAAATGTACTCAATTCACCACCACCTCTGCTCAAATGTCTAAATGTAAATAATCAGTAATAAATCTACATTTGGAAATATAAATGAAGATTGAAAAGGGCCAAAAAAAAACTGACGCACAAAAATGAAATAGAAGCTATATGCAGGCTTGCAGGCCACGTTTGGTCATGTTGGTTGTTTTGAACCATTGTTAGTGAGAGGCAAAGTGCACTTAAACATTTTGTGCATTGATTTGTAGATTGTCCACTTCTCCTTTTAAAGATAGCCACAGTGCTGACACATTGATGGATGTTTGTCTTTGAACTTCTAATGGTTTGTTCAGCATTGGTCATCACTGTTGTTAATCTATAATTTTGTGCTTGAAATATTGCTCGGCTGTCTGAACTTTTTATCATAAACTGGGGCCCATCTGTTTTTACTGCTCATGCCTGCGGCTTTTTATCTGCATAAAACACCTTATTAAATTGGGAAATCAACCTCTGAATGCCTTGATTAATGGACAGCATTGACTCAGCATTTGGTTACAACAATGTGATGGTAAAGAAAGGAGTTTGCTCCACCTCCAAGTATTAGTACGCTGTGTGAAATTCGGGGAAAAAAGGAAGGCTGTTGTGTATTTTCAATACAAGGATTTATTTATGGATCGATTCAAGACCAGTTCAGATCTGTTCATTACAAATGTGGCTGCACTTCAAAACCAAATCCATCATAGGTTTTGAAGTGCGCTGGGGCATACTGACATGTTAGGCCCAATGCAAAATTCATTATTTCTTTGTACTTGAAGGTTTAGAGAAATTCAAGGAAAACGTTTGTGCCAGATTCCATTCCTGTTTAACCGGGCATAGCCAGTGAACCACCTAAAATTGTGTCTGTTTTGACTCCTGTACCATTTTCTCTTGAATCTGTTTAGGAACTATCCTTGGTCACCATACCATCCCTTGGCAATATCACGTTCCACAAAACACTGAAGACACCCAGATTTATCACACTTTGGTTTCAAAAGTTGTTTATAATATAAATGCGAAGGACATTGCGGCTTTTAACTGTTAGAGCTGCTATGTAAATGCAACTTTTTGCTGTAGTGATCCCTACCTTCCTGTAATGATACATTTAACTGCCATTGTCATTAGTGCCGTGCTTTTACTGACAGAAGTGGTTATATCAAAAGCTGATAATACTTTAAATTCAATCAATGTTAGATACACATTAAGAAACAGAAGCACCACTTAAAGTCCAATTAGTTCCTTCAAAAAATTAGACAAATCAACAGAGGAAAATGAAGCAATTTCCATTTTGCTTAGTCAGATTAACTTTTGTAGTGGTTCATGATTATAATTAGAGAGGTCATGTTTGAATCAATGTTCTTCACAATTGACTTATTCTACACTTATATCCAATGGTCACAAATCTTATCAGAGAGTCCTGCTTTTGATAAAAAAACAGAAATTGCTGGAAAAACTCAGCAGGTCTGCCAGCATCTGGGAAGAGAAATCAGAGTTAACGTTTCGAGCCTGGTGACCCTTCCTCAGAACTGGTGGTAGCTAGGAAAATGTCAATTTATATGCAGAAAACAGGGTCGGGGGAGGGGATAAGGAGTAAGTGATAGGTGGGGATAGAGCCCAAAGAGAGAGAAGAACAGTTGGACAGGCAAAGAAGTGGACAATGATCTGTCTAGCAGGGTGATTAGTTGTTAATGGAGAATGTTCGCGGCTAACAATAGGTTGTGTGTAATAGCAGCCTATGTGATCACAAGGCCTGGTGTGTGGGGGTGGGGGCTAGGACATAGAGTTCAAGCCCTAAAGTTACTGAACTTGATATTGAGACCAGACGGCTGCAGGGTCCCCAAGCCGAAAATGAAGTGTTGTTCTTCCAGCTTACGTTGAGCTTCGCTGAAGCACTGCAGCAAGCCCAAGACAGTGATGTTGGCCAGGGAACAAGGTAGTGTATTGAAGTGGCTAGCAACTGGAAACTCAGAGTCGTTTTTACAGGCAGAACACAGGCATTCTGCGAAGCAGTCACCTAGTCTACTCTCGTTTCCCCAATGTAGAGGAGACCACGTTGTGAGCAGTAAATGCAGTAGACTAGATTCTGGGAAGTGCAGGTGAAGCACCACTTCACCTGAAAGGAATGTTTGGGCCCTTGGATACTGAGGAGGGAGAAGGTAAATGGGCAACGGAAAGTGCATTCAGGCTGTGGGGGTGTTGGGACTGAATGAAGAATGGGCCAGGTTCTCCCGGAGGGAAAGGTCCCTGTGGGTAGAGAAGGGACGGGAGGGGGATATGTGTCTGGTGGTGGCATCTCACTGGAAGTGTCGGAAACGGCCTATTTTCGATAAATCCTCTGTCACCATAAGTGTTATCCAGAACCAGGTCAAATAGTGAGAGGTGTAGTGTATTGTTATAGTGAAAATTCGCAGTGTTTCTGTTGGAAATAAGTGTACTTCTTATTCAAACACCTGATTTGATGAAACAAGAGACTAGCAGTCAGTGACAATCCATGTGAGAATCTTTTGTTTCTTCCTGTTTACTTTTCGTATTAATTCAGCAGTTTTTTTTAATTACTGATTTTCTGCTGTCTCCTGGTTCATAGTTTCAGTCCACATCTATCCATAAGGAAGCCTCACAGTGAGGGCTTAGAATGGGTGGAGGGCTTATAGGCAAGAACATGTTTGGCTCAGTCCCTGCCCATGCAGGAGAACCTGGTCGCCAATCGTCACTGCCATCCCAGCCATTGGTCAAAAACCTTTGCTTCATCGGGACAGGCCTTATGCAACAGCCATCCCTTGTTAAAAGAACTCTCACACAGGCGTGTTTGACTCCCTCAGAATGGAAACTAGGGACCTGGAATATCACGACTCTAATGGACAAACGCAGCAGTGACAGACCTAATGTTGTACCGCTATCATAGCCTGACAACTCCAACACTACAAGATTGACATTGCAGCCCTGAGTGAGGCAGGCAGGAGAACGTCAACTCACAGAGTAATTTGGCAGACACCTTCTTCTAGAAAGAGAAATCAAAGAATTCTGACTTCACGGTGTTAGCTTTGCCATAAAAAATGAACTAGCTGACCATCCCCACAAGCAGCCTGTAGGATAATCGGCGATAACACAGTGTGGAACTGGAGGAACACAGCAGGCCAAACAGCATCAGAGGAACAGGAAAGCTGATGTTTTGGGTCAGGACCCTTCTGATGACTCTTTAGATTACTTGAACCCAAAAATAGCAAAAGCACAATCATCAGTGCATTTACCACAACCCTAGAAGCAATGGTTAAGGCCAAAGTGGGATTTTACTCTAGCCTTGTTCAGTAATTGTTCCATCTCACAAAGAGAGACAAGTTGATTCTCTATGGTGATTTCAATGCCAGAGTTGGGAAAGGCAAAACCTATTGGAAGGCTGGATCAGCAAGAAGAGTATTGGGAAAGCAGACACAAAGAGAGCTAAAACATTGTCCAGACATAACGAATTCCCTGTTTCATCAGAGCGCCAGATTCAAGGTCACTTGGTAATACCTCCATTCAGACATTGATAACTGCTTGATGACACTATTTTCAGAGTGAGGGACTACAATTATGTTTGCATCATTTATGTCATGACAGGAGCTGATGACTGGTGGACTGACCATCGATTAACCCCGACTACAGTTTCCATCAGCCTAGTCTTTAAAAAAGCTAGTATCAGCAGAAACTACATTGCAGGAAATTCAATGCAGATGTTCTCAAGGACCCCATCAGTGCCTTACAGACAACTGGAAATGCTGAATGAACAGGGAGCACAGAATGTTCAAATTGCGTGTTCTATACTTTCAGGGCATGTGGAACTTGAATCCACAAATTCTGCCCTGCAGGTAGACTACAATTGTATCACAACAGCCCTCCCTTGTATGTATCATTTTAATCAACCTGTTCAGAGATGTTGTGGCACATCTATGGGGCAGGTGGAATTTGAACCCGAGCCTCCTGACCTAGAGGCAGCGAAATTATCACTGCACCACAAGAGTTGTCTGCCCTTTTTTTGTAGATATTTTCTAATCAACCTGTGCAGAGTTATGGCACAGCTATGGAGCAGTTGGGACTTGAACCCAGGCCTCCGAGTCCAGAAGTAGGGACGCTACCATGGCACCACAGGAATCCTCAGTCCTCGTTTGTATATCATTTCTAAGGACCTGCTTGGTTAACAGGGGTAGGGAATGAACCGCTCAAGAGGCTTAACAAAATATAGTTTATTGCATGGTAGCAATAGAAACAATTGCATTGTCTAACCTGAGATAATTACAAAAGCTATCAAAGGCTATGAAGGGAGGCATGGTGGCTAAACGGTTAGCTCTGCTGCTTCCTAGCACCAAGGACCTGGGTTTGGTTCCAGCCTTGGGGACTGTCTGTGTGGAGTTTGCATTTTTTTGCCCACATTCGTGCAGTTTAGATCAATTGGCCAAGCTAAATTACCCCATAGTGTCCGTGGATGTGCGGACTCGGTGGTTTAGCCATGGGAAATGGGGAGTTACAGGAATAAGGAGGGGGCTGGGTCTAGGTGAGATGCTCATTGAAGGGTCAGTGTAGATTCAATGGTGCCAAATGGCCTCTTTCCACACGACAGGGATTATATAATTCTATCAACAGCTGAGCAATGACATGTCTAAACCCATCAGGACCTAGAACGGAACTCTTCATTCTTCACCTAAAACTGTGTGATGTCATCAGATTTTGGTGGAGCCTAATGCAGTCTCCAACATGAGCCACTGCCTTACACAACAGTGGGAACCTTTACTTTTAAAACAATTAAGAATTTTGAGCAAATTGGTGTCAGAATTGGCTTTGAAATGTGTGTTTTTGTTTTTACAGGTTCATTTTGTTTTAAAACTGGCCTTTTCAATAACATTGAGATGCTTACTGAGAGGAATGAGGTTTCCATATCATTATCACCAGAAGCAAAAAGTCAGAGTCTACCTGGATGGGTGAGAAAATTTTCTTCATTTTCTACTTGTCTGCTAACCATGTCAAATAACTTTCAGGTGAATGGAATCGGAGTTCTTGTCAGCAACTAAAATTAAATTTTGGGCAATTTCCATTTTATTTTTCTTATAAATTTGCAGTAAGCTCTTGTGTTAAATGAGAAATTATGGAAAACCTGAGGCTACAACTGTTCCATGTGCAGGTTAATTCTCAGAGGCCTTCAGGCCTTTTCTAATTATGACAAGGTTATCATTTTTGCCTGGGTTATTCAGAGGTTGAAATCAAAGTCATTGTGACCTTTGATTGTTTTGGTCATTTTGGTACTTTGAGACACAAGGTTAGATGCACTTCATTTTGCATATTTTACCTTGGCTTTAATAAAGCCGTCACAGTCAGCTTGTAAAAAAATAAAATTATACTTTTTGGATAAGCACATGAAGGAATTAAAGCTTTTGCCATGCACCCATGATTGCCAGGCTTTCTCGTAAAAGTGGTACATGCTTCAGCACTGGAACTGTATCGGGCAAGTGCATATTTTTCCATAAAGTAGAAAATACTGTTAGCTGCAATAGTGGGTGAACACATTATACAATTGCAATTCCCTTTCGCGCATTTAAACTAAACTAGGTAACACCAGCATAATCAGAATAGCAGAAATGTATCATATAAATGTATTAAGTATCCAAGCTCTAACATCAGCAACTGCAATTCCATTTCGTGGGTGGGAGTGGGATTGATATCTCTCCTGACAAATTGCTGCCCCCAAGGAGTGGTCGTTACATTTTGGAAAGAAATGAGCAACTCTAAAAGACATACACATCTTCAATAAAGATGAGAAAGGTTGTATCATTAGGAAAAGTAAAGGAACACTTTGTGGAGTAATTGTCTTCCAGAGATCACAGCCATCTTACTGACTTGCATGCCAAGTGCAATATTACTGGTCCTCAGCATAAGGCTCATTTTGTAAGTCTAGCGGAGTGAGGTAGTATCCCAAGACTGCACTGCATTGACAAGATAATTTAAGGGGATTTTACAGTTTTTTTTTTCTTTAAGATACTGATGGTGTTCAATATGTCAGGATGTAAATCAGCAAACAGAATTCTCAAAGAAGCAGAGCATGTGGGAGATTATTGGAATAGATTCCAGAGAAAATAAACTGTAAGCATGATCTGAAATTTAAAAAAACCCCAGTACATTCTAGAGGTATTTGGCAGATCTGGAAGCAACTATGGTGTAGAAACAAAGTTAACGTTTTGAATCCAATATAACTCTTCTTTGGAACTGGAGGGGCTGCAAAATGATGGATTTTATAATGTTGACAAAAGGGTAAGGAGGAGCAAATGTAACAGATGGTGAGGGTGTCCAAAGCAAATGCAAAAGGGAGCGCATATGATAGAGAGTATATACAGATGCAGAATAGGTGTTGATGGTGGGTGTGAGCTCTGGTAGGAGCAATCCCTTGCAAATAAGACATGGGAAGCTGCCATGGGGGTTACAGGAAGTAATAGTGAGGAAGAGTTGGGAATGATTGAGAAAGGTATCAAGGTGCTGGTGAGGAAATAGTCTGAGTAGAACATTGACACAGGAAGGAAGGGAATGCTGTTTTTACCTGTGGCAGAAATGATGGAGGATGATTCTTTGAATGCAGAGGCTAGTGGGATGCAAAGTGAAGACAGAGAGTAGCGAGTCATTGCTGTGGGAGGGAGGGAAAGAGGCAAGGACAGAATTGTGGGAAATGAGTTTGTGAAAATGGTGGTGGGGTTGATTCTATAGATGAGGAAGAACTAGGGCTTGTCAGAGGCATTCTGTGGGAAGGTGGCATCATCGGAACAGATGTGATGGTGACAGAAAATATCAGAATGATCGACACAAAGAGAAAACTCCTGGTCAAACTGGAAAGTTCCTGGCTTCCGTAGGGTGTCCAACAGGGATGGTGTAAGGATTTGAGCAACATAGTGTGGAGATTCGAACAGAGATGATGTAGAGATTTAAGCAGGGATATTACTGTCTTGGTGCAGTGCGTGGTAGGATCATAACACATGCAGCAATGGGTTCCTTCAGTCAGAGGGGACCTCTAATGTCACCGGGATTCATGTCCTCATACATTTACTCCTCATTTATGCTGTTGTTCTCTTCCTATGAGCCGACATTAAAGAAGAGCTCGCATCTGCAAGTAGGCTGTGACAGATTGGTCACTGCCAATACACAGTGCAATTATATTGGCAATGCATACTTGGATGTTGGGAGGGCACATGTACAGAATACTAACGTGATATTGCCACCAGGCTAAAGAATTTCAATAGGTTTGGTTGTGTTTAGTTGCAGGCTTCAAGAAGAACAAGACCACAGGAAGCAATGGGTAGACCAAAAAAAATCTATTTTCAGTGAAATGGTGAACGTGTTTAAAAAGAACATCTTTTAAATTTCACTCGAAAGTATGATTTCAGAAAATCTCCAGCAAAAGCTACAAAATGGAGCCAGCCCTAATGGTTATTACATTTTCAAAATAATAAACACCCTCAGAGTAAATGAACAATTGCTCCTTTCCTCCCAAAATGTATTAAAGTCTTACTGAAAACTCTTCTTACTTTAGAACCATTGGCAATGAGTGTCAATGTTAAAATCACTCTATCAGACTATTTACAGGTTGATAACAATATTTCCAGGTTTGATCTTACTGAGATCTGCATATTAATCAATGGTACCTCAGCATTGTGTCGTGATGCTCATAAGCCAGAGGCCATGACAAGTTGTAGAATTGAATTCAATAAATGTGATAATTTCGCGGCAAGAAACAAATGATGATGAAAGATGACAAATTATCACAAAATCCCAACTGGATCCCTAATGTGCTTTGAACAGGGAAATGCCACTCTGATACAATCTGGCCTACACTGTGGTTAATTCCTAGTGTCCTTGGGACTACAAACCATGAAATTGCCTTGCCTGCAAATTAACACACATTGACTTTGAATATACTAGCTAGTTTCTTGTTTTCTTGGTTTCTACTCACTCTTGTGAGACTATCATTTATTGCTTATCCTTGGTTAATCTTGAGAAGGTCATGGTCTGAAACTATTACAATCTATGTGGTGAAGGTTCTGTCAGCATGCTATATTGTAAATGTTATTGCATCGAATAGGCAAGCTGTTCGGATCCTAAGAAGCTATCAACATTGGTTGCAGGAGGGCAAAAGCCCAAAGGATTCAAAATTATTTTAGAAATGATGCTCCACAGATCTACTGGAATTTTTCAGGGGGTAGGTAATTAAATTGGTGGATGAAAACAATCAGGACTGTATCCAGTCCCTAATCTTCTCTGGTTTAAGAAGTAACAAGGGTTTTTAATTGTAGGTAGGCCTAAGATATTCCATACTCAAAACATGAAAGGTTAACTGTGCACATAATCAAGTGATCTCCATTTGCAAAGATACAGTTAGGAAAAATGAGGTGTTAAAATTGCTATTCAAACTCATTCCAGGCTTCCTGTTATTATGAAGGGGCAGTCGACAAATTTTGGTTTTTAATCTGTGGTCAGACTGGGAGGAGGAAGAGATTGTGAAGATGTCCAGATCAAATGGTGGTAAAAGAGAGGGTGTGACATAAAATAGGTGTAAATGTCTGTGTGAAAAGGAGAAAATGGGTCCGCTCCGCTGAGAGTAAATTCAACAAGACCCAAACAACCTGTGATCTTTTGACGGCTTGAAATGTTACGACACAGCAGGACCAAATCAGCCTTTCTACCTCTGTATTTGTAATACGGTAAAATTAAAAATTTCAAAGACTCTCAAAATTGACCCTGATGATTCCTAACCAGACTTTGTGGAAACTAATTCCAGACTTTGTGGATAATCAATTCTCAGTACTGTGTGTATAGTTTAAACAAAGGACTTAACAATTCATTACATTACAATAGCTATAAAACACAAAGTATTCTAATTGGTCCACGTTTTAAATCTAAAAGTCTTTGTTTTCAGCCCCATTCACCCAAAAAAAAATCAGACAAATGAACACAGTTAAGGACTAAATAAAAGAAAATAGCAAAACTGGCCAGACTACTTAAATATTTTTATGATGCATTGTTCCACAGGCAGAGATATTGTTTATTGGTTGATTTTCTGAAGATGTCAATGAGGTTCTATTTATAGTTCACTCAGATAAAGGCAGTAATGCTTGGAAGACAGCAGGCCAGGCAGCATCAGAGGAGCAGGAAAGTTGACATTGCAGGTCGGGATCCTTCTTCAGAAAATCTGAAATGTTAACTTTCCTGTCCCTCTGATGCTTCCTGGCCTGCTGTGTTCCTCCAGCTCCACACTGTATTGTCTCTGCCTCCAGCATCTGCAGTTCTTGCTATCTCCAAGTAATATTTGGAACTTAGTTTTCTATTCTCTGAGCTTCCAAGGGCTGCTCAGGAGAGGTTAGATAAGGAGCTTTCAAATCTTGAAACTGTGGCATCTACAGCCAAGTTCCTTTCTAAAAAAAAACACATTCCAAAATCCAAACCAAACTCTATCACTTCTCAACAGACTGACTATCTCCTCCATGAGGTCCAGTTACCATTCAACATCTGCCATCTGCCTGAACATAAGGTCTTTTCCAGACTGCATTCCAAAACTGTGCTTTGTTCATGTCTTGCTGACTTTGCTGTCGAGTGTGGACTTATTTTCACATTTTCACACTGACATTTATACCCATTTCACATCTCTATCTCTACTTTGTGACCATTAACAAACCCTGTGCCTTTTGTGCAAGATACCCTCACAATATGTTCCACTCACTCCTCCTCCTCCTCTGTCAACAGCATTATCCAACCCGTTTCAGTTCTGAAGAAGAGTTATGTAGGACTCAAAACATTTACTTTGGTTATCTCTCCTAATTTGCTGCTAGAAATGCTGAGTTTCCCTGACACTTTCTAGTTCTACCCACATTTATTATATTTGTGAGAGGGAACAGGGTGACTAGGTTAACTCCATTTAGCAACATTTCTCTGTGCAGCGTGTCTTTGTGGTTTACCTGGTAAGTTGTTACGTGTCTAAATTAGGTTCACTCTCCATTGATGCACCTTCTTCAGGGAGACCATCGAAGGTCTAAAGCAAGGAGGTTTTGGGAGTGAATTCCAGAGTTTAGGGCACTAGAAGGCTGAAGACATGGCTGTCAAAGAAGAAACAATGAAAACTGGGGATGATTTTAATTTAGAGATTTTGAAGGATTGTAGAAATGGAGGAGTCACATAAAATTGAGAGGGTTGAGGCTACAGAGGGATTTAGTGCATTTTTGAGCACTCATCTCTGAACTCCTTCAAGTGTTGATGCATTGGAAAAAGTTCAGAGAAGGGCAATAACGGTAATTGTACATGTTAGGCACTGTGTCAATAAGAGACACTCGTAATTTTTCTTATTTGACTGGAATTAAAATTAAAATGGAGTATATTGAAACTGATGAAAACTGTTGAAGAGTATGGATAATGTTGATTTCAGCAGCTTATAAAAACCTTTGGATAAGTGCTGAATATGTGTAAACGTACAAAATTACAGCCGAAATTAGATTTGTCTTTTGTCATAAAGAAGCGAGAATAAGGAAAAGACTCCCAACAATAGTGGTTAATGCTGTGTTGATCAGATCCTTAAACTAGCCTGTTTAAGAGTAAATTTGAACATAATAATGATAATTCTGGATATGAACAATCAAATGTTTTTTGAAGTTTTATAGAATAACAGGTAAGAGCTTTGGTTCAGTTCATGACACTCTTGTAGCTTGACTCAAGGTAATGAACTCATGTACCACTCTAGAGGCTTCAACACATAATCTAGGCTGATATTTTCATTGTAGCACTGAGGTTGGGGGGGTGGGGGTGTTGGTTATCTCAGTTGGTTAGACAGCTGGTTTGCAATGCACAGTAACACCAACAGTGTGGGCTTTAATTCCCACACCAATTGAGGTTACCATGAAGGATTCTCCTTCTCAGCCTCACTCTTCGCCTGAGATGTGATGACTCTCAGATAAAACCATGACCAGTCATCTCTCTTTTCAATGAGACAACAACCTTATGGTCCAGTGGAACTGTGGGAACTTTACCTTTAGTACTGAGAGGCTGCTACACTGTCAGAGCTGTGTTTCATTAGAGGACAGTAAACAAGGGCCCTTTCTACTATGTCAGCCGAACATATAAGATCCAAAGCACAATTCCAGAGACAAACAGAGGAATTCTCCCCATCTTGACCATTAGTTGACCCTCAATCAACATTACCAAAAGAGATTATCTGATCATGACTTTTGCTGTTTGTAGAATGTTGTTGTGGACAACAGTGAAAACACTTGCAAAGCATTCCATTTTCCACGATTCAATTCTGGGCATCCTGTGGTCATGAAAAGTGCTTTACAAGTGCACACTCTGCAGGTGCTAATTGACCTGCTGAGCAACAAACATTTTCTGTATCTGTCACCAATTTTCTTCACCTTTTTCTTGGACAAAATGTTCTTAATTCATTGAATCATCTTGATTGCTTAATTCTGTCTTCTCTCAACTGCATTAACACCATCCCTCTGATTTAGGTGAATAGAACCTTGCATAAAGCTTCTCATGGGATCTGAACAACATCTTGTATGACAATACAGCCATTCTGTTACGGTCTGCTGTTGTGTTAATGCATTGCAGCATTTTATTTGTTTCTATTTTTTATTGCAGCCAGTTTGGTTCTTATTTATAACACAGAGAGAAAGAGCTTGATTTATTCAGCACCTCATCACATCCTCAGGACACCTCCCGAGTGCATTGCAGCCAATTTTTTTTATTATTGAAGGGCTGACATTGTTGGCATGTAAATGTGGCAACTATACCGTGCATTCAAATAAAGTGAAGGAGCACATAGTTTGCCTTTAGCGGAGATTTTTTTAATTTCAAAAATATACTTTATTCACAAAAAAAACACAGTCACCAATGCAGTCCAGTTCTGTACAGCAGCATATGAGGAAAACAAACAAACATTGGAGTTTGACTCTATCCCACAAACAAACCCAAGACATTTCTTTCTTGTGCAGGATTATATTGACATATACTTGAGGCACCAGGAGGGTCCGATAACTGAACAGACCTCCATTTAACTTTGGCAGAAAGACCTCAGATAGTGGTCTTTCCCCACTGTGCCTTGGCGGCAGCATCCCAAGCTTCAGTGCATCCCTCAGCACGTAGTCCTGAACCTTGGAATGTGCCAGTGTGCAACACTCAGTCAGAGTCAATTCCTTGCTTTGGAAGATCAACAAGTTTTGGCCAGACCAAAGTGGATCCTTGGTCCTCCAGGCACAGTCGACATTTGCCTTGGTGAGAGTCCTGGGCAACAGAGCATAGAGCACAGACCTGCTCAGGGCTGACGATGTTTAGGGAATAGTTGTTGGCCTAAGGGAGCACATGAACTCCTGTGATAACAAAGTGTAGAGCTGGATGAACACAGCAGGCCGGGCAGCATCAGAGGGGCAGGAAAGCTGACATTTCGGGTCTGGACCCTGCTTCACATGAGCTCCTGTGCGTTTTTTGAACAGTGTCATGAGGACAGAAGCTCTCTTATGCCCATCTGAGCAGGAAGATGAGGCTTAATAAGGTTTAGCATTCAATCCAAAAGACTAGACTTCAGGACAATGCGGCATTGTCTCAGTATAGCCATAACAGCTGACATAGGGTTTGATCCAGAATTCCTGATTCAGATGTGAGCGTGCTGCCAACAGGGCCAAATTGGTAGCTGCAGCAAGGTTGCTTTCTCCGTCAGCACGCACACCCTCTTTGGTGCTTTGTTCCAACACTGACCCACATTGACATGCAAAGCAAAACTTTGAATCATACTTCTTCCCGAATAAGGAATACATATCCTCAACTTCCAGAGGAACAGGACACACCCTTTTTTGAATTCCCTCCAGCTGTTGTCTGTTAGCTCCACTGATGCTGGGAAGTTGTTTTGAACCAGACTCGCTCCCACTAGACATTCCTTGTCAATTATAGACGACTATCTTTGTTGCATAACCATTAAGGCAACAGTAAACTAGTTTATGGCATATTTTCCAATAACACTGTATGTTTGCTAAACAAGTCATCCTGTGGCAAAGTATTGACTGGAACTGGTAAGTATGTGCAGTCTCTACAAAACAGCAAATCACATGCCTCTGAATCATTTAATCCGTTGATTGTAAACAATAGTAACTTCTCCTAAATGTAGCATGATGTTAGTTATTTCTGTCTATTGGGAATGACCTTGCAATAGACTTGTGTTTAAAGACTTGTAGCTATCACCGGTAAACAGTCATTCCTTCCACAATCAGTGCACTGTGGTTAGCGTGTGTACTATCTGCAAAAGTGCTACAGCAATTTATCAAGGCTTCTTTTGCAACCTCCTAGACTCCATGACCTCTACCATCCAAAATGACAAGGGCCATATGGGAACACCACCACCTCCAAATTCCCTTTAACAACATTATCCTTATTGAGAAATATTTTGCTGCTCCTCCAATACTAGATAAAAATCTCAAACTCCCTTTCAAACAACCATGTGGGTACACCTTCAACTCACAGACTGCAGCCATTGAAGTGCGGGTCATCACCACTATATCAAAGGCAATTAAGTATAGCTAATAAATGCTGGCTTTGTCAGAGACACCCGCAGCCTGTGTACAGATAGATATGTTTATTAAAACAATCCAAACATCATATTCCACAAAGTCACCTGGCATTTTACAACTTTTTCAAGTATAGTTGCTGATGTAAAAGAAGTGTGACAACAGGGTCCCTCACGCCCCGTCCCCGCAACAATAATCAAAAAAGAATCCCCCTCGTCCTCACATACCACCCCACCAACCTCCGGATCCAACGCATCATCCTCCGACACTTCCGCCATCTACAGTCAGACCCCACCACCAAAGACATCTTTCCCTCCCCACCCTTATCTGCCTTCCGGAGGGACCACTCCCTCCGCGACTCCCTTGTCCGCGCCACACTCCCCTCCAGCCCCACCACACCCGGCACTTTTCCTTGTAACCGCAGGAAGTGCTACACCTGCCCCCACACCTCCTCCCTCACCCCAATCCCAGGCCCCAAGAAGACATTCCACATCAGGCAGAGGTTCACCTGCACATCTGCCAATGTGGTATACTGCATCCGCTGTACCCGTTGTGGCTTCCTCTACATCGGGGAAACCAAGCGGAGGCTTGGGGACCGCTTTGCAGAACACCTGCGCTCAGTTCGCAACAAACAACTGCACCTCCCAGTCGCGAACCATTTCAACTCCCCCTCCCATTCCTCAGATGACATGTCCATCCTTGGCCTCCTACAATGCCACAGTGATGCCACCCGAAGGCTGCAGGAACAGCAAATCATATTCAGCCTGGGAACCCTGCAGCCCAATGGCATCAATGTGGATTTCACAAGTTTCAAAATCTCCCCTCCCCCAACCGCATCCCAAAACCAGCCCAGCTCATCTCCACCTCCCTAACCTGTTTTTCCTCTCACCTCAAGCCACACCCCCATCTCCTATCTACTAACATCATCCCGCCCCCTTGACCTGTCCGTCCTCCCTGGACTGACCTATCTCCTCCCTACCCCCCTACCTACACTCACCTTTACTGGCTCCATCCCCGCCTCTTCGACTTGTCTGCCTCCTCTCCACCTATCCTCTCCTCTATCCATCCTCTATCCGCCTCCCCCTCTCTCCCTATTTATTTCAGAACCCTCTTCCCCTCCCCCATTTCTGATGAAGGGTTTAGGCCCGAAACGTCAAGTTTTCCTGCTCCTATGATGCTGCTTGACCTGCTGTGTTCATCCAGCCCCATGCTTGTTATCCCACAAACAGCACTGTGAGGATGACTAGGTAATCTGTTTTGGTAATCCTGGTCGAGGATAACAATTGTCAGGACAACAGGGAGAACAGGCCTATTCTTCTTTGTAATAATGTCATGAAATCCTTTACATCCACCTGAGAGTGAAGAGTGGGTCTCAGTTTGAAGAGTTTGCCAGTCAAATGGGCGGCACGGTGGCTCAGTGGTTAGCACTGCAGTCTCACAGCGCCAGGGACTTGGGTTCAATTCCACCCTCAGGTAGCTGTCTGTGTGGAGTTTGTACATTCTCCCTGTGTCTGTGCGGGTTTCCTCCAGGTGCTTGGGTTTCCTCCCACAGTCCAAAGATGTGCAGGCTAGGTGGATTGGCCATGCTAAATTGCCCATAGTGTTCAGGGGTGTGTGGGTTATAGGGGGATGGGTCTGGGTGGGATGCTCCAAGGGTCAGTGTGGACTTGTTGGGCCGAAGGGCCTGTTTCCACACTGTAGGGATTCCAATGCTTTCAAAATGTAGGGCTGACAATAGAGTGTGTTGATCATGAATGTTCAGTTAAACCACAGGCAGAATTTACCCCTCCCTGGAGCGATATGGACAACAGTAAGGAAGTTGGGAAAACATAGCCACAATGAAAAATCAGAATCTCAATGCCAAGAAAATATTTCCAAATTCTTCCCTCCAGTTTTGGACATTAACCTAGAATCTCGCTAGGTAGGGCCACCTATCTTATTTCCTTGCGTTTACTCCTCTTTAAAATCCCAACTCACCTCTTTTCTATGCCACTTACAATTGACCTCTTCTTTCCCTAGAAACTAGACATCATAAATCCCCAACATTTTCAGCTCCCTGGCAGCTGCAGCTAGACCATTGTTTGTCTTGGCCTTCATTTTACTGTCTTCACCTGTATGCTCCAGAGACACCATCCTTCCCATCCTAAGTTGGGTGAGTCAGTATTAGCAAACTACCCGTCTCACCATATCATCATTGCTCCAACTCTCACACCACTTCAGCCCTTCATCACTTAGAAGCTTAGGGATACCTAGAGCCTGCATGCTCTGCCAGGTCGCTCTGCACAGGCTCATACATGCATCTAAAGAGAACTCATCTTATAGCTGTTAGCTTCTTTTCATGTTGCTCACTCACTTTGTGTTATTTAGAAACTGCTGGCCTCTGTAACTTCCCTTGTCCCTTCGTGCAGAAGGAGAGGCAGGCAGCTTGTCTCAGTGGGAGCACTGAAGAGTCAAGGGATGGACATGCCACTGTAAGGCACCAACCTGTGTTGATGCCACACTTACAGCATGTGGCAACAAACGGTTCACAGGTCATTTTCACTGCACATTTTCACGTAAGGCCAACAAGGGCCTGGCAGTTCGCAAAACCATGGGCTCTGGGGCATTAATGGTTATGTAAAGGGGCTGAACAGAAACAGAGGGAGGATGAAGGGTCTCCAGGAACAGCAAGGTAAAAGGGGAATATGATGGATGGGTGGATCATGCTGTGTCTACGGCTGAACCTGCATTTCACTTGTGAGGAGATAAAGCTGAAATCTGGCCTTCTCTGATCCAAAGTCAACTGTGCAATAATAAGCAAAGATGGCTGCCACCACATGCAGAATGCACTGAGTAAGTTCCTGTTTTTCTCTTCTGGGGCAGAGTAGAATTCCTTGAATGTGAGGCCCTCCTAGGGTTAATGAATTGTGCATCCAAGAATCAGTAAACCATCTGGCATCAACTTTCACTTCATCAGCAGATAACTCATGGTGGCTTAGTGGTTAGCACTGCAGCCTCACAGCACTAGGGTCCTGGGTTCAATTCCAGCCCCAGGTGACTGTCTGTGTGGAGTTTGCACATTCTCCTTGTGTCTGTGTGGGTTTCCTCTGGATGCTCTGGTTTCCTCCCACAGTCCAAAGATGTGCAGGCTAGGTGGATTGGCCATGCTAAATTGCCCATAGTGTTCAGTGGTGTGTGGGTTAGAGGAGGATGGGTCTGTGTGGGATGTTCCAAGGGACTTGTTGGGCCGAAGGGCCTGTTTCCACACTGTAGGGATTTGGATTCTAATTCTAACTCGTTCAAGAATGAACATGACAGATTAGGGATTTGAGCAATCATGACCATTACATTGTCTGCACTAATTGCCCTCTTGTCATCTTGACTAAGCAAATATAATTGGACAAGCTACCTTCAAAGCATCGCCTAGGCTTGTATTTCCAAAATAAATGCCATAGCTATCACTTGAAGACAATGCTTCGCAGCTGAAACAGACTGAGCAATAAGTATGCAAGGACATGGTCTATGGTATGCAAAGATGCCTTTTGTTTTTTGGGGGGGGAAAGTGAGGGTTATTTTGGTGGCCTACTGGCAGAATTCCTCTCTCACTGGTGTAGGATGAACACTTTTTGGATAAGATTACATACCTCATAGCTCCTTATCAAGTCATGATATTGACCTTGATGCATGTCACAGTGTGACACATACCATTACACCTTACTGTGATTCTTGTCAGGACTGAGGAGTACCAATTGTGAAATGGTATTCTCTTTCTGACATTCTGCAGAGATTATCTACTAACACATCTAACATGAATGTTGCCATGGCTGGAACCCTTGTGACGTTGTGGCAAATGCCTCAGATGAGACAGCAGATACGTTGTTAGCAAGCACAGCAAATTTCAGTGGCAGTCGGATGGTCTCTAGAGGAAGAAGTAGCAGGTGAGGATTTTCAATACAGTCGGAGGCACATCTATAGGTCTTGTTACCAACTTCTATGCTTCAAGGAGACACAATGCAGCTGCAGATTGAGGATGTGATGAGCCATTTAATTTGAGTTCAATAAAAATCGGGAATTAATTAATCTGGAACATGAAAGTATTGTCAATTGTCAGGGAGAACTCCATCTGGATCAAGAATGCCCTTTTGGGAAGGAAGCTGTCATCCTCACCTGGCCTGGCCTACATGTGAGTCCAGACAGACAGCTATGTTGTTGACTCTTAACTGCATTGTGGGAAATTAGGGACGGGTAATAAATATGGGGCCTGGCCAGCAACATCTACATTCTGTAAATGAATAAGAAAAAAGTTCAAACTATATGTGTACCTCTGCCAAATTTTGGAGATCTGAGCGAGATGCCATGGATCTGCCATGGTGCATACCTATCGTACATGATAAAGAGAATTCCTAGGTTCCTGTTACCTCCCAAGGCCCTCAGGCCTTACTGGAATGGCTGCTGGGAGATGAGGGCTACACCCTCCATACATGGCTGATGACATCCTTATGAAACTTCATTAGCAGGTAACTCATTGTTCAAGACTGACAGATATAATGCTGCCCAAGCTTCCCCACCAGGGCAATCGTTGAATAGAATGCAGACCTCCTTAAGGTGAGGTATTGGTGCCTGGACCTCTCTGGCATGTCCTGGAATAATGCCCAGAAAGTGTCCTGCTTCGTTGTAGCAGGCAGGGGCTTTCACAACTGAAACAGGTAAAGAAGAGGCTTCCTGGATATAGTTGAAATGAGGCAGCAACAACAAACTTCTAATGATGGTGAGGATAAGAATGAGGATGCCGATATTGCCTACGAAGAACATTTAAGAGAGCATGACAAAGCAGTCCCAAATTTAAATCTAGTTCTCAAATGAATTAACTGGGTTTGGTCTTCATTTAATTGTTAAACATTGTGTTTTCATTTACATGTGGAATGTGTGTATCAATGGCCGGGCTAGCATTTATTGCCCGTCCCAGTTGCCCTTGAGACCAAGATAGTATCTTCTGCCTGGGACTGAGCACATGCTTGGGCTTGCATTCATCTGAGCGCTGGACTCAAAGGGCAGTTCTTCATCAATCTTCTTGTGGAGATGTATCACTCATTGCTGGATCATGTTACCGAATCTGTCGTAGAATGAGTACTCACCAAGCTGAAAGTCTCTGAGCTAGTGGAGGGTACAAATGAAAGCCTTGCCAATACACCCAAGAGTTATGGTAGAGGCGGTGCTGTGGATCTCTGTCGCTGATCTCCTCTTGTTTGTGGTTCAGTGAGTACCACTAATACCTACACAAGAACAGAGAAGGAGTTAGTTGCCTAAGGGGGATAAAAATTTGTGCAGGATAAGAATGAGTTAGCGTTGTTGATAATGCAGGAGCAGTACAGCCTAATGAAGCTCACCGGGTTGGTTGGACATTGAAATCTGTCTGTCCCACATGAGCAGTTGGACTCTTCTGCCAGCTTCAGTATTTTATCCTCACTGGAATGAGGTGCCTACTGTCTGCCAGCATAACTCTCTTCCTATTGTCACTGCCCCTTCAGTCAGGATGTGGGCTACTTTTTCCTGCAATGAGGCAAAGGGAGGGATTGAGCGTGCTGGAAAAGCAGTGAGTGGTGAGAGTACAAGCAGGAGAGGTAGTGAGTGAGTGGCAAGTGCAGAGGTCAGGAAGGGTTAGTAGTTTAGGAGGATGAGGTGTGTCACAACCATTGAGGGGACATGATCAATGCAGTAGTGAGAGCTGTAGTCCACATGCCTCGGTGAGCAGTGTGTGCAGTGGCAGGGTTAGTGTGAGAGGTTAGGGTGGTCCTGTCAGTGTGAGGTCCCAGAGAAAATATGATGGCACTTGTCCTGTTGAGTGCGTAAGATCATTGACCATCTACCTGCACTGCTTTCTGTTTCTTTTTACTCTTGACACAATGCTGATCTGGGCTGCTATCTCATTCTAGGATTTGGTGACGTGGTCTCTTTTAGCCGTCTGCAGGATAAAGTGCTGCTCTGTTCTCCTCGACCCCATCCACCAGTGCTGCCTAACGGTAAAGTGGGGCAAGATGATCCTTTTCTGGGCCATGTCCTCAATGGTGACAGCTGACTACGACAATCTGAGTGGAAGTTCTTGGCTGGCAGTATCTGAAGTGGTGTTTAGCATGTTTTGCCTACGGCATCAATGGCTTGAATATCGGAAGACCCTGATAGTGGGGAGCAGTGTCCTACTCCATGACCCGATGAGACGGTCATTGTCGATAATGTCCTTATCAATGAGGTGAAGAGCAGAAGGTTGTGTGAGAAAAGCTGCTTCAAGCCATGAATTTCACTTCTCAAGCTCTAGCTCAAAATGGGAAAATTCAGCCCTGTATTTTGTAAGGAAAACTGGTTTGTCTTTAGCATGAATATAAAGAATTTTAAAATATGACTCCTAGATGTCAAAGGGTCACTCTTACAGAGTCAGCTGGTATTGAGACTTGACTGTATTTACCTCAGGAGAAAAAAAGCATAGAAGACATTTTAAAGTTCATTCAATTTATCCAAGGGTAAATAAATTGGCAATGGCTCCGCAGAGGTGTGAACAGATCTTCATTTCTCACCAACAACTTGTCAGGATGAGAACCACCCAAGCTAATACCTGAGACAGTTCGAAGTTACTTACCTAGACTAAAGATAATGGATGGGTTAATGCTCCAAATCTAGGCATGTTCCCCT
>JAHRHZ010000029.1:7004778-7025200 GCA_024137785.1 Ginglymostoma cirratum
TAAAGATAATGGATGGGTTAATGCTCCAAATCTAGGCATGTTCCCCTCCACTCCTCTGTCAGCCTTCCACAAGGTCCGTTCCCTCTGGGACATCCTTATCCACTCATCCTTCACTGCCAACATCCAACCACCCACCCCCCCCCCACCCCCCCACAGCCCTGTGGCACCTTCCCCTGCAACCACACTTGCCCATTTACTTCCTCTCTCGTCAGTATCAATGGCCCCAATCACACCTTCAGGTGAAGCACCACATTACTTGCACTTACACAATGTAGTCTATTGCATTCGCTGCTCACAATGTGGGCTTCTCTACATTGGGAAACGAAGCAATGACTGGGTGAGCGCTTTGCAGAACACCTACATGTTCTGCCTGCAAAAAAGACTGTGAGATTCCAGTTGCCTGCCACTTCATGGGATGGCACGGTGGCTCAGTGGTTATCACTGCTGCCTCGCAGCGCCAGGGACCCGGGTTTGATTCCAGCCTCGGGCATCTGTCTGTGTGGAGTTTGCACATTCTCCCCGTGTCTGTGTGGGTTTCCTCCAGGTGCTCTGGTTTCCTCCCACAGTCCAAAGATGTGCAGGTTAGGTGGATTGACCGTGCTAAATTGCCCATAGTGTTCAGGGCAGTGTAGGTTAGGTGGGTTGTTGGCGGGGGTGGGTCTGGGTGGGATGCTCTGAGGTTCAGTGTGAACTTGTTGAGCCGAAGGGCCTGTTTCCACACTGTAGGGATTCTGGGATTCTGTGATTCAACACACCACCCTGTTCCCTGGCCAACATCTCTATCTCAGGCTTGCTGCAGTACTCCAATGAAGCTCAGCACAAGCTGGAAAAATAGCATCTCATTTTCTGCTTTGGAACTCTACAGCCTTCTGGACTCAATATTAAGTTCAACAATTTTAGGGCTTGAGGCACATTCTCCTCTGCCCTTGTCCCAACCCACACACACCAGGCCTTGTTATCATATGGTCTGCTATTACACACAACCCATTTTTAGCCTCTAATAGTCCCCAGTGTTAGCTATTCATTCTCCTAGGCTGATCATTATCCACTCCTTTGTCTGCCCAACTGTCCTCTCTCTCTGGGCTCTATCTCCACCTATTTTTTACTTCTTACTCCCTCCCCCCACCCTACTTTCTGCATAAAAATCAACTTTTTCTGAGCTACCATCAGTTCTGAGGAAGGATCACAGGACCCGAAACGTTAACTCTGTTTCTCTCTCTACAGATGCTGCCAGACCTGCTGAGCTTTTCTAGCAACTTCTGTTTTGGTTCTGATTTCCAGCATCGGCAGTTCTTTTGGTTTTTATTCTGTATCTAATGTGGAAACATATTTTGACAGTTTTTATACTGCAGCCATTTTAAGTTTTAACTGTATGAAGTCAAGCTGTAAGCAGCCATTTTTATGCAAACAGCATAAGGGAACATCTTGAAGCAGTCCTTTTTTGTCACCATGAAGAAGAAACATTCCAGTTCTGCAGTACAAAACAAAGGAGCCTTCAATCACTCTGAGGTTATTCTGCTCAGTCTGTGGGAGCAATCACCAACTATTCAACAACGTAGCCATCACAGCTCTGAGGAAGAGTCACCAGACCCAAAACATTAACTCTGGGTTTTTCTTCACAGATGCTGCAAGACCTGCTCAGCTTTTCTAGCAACTTTGTATTTGTTTCATTGTTTATCACAGCTCTGAATTTTGGGTTCAAGACCTTTCTTTTGACAGAGAACCTTCAAGGAAGTAACATGCCTGCAACAATCTTAGAGATTAATCTCATGCTCGTCGTTAGAAATATCTTTCATCCTTATCTACTTTTAATTTTTGTACATGTATTTTTAGTTAATAATCTTTTTGCTCTTACTCGAATAACTACAGCAGTAGTTTTGCAATAAATTAGCCCATTATCTTAATCGATTATAAAGCTGTGCAGCTGGTGACTTATAAAATGTAGCACTCGCAAACTGAACTAAAAGGGGATAATATACGAGCTAAATAAAATTTATTCCTCGCAGACCACTCTGAGAACATTCCTGGTGTGGTCAGGTTGGTATTCCATACTTTTAAGGGAAATGGTGCAGGAATGTGCATCAAACCAAGCAAATTTTAAATCTGGCCAGCATTCATTCATTTATGGATCATGAATCTTGAGATTCCGAATACATTACCTTATTGTTTTTCTGTACGAACCTACTCATGTTTAACACTGACTTATTTGGGATGTTAATACTGAATCACATTTTAAGTGTGCTACTGAATTAGACAGCACACGGTTAAACCAAAATGCCCAGCTATTTGTGTTACTTTTCCCTGAATCTGTGCAGCCCAATGACATTTCTCTTCCATGTTTCTTGCAAAGGCAGGAAAAACCTCAGGAAATGTGCTCATGCTGAAAATGTAACATGCTGTGATCATCCTCCCTGAGGATAGAGAAAAAGATGTTGATCTCCTCAGGAAGAGAGAAAAAAAACACCATCAGTTTTCCCTATGGATCCACTGCTGAGCTGTGTAACATAGCTGGAAGCTCCAGGAGAAATTTGGTTTACAAGCAGTTAATTCTAAAAACACATTGTGAGACAGAATACTTTTCCTATTTTCTTTCATTTATCGATGAATAAGACAATGATAGATGCCTGTAAAAGCTAGTTATGTTGAATAGCACTCGTCAGGCATGATGATTGCCACCACAGATGCACTGGCAAGGTGCCAGACTCAATGTGCCACTATTGTGCCCTTCCTCCCCAACCTCAATCTTCTTATCAAATTGAAGCCTGAGATGAACAGTCTCAAAGCACGTGCATGACTTCCGAGGTTCGGCACTGCAAGGTGCTTGCCGTGGGAAGCTGTCTTTGTCACTTGCACAATCTCGTTCTGTGACCTTGTTTAAGCATCTGGACTCCAGTCAAACGGCAACTTTGTTTACAGTGCCGGGCGTGTGTGGAAAAAAAATGACTTCCTGATCGTGTCGTGCAACCGTGAGGTCAAACCGTTTGCAGGTGAATAAACAAGAGTCCTCCAGCCTTAGCCTGCGTGCTCAACTGCTAGCGTTGTCACCTACAAAGTAATATTGCTGCCATCAAGCTCATATCTGAGGAACAGCATCCAGTGTTGGCACTTGAACACCAGGCCTTTGTATTGTTTTGTAAGAGAACAAAGAAACAAATGTTCTGGAGTACCAGAGATTGTGATGTGAAGTGTTTACTTCTTTCAATAAAACAGTTGACCACATTATCATCATCACAATCATCTGACTTCTTGCTCATGTGACTTTTGGCTGTTACTGTTTCACAAGAGGCTTTGCAGCTCTTGTGCAGTTCCGCGGGAAGAAAGTCAAAAGCTGTGTCTTCCGTCGCGGATATAAGAGTATCTATAGTTATCAAACATTTTACTTTGCTTGCATAACGTTTTATTACCTTGCCCAGCATACCTCATCAAATGTCTTATGTGATCTGTGTCATTTATTGTTAACGTTTTATTTCTTTTTAAAAAAGCCTTGCCTGAAAGGTTGATGCTGGATCTTGCTCGTCATCGCTCTGATTCGATTATAGCTGATCTCTGGTGAGGTCAGGGAATGACCCTGATAGCTGTTTTTGCCAGCTGGGATCCTGGAGCGGCAGGAGTACTGACAAATGAAACATGTGACTGAAGTGTCAGGGGAAATGTGGTGGCATCACTTGCCAGAGATCAAAACGGGAGTGGAGAGTGGCGTAGGGATTGGCGTGGTGTGATAGTGCTTTTCTTTTTAGCTGGAGACGAATTGGTGAGAAGTGTGTGGAGTGAGCTCCAGGCCTGGTGGGATATGTAGGAAATGTGCCTCTCCATCTGACTGCTGGCTTTCATTTCTTCGCCTCCCTGCTCTCCAGATGAATCTACAGGCAGCATTAAAATCTAGCAACCATATACGAATCTACAGGACACACATCCGAACCTACAGGCTGTACCAGAATCAACAAACAGTACGTGAAGCGACAGGCATCATCACCAGACTAAGTTGTACGTCTGGCAGGATTTTGCAAACCATACTGCTGCCTCAGGGGAGACCCATTGTCTTGTGGTTTGGATCATTTCAAACCACTTGTATAGTGAACATTGTCACATTTGCAGAATTGTTGGTCAGGCTTAGTTTATATTTTAGATTTGTAATTTTCATCTGTATTCAACTCCCTAGCTTGAAGCTTTGTAAAAGACTTCGTTAAACCTTTCTTATCTTTCCTCCTTTCAGGTGTTGTTTAAAACCTACCTCTGACTGAGTCTTCAGCCATTTGTTTCTCCAGGGCTTGGTGCCACGTTTTGTCAAACAATGCTTCTGCGAAGCAATTTGGTGCGTTTTATTACATTAAAGGTGCTATATAAATCCAGGTTTATTTTGACATACGGTGGGGTGGGGCAGCTTCGACGAAAAGCATGGGGAGCACCATTAACTTTTTAATGTTGTTTCCTTTGAAAACAAACATCATCCCTGGCTGAGTGGTTAAGGCATATTTAAACCCTCAGTGCAGAAATTGGTTTCTGAAGCTCTGAATTATGCATGAGATTTGCTGAGACAGCAAAGGCTCCATCTCAAAGAAAGCTTTTGGAATAAAATCAGCTTTTCAAAAAAAATGATTATTGTCAATATTTCTGTGGATATGCGTCCAATTTTCACTCTTCCATTGAATTGACTGTTGCTGTCTGATTTATCAAGCAAGAGGCCTAATGTTTTCCTGATGATATTTCTTAAAAAGGGTGAGGTGACTGGAGAAATGCCTGACTGGGCCTTCCTGGAAAAAAAATCTCAAATCCAGTGCCACAAAGCCAGCCCTGTGTGCGCTTGGATTATGTTTGTCCAGCTGTTGGAAAGGCATTCCTGCAGAGAGGTTCTAATAACCTTGCGCCACAAACTCAAAAGGGGAATATAATCTGTTTGGAGTTCAGGAGTGTTGAGCTCAGCAAAGAGCTATGTGCAGTAGAGCATAGCTACTTTTCTAATGACCATACACGCAGAACCACTGGCAGTTCTGTTTGAAGAAAAGCATGATGCTGGCAAATGAAGGCTGCATAAAGAGTGCAATGGAAATGATCACCCCCCTGTTGACAACCTTTGAGAACTGCACATTTCCAACATCAAAAGTGTAGATGCTGCAAAAATAGGGCTGCCAACCTTGGATTGCACTGGAGTCCCTGACCAGGATTAATCTCCTATTGTGGCAAACAACAACCAGAAGAGAAAAATCAACAGGGCATTAAACAACGTGATGCCATAATTTCACTTTCTTTTCTTTGAGTACTTCTGTTTTCTAAATTGTAATAATATCAGAGATAGCTGTTTGGCAGGGGTGAGTTGTGGCAGGAATTCTTGTGATGAAATGTCCATGACAGTTGGCTAGCCAATTGCAAAATTCTATCAGGACAAACACGACCACACACAAATAATATATCTCCGCGCAGTGAAAAAGAAAGACAAATTACACCTGTGTAGACGTAAAAGTACCACACATGGCAGGGTTGGATGAAATGCTGCTGCTAATGCGTATATAAGACTAATTGTCTCTGTCACAGAATTGTCACCACACCCAGTTTTCCTCTGGTTACTGCCACAGTCTCACAAGCAGGTGGAGTTTCTCTCCACAATGTAGTTACTGGATCACGTCCAAACCTTCCTCCCTCATGTATTTTCTCCATCAGCTTACACTCTCCCTCCCTCTAAGCAAATGACTTTTTATGTTGCGCCCACTGTCTGGGCAAGGTTCCAGACAAAATACCCTAAATTGTTAAGCCCCGAGGTGGAGAGGGATCAACTGTCTCTCCTTCTTTACTCACCTGTCCTTTAGTCACAATAAGATTATTTAGAAAGGATCCCTTCTCCTTGTGATATCTTCCTCCCAGAACAAATTTATTTATTTTAAAAGCAGCCAATTTAACCAGTCCTTCCTGAATGAACAAAAATGAGTTTATTAGTTACAAAATGTGAGAAAGAGACGATGACACAACACAGATACAGATTTTTAATAGAGGCCAATAACGGTTAAAATAACGATATATGGATCTGTGTCAGAGCCATTTAAGAGTTGATATGAGAATGTTGCAGTGGATGTTACAGGTCACATTGGCATTGATAGTTGAACAATTGATTTTGAGATTCCTGGTTTTGCCAGTTGATTGAAATTCTTTAGACCTGGTTCTTTTCGATAGGTCTGGCTGACAGCACTCAGAATGAGAGAGTGTCTTTTCCCTTTCCATACATTAGGATAGCAGGCCACACAGAAGCCATGGTTAAAGCTCGTTATTAATCCTGTTTTTGTGGATCCCTGGAGGGTTAAATCACAAACGTGTCAGCAGTGAGACGTTTCCTTGGAGTCAGCCTCTTGTTATTTCTTCCTTTTACTCTTTCCAGTTTAATCTTTTTCTGACTCTGTACAGGTACGACATTCCAGAATTCCACTTGAAGCAGCTACTGAATTTACCTCTGCAGACATCTTGATGGTATCAGACCTCTTTTAAATCACAGATTGGAATTAAAAATTTGATACGTCCTTAGGCGATCCCAGGCTATGATCCGTGCTCTTGGTGCTGACTGTGCGTTTGTTTGACGGATTAAAATGGCACCCTTTTTTCCATTGTCACAAAATGGCCACCAGGTAATATCAACTGCTCCCTCCTGAGAAGACGGCACCTCTAAGTCAATTAGTTCATGATAAACTGTAAAAGAGTGCATAATTAAAACATGATTGGAATGTAGTTTTGTTGACAATTATCCTGTAGATGAACCTTATGTGTAGTGATGGAGTGTGAAGTCAACAGGCTATTTGATGGAAGATAAGAGATAACAAGGTGTAGAGCTGGATGAACACAGCAGGCCAAGCAGCATCAGCAGACCAGGAAAGCTTTTTGATGTTTCGGGCCTAGACACTTCTTCAGAAATAGGGGAGGGGAAGGGGGTTCTGAAATAAATAGGGAGATAGGGGGAGGCAGATAGAAGATGGATAGAGGAGAAGATAGGTGGAGAGGAGACAGACAGGTCAAAGAGGCGGGGTTGGAGCCAGTAAAGGTGAGTGTAGGTGGGGAGTTAGGGAGGGGATAGGTCAGTCCAGGGAGGACGGACATCTCAAGGGGGTGGGATGAGGCTAGTAGGTAGGAGATGGGGGTGGGGATTGAGGTGGGAGGAGGGGATAGGTGGGAGGAAGGACAGCTTAGGGAGGCGGGGACAAGCTGGGCTGGTTTTGGGATGCGGTTGGGGGAGGGGAGATTTTGAAGCTTGTGAAGTCCACATTGATACCATTGGGCTGCAGGGTTCCCAGGCTGAATATGATTTGCTGTTCCTGCAGCCTTCGGGTGGCATCGTTGTGGCACTGCAGGAGGCTCGGGATGGACATGTTGTCTGAGGAATGGGAGGGCGAGTTGAAATGGTTCGCGACTGGGAGGTGCAGTTGTTTAGTGCAAACCGAGCGTAGGCGTTCCGCAAAGCCGTCCCTAAGCCTCCGCTTGGTTTCCCCGATGTAGAGGAGGCCACAACGGGAACAGCGGATACAGTATACCACATTAGCAGATGTGCAGGTGAACATCTGCTTGATGTGGAAGGTCTTCTTGGGGCCTGGGATGGGGGTGAGGGGGGTGGTGTGGGGGCAGGTGTAGCACTTCCTGTGGTTGCAGGGAAAAGTGCCGGGTGTGGTGGGGCTGGTGGGGAGTGTGGAGCAGACAAGAGTCACGGACAGAGTGGTCCCACCGGAAAGCAGATAAGGGTGGGGAGGGAAAAATGTCTTTGGTGGTGGGGTCGGATTGCAGATGGCGGAAGTGTTGGAGGATGATGCGTTGGATCCGGAGGTTGGTGGGGTGGTACGTGAGGACTAGGGGGATTCTGTTTTGGTTGTTATTGCGGGGACGGGGTGTGAGAGATGAGTTGCGGGAAATGCGGGAGGCACAGTCGAGGGCGTTCTCAACCACTAATGTTGGTGAAGTTGCAGTCCTCAAAAAACGAGGACGTCTGAGATGTTCGGGAGTGGAATGCCTCATCCTGGGAGCAGATGGGGCAGAGGCGAAGGAATTGGGAATAGGGGGATAGCATTTTTGCAGGAAGGTGTGTGGGAGGAGGTGTATTCTAGGTAGCTGTGGGAGTCGGTGGTCTTGAAATGGATTTCGGTTTCCAGGTGGTTGCTAGAGATGGAAACAGAGAGGTCGAGGAAGGAGAGAGAGGTATCAGAGATGGTCCAGGTGAACTTAAGGTTGGGGTGGAAGGTGTTGGTGAAGTGGATGAACTGTTCGAGCTCCTCGTGGGAACACAAGGCGGTGCCGATACAGTCATCAATGTAGCGGAGGAAGAGGTGGGGTTCAGGGCCAGTGTAGCTACGGAAGAGGGATTGTTCCACATAACCTACAAACAGGCAGGCATAGCTTGGGCCGATGCAGGTACCCATGGCCACCCCCTTTGTCTGTAGGAAGTGGGCTGCTGCTTGGCCTGCTGTGTTCATCCAGCTCTATACCTTGTTATCTCAGATTCTCCAGCATCTGCAGTTCCTACTATCTCTGATGGAAGATAAGTTGCTCTCTGCGCCCAGTCCCATCCACGCCTGACATCCACATATCCATATGCTTCCGTTAGGGACTGCTTGACAGCACTCAGATTGTGGAAACATTGCTTGCCGGACCCACCAACCCCTTAAACTAGAGTTTCTGAGCTGGACTGTAGTACACCAATCCTTGTGCCAACTTTGTTCTGCTGACTCACCATAGATTAAATTATTCCTGATCTGTTGTTGGTCTGTCTGTTGGCCTGTAGGAATGAACTAGCCACTACCCAAATTACTTGAGCAATAGCAGGATCCAGTGCCAAATTGCATTTATATTTTAAAGTAAGAAACTAGCATGGTGGTGGTGTTACACATGGTTGACATAGGCAACCCTACGACATGCCAAGATTTCTGCATTCCTCTGACTCTAGCCTCGTGTCACTTTTCACTTTTCTTCACACCACCATCGCGAGTGCGCCTTCTGCCATCTAGGCCCGAGGCTCTGAAATTTCCTTCCTTACCTCTCTGCATCCCTACCTGTCTCTCCTCCTTTATGCCCATCTACCCTTTTAGACACATGCTTCAATCTCCTTTTACATGACCCAGTTACTAAACTTTGTCAGGTTGTTGGAAAACCTTTTCAGAAAATTTCACTCTGCCAAAGAACATTGCTTAAGTGCCATTTGTTGTTGACGTGGTTAATACCAACATATTTAAGAGAGAGGTGGTAGAAAGACAGAGCTTTAGGAAAGGAATTCCAGAGATTAGGCCCTACACAATTGAATATTACTAGAAGGAGCCACAATGGCACATTCTTAAGGAGAGGAGTTGCGCATTGATATCCTTGTAAATTGGGTACACTCTCCACAGAGGAGATTCTGTGGGCCCATCAGGGCATTCTCATTGATAAAAGCGGGGATTAATTCAGGTTGCTTTTGAACTGAGTCAGGGAGTTAGTCAGAACTGAATTATGACCCAATTCACCCGTTCTGAGGAAGGGTCACCGGAGCCGAAATGTTAACTCTGATTTTTTCTTCACAGATGCTGCCAGACCCGCTGAGCTTTTCCAGCAACTTCTGTTTTTGTTCATCGTAGCAATCTCTGCTCAGTGGTGAAAGCTTTGGACTGCAATGGTACTAACTATTCTGCCTGAGAAAGTAAAGTTGAAACAGAGTCCTGCCCGTAAAAGGATAAAAAGACCCTGTTAAAACTATTTCCTATTATCACAAAAATAGCACCAGATTGAGAAGCAAATTAAGGCAGGCCAGTTCAAAATTTCTAAAATGTACACTGAATGCCAAAAGTCTGGATTTTACAATAAAATTTATTTTCTTACTTTGCTTTCTCACGATGTTAATGCACCCATTAACAAAGGTAAAATGGAAATAATTTATCATATTTTCAGAGCGTCCCAAACATTTATCAGCCAAAGAAATGCATTTACTTGCCAAGCATGTCAATGTGACGACCAGTTCTGAGTTTACCAGGATTCCACAAATAGCAAATGAGCTGTGTTTGATTATAACTGTTGAGCAATAAATGATGCCCAGATCATTGAGATAGTTCCTCAACTCATCTCCAACAGATTTCATGGTCACTTTCTGTGCAGCCGAATTAACAGGTGAGATCCTGGTGCATTGTCTTATCTGAAAGATGGTGCTTCCGACAACATGGCACAACCTCAGTTTCATAGTGGAGCGTCAGCCTACTTTATGTGCTGGTTGAACCTACACCCTTCTGACTTAAAGGCAGGAGAGGGACCATTAAGCCTCACTGAAAACAAACAAGATCATTCACTTTTCAATCAGGCAGCTCTGTCATCATTTTACACTGCGCCATGTTTTGTTTTGGGTTGGGCTAAAATGTGCCATTTCATTTATTAGATTGATTAATCATTCCATCACGTAGGAGGCATAGCCTTTAAAAGTGGTCTGGGTGATATCTGGGTGATATCAGGAAAGATTTATTCATTAGAAAGGCTATTAGAAACCTGGAAATCTCATGCACAAAAGAAGTTGTTGAAGTTAGGACAGCTGAAGACTGAGATTAAAAGGTGTCAATACAGCGTGGGGCTGGAGGAACACAGCAGGTCAGGCAGCATCAGAGCAGCCTGACCTGAACGGTCCCCACCCAAAATGTTGACTTTCCTGCTCCTCTGATGCTGCCTGACCTGCTGTGTTTCCTCCAGCTCTATGCTGTATTGACTCTGACTCCAGCATCTGCAGTTCTTGCTATCTCTGAGATTAAAAGACTTTTACTGGGTAAGCGATTTAAGGGTAATGGTAGGTAAATGGAGTTAAGTTACAGGTCAGCCATGATCTAGTCAAATGTGGGACAGGTTTAGGGGATATCATTTCTATTCCACTGACAGGGGACCTCCTGCTGTTTTTTTAACTCTAACTCCAAAATGAACATGCTGGGTAACAGCATGTGTAAAATTATGTAGAATTATTTACCATGTCAGCTGTGACTCTGGAGCTAGCATTTTCATCTCTGAGTCTAAAGTTTGTAACTAAGTTTCACTCCGAAGATTTGAACAAAAAGTCTTCACTGACCCTTTCGTGCAACGCTGTGGCAGGTGCCAGATGAAACATTAACTGGAGGCACTGTGCGTCCATTTAGTAAAAGAACCCACTACACTATTTGAACAAGAGCATGGGCATTCTTACCAGGTATCCCTCAATCAGCATTACACTAACAAATTATTTGGCCACCACCATATTTCTGTTTGTGGCAGCTTGCTCTGCACGGATTGCCTGCTCTGTTTTTTACGTGATAAATGACCACGCTTCGAAAGTATTTCATTGGCTGTTAGGTGCTTTCAGATGAGGCTGAGGTTTCGAAAGGCGCTATCTAAATGCAAGTGCACCTACAACATAAATGCCAGACTGTGGGGAGGTTTAAGCAGTTGCCGTGCTGAATTGCTTTTAATTTGCAGCTCACTATTAAGTCAATGTGCGTAACCTGACAGATGTGAATGGCATGTAATGTCAGAAAGGGTAGAGGACATTATTTTGTTTGGATATTAGCTCAAACAGCTGGTCATTAATGAAGGCAGCTCTTGTGCTGAAGCCACTTATGCATGTGAATAGCTGCCTGATTGATGCTGCCCCTCCAGAGACACCCAGGTCTGGCAAGTGATGCCCGAGGCAGAATAATGTAGCTGTAGTTTGACTGCGCTCTAACAGAGCAGTATGTCATTGTGTCACCAAGCAATTGAGGTTACTTCGGGGCAAAGGCAGGCAGACACGACCGATAGCGTCAGTCAGCCATGGAGCTATTAGAATACAGCCTGACCTACTTGAAGTTCAGCTGATGAGGTGAAAGCTGCAGGATGCAATGAGATCCCTGATAGGCTGAACATTGTTGCTAGGGTTTTGGGGTGAAGCTTTCCCTCCCATTGACTGTGACTGAGTGATAAAATCGGACTGGAATTCAAAGCTTCAACTCAGTATTGTTGCCGTGTTTTCTTTTCCCCTTTTGTTGCTGTTGCGTTTCAAGTCAAAATACATAGCGTTGTATTCCGAGGGACAGTCGATATGTTAATAGTGACACCTTTGCTGACACTCTGAAACAACTTTGTATCATTGGGCTGCGCATAAAATACATATTTATAAGTATTTACCAAACAGGTCCCCTTGTAGTTAACGTTAACTGGATTGTGGTATGGGATCTGTCAAACATAATTACAAAGATTGTCACTGTTTACTCCACATAAGGTTGTCAGCTCTGGTTTGACGTATTCCTGGAGCTTGGGTCCCGTTATCAACTACCCCGCCCAGACCAACAATTATTTCCTTCCTTCTCCCATGTTTTAATAGCTCATAAACGAACACTTGAAACTCTTTCACGCCCTCCTTCTGATTTGTCTGGCGGATTGCTTGCAGCAGTATGTATTCAGGTGATTGATCCTTACCTCCTGGAGATTCCAGGACAGTCCTGAAGGGTTAGTGACCCTTCCCATCCCCCAGCCCCATTTCAGCTCCGATTGCGGAAGCTTGCTGAGAAGCTGCTAGACGGACATCCTTCAAAAAAAAAATCCATTTGCTTCCTATTATACACGGCCTGTCTAGCTCAGTTTCGTGCAGTCACGAAGGAAATCGTTCAGGGAATTGTCAGTAAGTGTGTATAGCTTTGGAAAAAAATCAATCAGAAATAGGCCAAAAGGTGATCCCTTTAATTATAGGCTAACAGATCCAGATTGATTAGATATGAGCTGGAGACCATAGGTCCTATTTACAGCTGTAAATTATTTAAAGTCAGTGTGCTGTATTTTAATGCCAGGAGCATTCTCTGCACGCAAGAAAATATTGAGTCTCCGGCAATAGAGGATCAGGACTGTTAAATAAGAATATATATATTGCTCAGTACAGTCCTAAGTACCTTTCTTATATAGAGTTTAATTCAATGAACAGCATTAAAATAAACCATTCATTGTAAGTAGTTCTCACCAGTGCTTATGCTGTCCATGTGCTTCCCCCCCCCCCCGCTCTGTTTCATCTAACCCTATCTGCATAGTCTTTATTTCTTTCTGCCCTATTTAATTTCCCAGCTTTCCCTTAAGTGAATCCATGCTATTTGCCTCAACCACTCCATGCAATAGCACGTTCCACATTCTAACTACATTGTGGATAAGGAAATTATTCGTGACATTTCTATTGAATTTATTAGGACCATCTTCTATCTATGGCCTCTTGATTTGGTCTCTGCAACAAGCAAAAATAGGTTTCAATCTTACAGAACCCTTTCATAAATAACAAATAGTTTAAGGTATTATTTATTATCCACAGTCAATGCATTCTGTGGCACATTCATAACCTTTTCTGAAACTCAGGGCTTGAATTTTTAGGTGAAAGTGGAAGTAGCTGGGTATACAGGTTTGTATCACCAGCTGGGCATATCCATTCCTTAGCTCTGTCATGCCAACAAGTCAGTTTCTTAGGGGTGAGTGGGAGCAATGGGCAGTAACTCGAATATTGGCCATGAAGGGTTATTGTCAGAAACTCATTTAGTATTTCCAGTTGGTCTTTAGGTCCCTGCGATGGTGGAATACAACTGGAGTCAACTGGAGACAACCTCACAGTGGCAAACCAGGCAGCTAGCTTAAAACTTTCCATCCCTCTGGCTTTATTTACAGCTTCTGGTTGCTTTGAGGAGAGTGGGGTCCAGCCACAATGCCATTAGAATAGCCCAGATGCTAAGGTCTGTCTTTAAGATTTAAAATATTGCAGAGAGGGCACTTCCACCTTGGGGGCGTCTTCTCCTCTACTTACATGAAGGGGTATCATACTGCTCCTTCCAAGCTGGCCAGTGATTGGCCGATCTGGGGAGTATAATAGACTGCAAGAGCTCGTGGGCATGGATCGAAAATCCGGAGGGACAAATCCTGCCCTTGAGCCTATCAGGTTATCTGCAGTAGTTGGTGATATGGAGTGGGGTTTTGAAGGTCATTAACCACAGAGGGTTTTGTGCTTCTGAGAAGGTTTTCGAAAGATAATTATGAATATGCACCAATAGTTTTTTAAAAAATTAATCATCAATCACTGGTAAAAATGAGTGTGCTTTTAAAAAAAATCAAACATGTAATAAATTACAGACCTAATGGGAAGAAAGGAGCAATGCCTGTGAGACTGATAAAGCTTTTAACTAAACATGGTATTGATTATAAAGATTAATCAAATATTGAACACACCAGCATCATTGTAAAAATAGGGACAACTGGCTGAGTTAAAAGTAGGTCTCAGAGACCAACAATTGCAATATTGCAGCTATCCGCCTACCTTGATTTCCTCTGCTAAACTATCCTCTGTGTTGTTTCCTTTGCCTCATTCAGATTACATTTCTTGTATCTCTGTCAGCTAACAAGTCTTTGGACAAATTTTTTTGCCGGCACTCATGTCGGGAGGGATCTGAATGGTGCATGCTGAATGTGTGGGGCATAGGCATGTTAAGCTTCAGCCCATCTTAATAACATATTAATTAATTAATTAATTCAATTTCTGGCTTCGTTTGGAAAAGCAATCGATCGATCAGCTCAGATCCTAAAACGGCAGGTGTTCAGAAAGCAAACACAGGAGAGCTGGCTTCCTTCAGTCTCTGCCCTTAACTCTTTGCCTGCTGAAGGCAGCTCAAAACCTGGCATTGGCAAATCTGGTCCCACTACATTCTGCATTCCTGTTTTTGTTTGACGGTGAACTTAAAGGCCTTTGATGATTGAATGGTGTAAGATCTTCCCGTACAACAGCTTCCTGAAAATAGCAACTCATAATGGGCACAAGTTGGTGCTGTTCACAACCTCATCCAACTGAGGCAGATCCGAATTTGCATAGCGCCTTTCGTGACCAAAATGTCCCAAACACCTTGCAGTGAATTCAATATTTTTGAGGTGTATTTGCAGTTGCAATGTAAGAAATGAGGCAGATGATTTGCATGCAGATATCAATGAGCTAATGACCAGATAATTCATCTTTGTGAAACCAGTGTTGAATGAAGGATAAATGCAGATGAGAGCATTGAGAAGAACACTCCTCTTTCCTTTTCAAATAGTGCCATGAGATTGTTCGTACGGTACTGAGTCATAGCATTAGCTACCAGTTCAATGTCTCCTCTAGAAGCCAGTAAGTCATCAACAGGAGCGGGTAGGAGGGCTGATATCACTGGGGGACGATGGATATCAATAAAATAAGGAACTAGTGGCTAAGAAGACAGACTGGAGAGCAGTGATGGAGATATTTGAGCAAATAATCTTTCATTGGAACACAGGAACAGAGGAAGGAAATTTAACCCCTGACCATGCTGAATCATTCAGAGATGTGATTGATCTACACCTTGACTCCACTTTGTCCTCTTTGTTCAATATTCCTTGGTTCCTTTGCATAACAAGATCTGTCAATCTCAGCCTTGAAAGCTTCAGTTATTCCACATCCACAGCACTTTATGGAAGTGGCATGGTTGCTCAGTGATTAGCACTGCTTCCTCACAGCACCAGGAACCTGGGTTCAATTCCAGCCTTTGGTGACTGCCTGTGTGGAGTTTGCACATACCCCCCATGTCTGCATAGGTTTCCTTCTGGTCTTGCAGTTTCTTCCCACAGTCCAAAGATGTGCAGGTTAGGTGGATTGGCAGTATTCAAGTTATCCATAGTGTCCAAGGATGTGTTGGCCTAGGTGGATTAGCCATGGTAAAGGTGGGGCTGGATCAGGGTGGGATGCTGTTTGGAGGGTTGGTGTGACTTGATGGGCCGAATGGCCTCCTTCTGCACTATAGAGATTCTGAGAGAGTTTCAAATTTCTGTTACCCTCTGTACTTCCCAATTTCTCTCCTGAACCTCTTGGCTCTAATTTACATTTTATACCCCTGGTCTTGCTACCCCATCAGAGGAATTAGATCAAATCCTTTCAGCATCATCAGATCCCCATCTCCACCAATCTCCTACATGCGAGGGCATATAATGGACTCTGAACTCTCCTATATCTGTTCTAGAACATGTGCTGCACACCCTCTAAGGCCATCGAACTCAACATAGTTGACTTTTCTTGCAGTGCTCTTCATGTATATTCAGGCACTGCTTCCTTGTCTGACTGAAGACATGGGTCAGCTATAAGTTGATTTATTGATTCCTATGTAACAAAAACACACAATGGATCACCATAGATAACAGTGACCATGACCTGATAACCCATGGCGATGAATCACTTTGGGAGTAAGCTTCATACCACACAACTCCCCTTCGGCTATAATTCTAGAATATGAGGGCAGAAGGACTGTTATTTACAGCAGGGTATGCAGGTCTGTTGTAGAAACTATGGCAAATATTTCAGACCAAAAGGCAGGCAGGGCAGCTGTCCTACAGTGGCAAATAGACATATGTTCCAGATGCAGAGCAGAGGCTATCAATTTGAAAACATGTTGTGTGGTCAGCACTGGGAACAGAATTTGAAAGAAGATTTTTCGTACTCAGTCCCTCTGCCTCCATCCTCTCCTGAACCCCATGCCCTCCAGGTCCCTACGGCTAGCATTTATTGTGCGCATGGATGGAGTTTGAAAAATGGGAATGGGATGGAAGGTATGAAGCTTGACTGTTGGACTGGAGACTTTTTTTTCACAAGAGTTGTTTTCTCACAGTCTGCCTAATTTTCCACAGCTTCAGTGGGGCCTGAGTGGCAGCCAAGAAAAGCTAGCTCGATGGATGATGTGTGAGTGCAGTGAATTGCTGTCCTAACATAATTAAAGAAACTGCAATGAAACAAGTCAGTCCTCATGCGACTCATTTCTCAATGGGGCTCAGTCTCCCTTTACACACTTAAGCCAAGCTGAGGGACCGTCAAGAATAAGCTTGAGGGGTTGTCCAAAAGTGTAGCCATTCTACTCATGTTAAAATAGAGCTATTTAATAGTGTATTTCTGATGAGGATTATATTCTTATTTAAGAGGGGTAACGAAAAGGAGTGAGGGAGTGCTGCACTGTCAGAGGTGCCATCTTTTGGAGGAGACTTTAAAATGAGGCCTGGCCTGCCCTTTGTCGAATATTTGGCACAAAACTGAGAAGAGCAGGAGAAATTTTCCTGGTGTCCAGCTCAATATTCAGCTCTCGACCAAATTGACAAAATGCAGATTATTTCGTGATTAGCACATTGGAGATTGTGTGACTTGCTGAGCATAAATTGGCTGCTTCCATTTCCAGCATTACAATCGTGTCTACTCTTTGAAAGTGGTTGGTGATATCATGAGACTATTAAAAGCACTGAATAACTATTAGAAATGATTTCAGTTCTCCACAGTGGATTAGAAATGAGAAGACAGAGAAGAATGTGCAGTGTGCAAAACGTAGATTGTACATTTAGTTCTTATGAGTACTGCAGTCTAACTCCAGTACCTGGGACTGTGTTCTCATTTCATTTGGCAGGATTCAAGGTCTCATTACCATGTGTTGGATGAGCTGTCAGTTCCAAATAACTGTCTGATTACAGCTCACTAGCTTCCAGCCAGTTCAAAGTGTTGATAGATAAATGGGCTTTGGCTGGTGAGGTTTAGAAATAAGTGGGTGGAAGCCTAAGGTGGAATAGGTTTGAGGGGCCGAATGGAATGCTTCTGTTGCAAGGTACCTGTGATAGCTTCCCAATGCACTGGGAAGAGTTCTGCTTCTCCTAGACTCGCGAGCCTTGCCTTACAGTTTGGGGAGGGGTAGAGGCTCTTCCTCTTCATTCCTTCACTGGATTGAATTGGACCAGTCTGCAGGGAGCAAGGAAATTAAGTCGAGCCATTCAGCATAATTTTTTAAAAATGCAGCTTTTATTTCTTTCACGGTGGCTGATTTGCAGAATGTGTGCGCGTATACGATATTTAATAATTTTACTTGATACTGTTCCAAATACTTCCCAAGGCTTAAAAGCATATGACAATTTGTCTGAAATACAACAGAACACACCACATGGCTGAAACAAGGGAGTACAGAAATGTGAAGTGCAAGCATAAACAGGAAGGATTAAGTTTTATAGGGAGCCTCAGGAATGGTATAGTTTAAGAGAGGCTAAATCCAGTCACCAAGAAAATCCTTGGGTGTATGTAATTTATAAAAAAAATGAAAACTCTGCAAAACACCAGCTGTTTCAATGCAAAAGAATTTCTTTTGGCTTGTTGTTAAATAACATAATTTATCCAAAACTTTCAAATAGATGCTGACCACCTCTCAGATTTTGATTGTACCTACTGGCTCCTGTTAATTCACCCAATCAGAAGGCACGACAGTTTTGCTCTTTCAGAGATTTGAGGAATATGGGGAGCAAGTAAGAAAGTCAAGCTGAAGCTGTATATCAGCCATCAATATATTAAATGACAGAACAGGCTCATAGGGCATATGAGTCTATTCCTGCTCCTATTTGTTATGCTTTTACATTCTTACATTAATTCCCCCTTTATCCTTCCTCTCACCCCATTGTTTCATGAAACAATCTCAGAGGCTTCAGCTCCAGTATGTTGGCAGTCCATTTCAAATCTCAACCATTTTTTGATGTGAACAAGAATTTCTTACCTAACTCTTAAAACCTGAACTTGCATTTTTGTTGTGTCTTCCATGATTCCCAAAATGTTTTATATCCAAATTCTAGAGTGCAGCCAAGGTTGCAATGCAACAGCTAGTTTGGGCACGGCAGACTCTAAAAAACTTTGAGGTGATTCATGGTCAAATCATCTGTTATAGCTGATGAATAAATGTTGACCAGAACCCCAGACAGTGTTTTTTCAAAAATCTTATAGGATCCTTTGCACCTGCCTGAGAGTCCTTTGTTAGACATCCCATCTGAAACTCAGAAGATCAGTCAAATAGCCTTGCTTTCTCAGTGACTGTATTGGAGAGTCAGCCTAAATTTTATTCTCAGGTTTCAGGAACAGGGGTTGAACCTTTAACTTTCATGGTCAAAGACGACTGTCCGAGGGTTAAACCACCATCAATACCTAAATGTGTGCTCTACACCAGTCTGAACTACAGTCCATTTGTTATATTCATACCGAAAATTCCTCACGTCCTTTCTCACAACTCAGGCCTCTGACCTGCAAGATCAAGCTCACGGTTCCTCTTATTGCCTCAAGGTTTTGAATATGACCTGTTATTTCAGTGACAAGAACTGGACAGAGTGCTGAGATGTGATCTGACCAGAGTACTGTTCAGTCTGATCACAACTTCTATTGATATGCACTCTACTGATTTGAGTTTATAATTTAACATTTTGTTAGTTCTGTTGATTGCTGCTCTGCATTAGTTAGACTAACTGAACATTGAATCTGATATATGATTCCTGTATGTCTTTCAACTTCATCCTTACCTATTTCAACACCAAACATGGAGTGTGTCTACTTTTCCTTCCTGCATGCAATATTTTCCAATAGTGAGCATTACATTTTATCTCCAGTTATACTATTGCACATAAGCAGATTTTGTCAAACCTGTTCTGTATTTCCTGCACTGCCTCCTTTAACTCTTAGTCCTGTGAGTTAAGGTTCTCACTCCTTTATTTTGCTATAATGAAATAATTATTTTGACATGCTTAGAAATTCTTCCTTATTTGACATAATCCATCCATTGAAACATCATTTCATTCCATTCTGTTGCTCATGTGACATATCAGTGCATTGACACCATTTCGAAATTTGCTACAATAAATGAGACAATTAAATATAGAAGATTAAGAGTGAATGAATTGAGGTGTTTCAGGTGATTAAAGAAGTTAATAGGGTAGATAGAGAGAAATCTCCTGTGTTAGGGAGCATTGTCTTCAGATTATACGTGATTTGCCTAACTCTAAATATACGGGCTGTTTGAAATCTGAAAATCTCTCCCCAGAAAGCTGATCAAGTTGGATGAATTGAAAAATTTCAAAACTGAGATTAAGAGATGTCGGTTAGGAAAAGGCATTAAGGATTTTGAAACTAAGCCTGTTAAATGGTATTGATACTAATCAGCTATTATGTTTCTGAATGAGGCAGTAGGCTCAGGAGGCTGAAAGGCCTACCAACAATTTTGGGAAGTGCTGACATTAATTTTTTTTGTTAGTTTATTTTAATATTGTTATACTGCTTTTGAGTAGAAAACAAATGTGTCAACCTTAGCTTAATTGGTAAAACTCTTGCCTTTGAGTTTGAAGGCTGTGGGTTCAAGTTCGACAATAGAACCAGCTTTGATTTTTGTACCTGAGGGAGTGCTGCACTGTTGGAGTCATCTTTTGAGACATTAAACTAAGGTGGACGTAAATCGTCTCACAACACTATGTTGAAGTACAGCAGGGGTGTTAAATTTATCCATCCATCCAGCAATCAACATCACAACAACAGTTATCAGCACATAGATAACAGGAACTGCAGATGCCGGAGAATCTGAGAGAACAAGGTGTAGAGCTGGATGAACACAGCAGGCCAAGCAGCATCAGAGGAGCAGGAAGGCTGACGTTTCAGGCC
>JAHRHZ010000029.1:7025600-7046910 GCA_024137785.1 Ginglymostoma cirratum
CCCTATGATGCTGCCTGACCTGCTGTGTTCATCCAGCCCCATGCTTGTTATCTAGGGTTAAGAACAGGTTTCCTTCACCTCAACTTGGAAAGTCTGGATCACACTTATATGTAATGGGAGGCAGAGGAAGAAGAAAACTCATGGATGGCACACAAGTGGCAAGGATGAAACATTATTGTATGTTAGCTTTTACTTTTATACATATACTTGCACTGTTAAAATAACTGCTGTAGTATTGATTTCATTGTCAGACCTGAATAATTCACACCCCAGAGAGATGAGAAACCTCTTCAAATATCCTAGAAATTGCAGTCACCAAATGTTGCTCATCCCTCAAGTAACCAACTCCTTGAATAGAGATAGCCTCAACCCACCATGGAACTTTAAACCGTGACATTAGGAATTGCAGCCTAGACGTGGTATTTTAATAAAATGGATAACACTCAGGCTAAATACAATGTGCAGGGATTGTGCTCAGGCCTGGACTACACACATCTTCTTCATGTAGATTCAACTTCTGAGAGAAAGTATGGAATTACTGATGATTCCACATACCTCTAGAGGGAAAGGTTTATTTATTTTATCAGCCTTTTCAAAGGGCACAATGCCACTCAAGGTTAGGAGATGTACAATGGTAGCTCACATGTCCACTCTTTCTCATAGCACTGTGGTCTGCTGAGTAAAGCTGCATATAGATGCTGTCAGAGCAGTCCAGGCCTAATTTAAAGTGATAGCCCTGGCTGAAGTGTGTACAACATTGTATCAGTCTGAATGTTTTGTAAAGGTGTCACGAGCCATAATTGGAAGCGTACCTCTAGCCTTCCAGCAGGCATTCGTTTATGCACTGAGGACTGTAGAAGGAGAAAGTAAACTGTAAATGCTCTCCAATGTAAGGGTCACGGCAGCTCTGAGGATATCTGGCATAGAGCTCTAGTACTTTGCATCGATTGTCACATTGAATTTGAGCATTGACGGACTGGAGCTTTTCTGCAGTTTGATAATAAGCCACTCTTAAAGCAATTATAGGTACAATCGATAGTATCCTGTACCTGAAGCTAGTGTTGGCAGAGAATTGCACTGTGCAATTGGCAAGACTCTCCTTTTTACAGAGGAAGGATATACAGAGCTGTGCTCTGGAGTCAATGACTTCCTGCTTGTATTTATGCAGTGAAAATTGGATGATGCCACACAGGTCAACATGTGTTCCTTGAAATGAACTGGTGGCATACAAATTCAGGGTAGCTACTATGTTAAGAGCCAGTGGAATGTGATTGGCGCTTAACCCTTCTGAGCGCAAGTCCTGCTCCAGCAGATGACACAGTCTGGAGATGATGGCCCAGGGCATTTTAAATCCACACATGAACTGTCTTTCAGGCAGTTGAAAAAAAATGTCAGTGATGCCTGTAGATTTGCAGCCTCATTGTATACCTTCTCCTCTTTGGTATATTATCAGCTGCTGATTCTCCTTCTTGAGTTGGAGGTTGCTCAACTTGCTGATATGTTCTAATTATTGTCTCCTTCTACAATACCTTTGGTGTTGAACCAAGGCCATAAGGACTACATTTTCCATGTGAAATATGAGGACAGATAAACAATGGGAAATGTTAGAAAGGTAATGTAATTTTGTTGAAGAAATTCCTCATCCCTTACATTCATCATCATTGGATAAGTACCTGAATAGGAAAGGTTTGGAGAGACACAGGCCAGGAGCAGGCAGGTGGGAATAGATTAGTTTGGAATTATGTTCGGCATGGACTGGTTGGACCAAAGGGTCTGTTTCCGTGCCGTATGACTCTATGAAGTCTGAAACAAAAACAGAAATTGCTGGAGAAACTCATGAGGTCTGGCAGCATCTGTCAAGAGAGAAACAGAGTTAACGTTTCAAGTCCAGAGACCCTTCTTCAGAACCTGCAGTTCTTTGTTTAATGTTAACGATGAAGCCTCGTGTTACTTCCTTATTCAATGTGGCATGGACGCTTCCCAAGGAGATCCAAGATGTGAGATCATATCCTGATTCTTAATTGCACAAACAAAACTTTTATGCCACCTTGGGAATAGAATTATGCACTAAGGCACTATGGCAAACTTCTTGCCTCCCAAAGGGAAAGTTCCCTTCCATGTGGTAGATAACGTCCTTGCATTCTTACAATTCTACCTGAGAGTCAGGCAGCTGCAAATCATTGTCATCCAGTGTTTGCTATGAAACATAGCTATGAAATGGGATCTTCATGTTCTGCTTTTAAATGCCTTGTTCCCATCTCTGTTGCTGAGCTGACATGACAAGGAGGCAACGAACGTACAAAAAAGTAATCACCATGTTTACTCGAAACCATAATTTCTAATGTGCATTCTTTGACTATTCCAATGAAATGCAAATTGAAGACAGATTGGTTGATTTACTGCATAGTGGAGGCTTGATGACTCCAATTATCCCTAGAAGGGCCTCCAATTCCAAGCATTTTACTCCACCCTGGAAGGAAAAAGCTGTAACTTGCTTCACCTGAATTTTTAGGTGGTGTCTGCAATTTTATTCAGTTCAGTTCAAAATGGCAAGATTCTGACTTCATTTCAGTGTTAGTGACTTGCTAGGATTGTCTGTGATGCATAAACATTCCCTTGTTCTTCATGTTCCCTCTTTGTTGCAGTCCCTGCGGCCCCAATGGCTTTTCAGCCTCTTCAGCTTCTGTTGGGTCCCTATACATAACCATTAAATGTGCTGGCTTTACCCCACCCCTAGCCCATGACTTTGGAAATTCCCATGTCCATGTTAGCCCTACATTCTTTCCACATAGAGACTGGAATTACTGTGACTTGTTTGAACCTGGAGCTCTGAGTTCACTCCGGTTCTCTATGAGGTGGTATCAACAATAGCTGCCATCACTGTCACCATTCCCTCAGCGGCCCAGTACAATGAAGCTCATCTCCAGACCTGAGTTGCCCACTTTCTCCAGGACTCCATGGATTGGCCCCTGATTAGGCCCTAACTGTTATTGACTAAAGCCCCAGGATTGCTTGTGGCTCACCCCGAGACTGACTTGGCAGGACAGCCTTGAATGACTCTGGACCAGTCCTCACACTGTTGTCTCAGCAGTGTTCCAACTGAGCTCCCTATGATCCCCAGTCTGTCTATGGTTGACCTACATGACTGAGTGAAGTCCAGTGCCCAGCCTGCAAAGTCACAGATCCCCCTTCCTGACTGACTGTGGTCATGCCCCTTGACTAGAATTAGATAAGTCCTTTGATTGACTGGTGGCACCCCCTGGCTGACTATAATCCTCTCTCACTGTACCAAGGATTACACCTCTTTAAATTTAACATACGGTCTCTTGCTTGAAGCACATACAGTGCATTTGCCTCAGAACCTGCTGGCAAATTTTACAGGATGGTTATTGATGTAGCACAGTGTCACACACTGAGATGTCCCCCATCTTACTGATTGACTGTTCAGTGCTCCCACCATCATAAGCTGCTGGTCCTCCCTCTGCACGAGAAAGTAATGCAAGCCACAAAGGATGACAACCTGTAACTGCATACTTAACAGGCTGTTTATTAAGAAAGCAATGTGACCCACACAGAGACTGGTGGCCCATGAGTCGGTGCTGAAGTCAGTGAGCGTGCATAAAGAATGTAAATAGACTGGCCACCTCCAAGTAAGTGCAAACTGGGTGAATAGAAGAACCATAAGATGCTGTGCAGATGCATCAGTTCCATGTGTCCCTTTGTACAATGTAACCTGGCAGAGACATGTAAGTTGTAGATGCCCCTGAGGTCTGAAGGTTGAAGTGGTGTGTGAGTTGTTCTGACAGCGAGCATGATGCAGTGGAGAGGATGGTAGTTTGCCAAAGAGTTGATGAGGATGATCGGCATGTAGCAGGTGGCCATGTTGATCAGAGGAGGCAGTTGTACAATGGCACTTAGTGATCCTCAACCTGGGAACTTGTGATATCTAATTTCTTGATGGAGGACAGGGGGTTTGGGAGTGGTGTACAGATAAGGTGAGTCAGTGTTTTGACGAGATGTAAATACATGGAAGGTTGCGTCTCAATGGCGAGATCAGAAGTCACAATTTATGGCTTGAGGGGAAGATTGGAAATCTTTTCTTCACGTCTAGAATCTAATTTTATCATTCTCAATGTGTAGAAACATGAAAAAAAGAAGTGCAGGCTATTCGGCCCATTGAGCCTGCTCCATCATTCAGCATGATCATAGCTGATCTACCTCAACATCATATACCTACTCTTGCCCCATACCGCTTGACTCCTTTAGCGACCAGAAATCTCTCTGTCGTTTTCTTAAATATATTCAGTGACATGGCCTCCATCGCATTCTGTGGTAGAGAATTCGACTAGTTCGCCATTCTCTGAGTGAAGATGTTTCTACTCATCTCAGTCTGAAGTAGAAGACCCCATATCCCAAGACAATAACATGTTGTTCTAGAGTCCTTGACCAGGGGAAGAATCATCTCTGTATTCAGTCTGTGTTTTGATGGATTTCCTCTCATTCTTTGAAACACCAGTGAATACAGGCACATTCAGCCATTTCTTTCCTCATGTGAAAAACTGCCATCCCAGGATTCAGACTGGTGAACCTTTGCCACGCTCCCACTAAGGCAAGGACATCTTTTCTTGGGTAAAGAGATCTAAATCACACAAAATAAGACCATAAGATGGCATGGTGGCTCAGTGGTTAGCATTGCTGCCTCACAGCACAAGGGACGTGGGTTCAATTCCAGTCTCAGGCAACTGTGTGGAGTTTGCACATTCTCCCTGTGCCTGTACAGGTTTTATCTGCATGCTCTGGTTTCCACCCACAGTCCAAAGATGTGAAAGCTAGGGGGATTGTCCAGGGATGTGCAGGCTAGTTGGATTAGCTGTGGGAAATGCAGGGTTACAAGGTTAGGATAGGGGTGGGTTTGGGTCTAGGTGGGATGCTCTTTGGAGGGTCAGTGTAGATTCAATGGGCTGAATGACCTGCTTCCACAATGTAGAGATTCTAAGGACATTATATGTGGGAGTAGAATTAGACCATTTTCCCCATTAGGATTGCTCCATCATTCGATCATAGCTGATATGTTTTTCCACCCTGTTCTGCTGCCTTGATCTCCTTACTCATCAAGAACCTATCTATCTCTGTCTGTAATATGCTCAATGACTTGGCCTCTGCAGTAATGTGTTCCACAGAGTCACCACCCTCTGGCTGAAGAAATTCCTTCTCATCTTAGTTCTAATAGGCTGCCACCACATCCTTGGTTCATAGTCTATCCAACTAATAGAAACATCTTTTCTATATCCACACTATCCAGACCTCTCAGTATTCTGTAAGCTTCAGTGAGCTCCCCCTCTCATCCTTCGAAGCTCCATCGAGTACAGACCCAGAGTTCTCCCTGTATAGAAGCACAGGAATTAACAGCAAGTGCAGGCCATTCAGGCCATTGAGCCTGTTCTATTATTCAGCATGAACAGAACTGAACCTCTACATCAACATCATACTCTCATACTTGTCCCATACACATGACAACCCCTTCATTCCCAGGATCATCCTTGTAAACGTCTTCTGGACCTCCTCCAAGGCCATACATCCTTCCATAGATATGGGAACCCAAAACTGTTCAGAATAGTCCAGTGTGGTCTCACCTAGGCCATATATAGCCTCAGTAAGACATCCTTGCTCCTGTATTTGAACCCTTTTGCAAAGAAAGCTGACATACCATTTACCTTCCTCAATGCTTTCCATGTCTACGCACTTGCTTTGAGACTGGTACAGCGACACCTAGATCCTTTTGTACATCAACATTTCCCAATTCATCACTATTTAATACTCTTCCATTCTGATTTTCCTACCAAAGTGGACAACGTTACATTTATCCACCTCATACTGCATATACCATGCACTTGCCCATTCAGTTGTCTAAACCACCCTGAGGCCTCTTTATGTCCTCTTCACCATTCACGACCCCACCAGGTATTATATCGCCAGCAAATTTTGAAATACTACAGTTGAGTCTTTCATTGAAATTGTTGATATATGTTTTCAAATGGTTGGGGGTCAAGCACCAATTCCTCAGGTACACTGTTTGACATTTCCTCCAAAAACAACCCATTCATTCCTGCTCTTTGTTCCTTGTGTACCAACCAATTCTCACGCCATGCCAGTATAGTACCACCAAACTCACATGCTCTGCCATTGCACAATGAACTCTTGTGGGACTTTATCAAAAGCTTTCTCAAAAAGTGACCTTTCTCACCATTGCTCAAACCACACTAGGGAAAGGAAGTTCCACTCAGGCTTGAAGTAAAACAAGCACAACGTTTATGTAAATCTTTGCATAAATCCAGCTATTTGTGAAGTGGTTTTCTTACATTATCCATGCTTCACCAGGTTGTAAGCCTGTCTCCATATTGTATAAATATATTCCAGTGTCTGGGAGTCAATGTACTATAATATATTCCATCCTAGCTTTATGAGGACTAGTTCAAGCTCTAATCAGTGATACACTGGTAAAAGCAAGTGTTTGCATATAGATGAAGAAAATATTAATGTGGATGAATAACTTTTAACAATAGTGTCATCCAACTTTTGACATCAATGTCACCATTTGACTGATGTTAAATTAATGCTAGAATTTTTATCTTTCAAAATGGATGAACAAAACAGCAGGATTACTAGAGTGCTACTAATTGAAATTAACCAGAAATTGTCATTCAAAGAGATAAACTACAACTGCAAAGATAGCACAGAGAAATACTTTTCTCCATGCGTGCTGATCCTAAAATCCCAGCTGTAACTCCTGCTGTGAATAATCACTTGTTTACGGACGCTGATTATTAGTCTTTCTAAGGGATTATTCGTGGGTTCATCTCCAGGTCAAACAAATGAACTTTTTGAAATTGACTGATCTGTGCTCTGATAGTAAAACAGTGCTGGAGAAAAAGGCCTCTTCTGAAGAGTTCCAGCATCATACCCAATTTTACATGCCACACTTGTCAAGATCTTCGAGAAATGCACAGAAAATGATGACAAGAAAGAGGGATTTCAGTTAAGTGGCAAAACCAGATTGCCCTACTTAAAAGTGAAGAAAGTTCAGAGATTTAGTAGAAATTTTCAAAGCTATTCAGGTGGCATGTTGGTTCAGTGGTTAGCACTGCTGCCTCACAGTGTCAGGGACCCAGGTTCAATTCCATCCTCGGGTGACTGTGTGGAGTTTGCACATTCTCACCATGTCTGTGTGGGTTTCCTGTCACATTCCAAAGATGTGTGGGTTAGATGGATTGACCATGCTATAGTGCCCAGGGATGTGCAAGCTAGGTGGGTTAGCCATGGGCAATGCAGGGTTACAGGGATAGGGTAGGGAATGGGCCTCAGTGGGATGCTCTTCAGAGGGTTGGTGTGGACTCAATGGGCCAACTGGCCTGCTTCCACACTGTTGGGATTCTGTGATGGATTTTGATAGAGTAAACAAGGTGAATCAGTTTCCATTTGCTGCAGAAGCACCAACAATCCTTAGGTTTGTCCAGAAGTCACAAAGATTTGACAATTAGATTTCTGAACATTGCTGGGGATGATAAAGGAGGATAAATGAAGAGATGGAAGAATTGTGCTTTCTATAATTTGTTCAGAACCCTTTGTTTATTGGTCATTCTAATACAGGAGCTGGGAATGTGGGTAGTTGAAGTTCTTGTGATGAATGCACCAGGGTTTAGAAGTATGGCCAGGAAGGTCTGTAACCAAAGGAGTGGATTTGAAATGACTGGCAAAAGCACAGAGTGGAAGATGAAGAGTGTTATTTTTATGAAGCAAGCGATTATGAGGTGGAATATTTCAGTTATAAAAGTGCTAGAAGTGATGCAGGTTGTCCAACTGCGAAATAGTCATCGCTGATCTGGATCTTAGATAGGAGTTGTGCATTGGGAACTGTTCAGGAAGTTGAAATTTCCAGTTGGTGATTACAAAGTATCAGTTCCCTCTAAAAAAAGTACTCAATTCTGAGTTAGAGTTGGAAACCTTAGATAGTTCCAATTCATTTACCTGAATAGTTATCCAGGAAGAGTAAGAGGAATTATCCATCAAAAGTAAGAGGAATTGACATCTGCTTTAACTATTGGCTAGCTGTTAAACTGAGTCACATCTCTGAACCACAACTGACACCACTCCTCAACATGACTACCTCCCTCACCCACCTCCACCTCCTATGGTTACATGATCACTCACCACTTCCCAAACCCCCTTACCAGGCTTGTCTTTCCCACTGCTGACCCTAACGACAACTCGAGGACCTGACACCTTACCAATGATTCTCTCTGGACCCGAAGTCCTTCCCAGACCTGACAGCCCCATTCAAACCCAAACGTGACATATTCTCACTAGCCTTTCAGGCATGATGCTGCTACCCTGCCCCACCCCCCAATCCTGACACTCCCAGACCTGACCATGGACCTCACCTACACCTCCTCCTCTATTCCTGCTCTACCCCTTCAGGCAAAACAACCCCCTTCTCCAGACCCAACCCATTTCGATTCATCTACAATGCTTTGTCTTGGCAGTCTCTGGCCTGGAAGTTCATCCAATAAAAACAACATTGAAGGTGAATGAGAAATTTTTCATCTGATCTTTCCAGGTCTGTAGATTCAGACCAGTGACTTTCAAAGGGGAGTTACATATACAATTGAGAATAGATGCACCCAAGAACAATTAGGGTAAGTTTGAACTTGGTCTCTGGGCAGGTTCCCCATGGAACTGGATGGAAAATAAAACTACGTGAAATTCTAAGCACAGAAAGTAAAGTTGGACAAGGTGAAAAACCAGAGTTGCACCCCACCTAATTTCTTTTACCGAGGGGCGGGCTCAGCAAAAATTAACCTCAGAATTTAGATGCCAATTTTCGCATTTGCCCTTAAATGGTTCAACAGAGATCGGGGACCTACAAACAAGGCATCATCTCATTACCGAATCATCATAATGGCACACCAATGACCTGTGGCAATGTCTTACCACTGAGGCCAAAAACTGACTGAAAACTGGCTTGAGGTTCTAAATCAGAGCAGCTATTAATGTATTCTGTGCAGCATTTACAAGACCTTATTGCGATCCTTCTCATCTAATCTTCAATGCCTCTGAACGTTTGCAAAAATGTAATTATGTAAAAGCAAGAAGAAATTTGGATTTATATGGAACTATCACAAGTTCAGAACTCCCCTAAACTGGTTTATAAAGCAAATGAAGTACTTTTGAAACGTGGACAGTGGTGTTACATAGGGAAACTAAGCAGCTAATTTCCATACAGCCTTGAGATTGTCTGACCATATAATCTGTTTCAGTTTCATTGGTTGAGGAATAAACATTGGCCAGAATACAAAGGAAAACTTCCTTTGTCTTCTTCAAGTAGTGTCATGGGATCTTCAAAATTCAGTATGACAAGCCTAGATTTAACCGACATCTGGAAGATGGTACCCCTACACTGCACTGTCAGATCTACACTGGGGTGCCCAACTAAATTAATTTTTAAAAAATTATTTGCAGGATTTGAGTGTCATTGGTAAGGTCAGTACTTGTTGACCATATCAAGTTGCTGTTACAGCTGAGTGGCTTGTTGAGACAGTTAAAAGTCAGACACATTGCTGTGACCTGGAGTCACATGTAGGCCAGATCAAGGAAGGTTGGCAGATTTCCATCCCTGAAGAACATTAGTGAAGCAGAAATTGATAGTTGCCAAAAATAGTTGATATGATATTTGTTATAGTCACCATTGCTGAGATGAGCTTTATATTTCAGGTTTATTAACCAGTTTAAATTTCAGAAGCTGCCATGGTGGATTCTGAACCAGAGTCTGCAGAGAATTAGCTTCGGTCTCAGTGACATTGCCAAAAAGTTACCACCTCTTTCTTGAACACTCCTATGTTCTGGCTTCTGCAGTGACGTTCCAAAAAATAACATTCTGACCCCGAGGTGAGTGCTGCTACTGAGTCACTGAAGACAGTACGGGTGCAGAGGGTTTTCATTGGCAGTAAGGGTTAAGCCCTTAGCAACAAGAGTTATACTACTATCTGTGTATTGACAGTCTGAAGTTCTGAGAAAGAACATTACTTTAGCCTACTCAATTCGGTTACTGAATGACTTGTTCCCTCTGCAGACAGCTTGCAGTTGCCTCTCCAAAATGGGCAGGAGGGTTTTTTGCAATGTTCTCAGTCCAACAATACTTGCTCAATGTGAATTCCTATTCTGAGCCGGGCTGCATACCAGAAATACTGGTGAATAAGGACAATGGGGAAGGGAGTCAAACATTTGCTGTACTTGTACACCCCTTAATGCCATGTGAAAGACGAGAAGGTTGAGGGAAGGTTAATGAACTGGCAGTTACATTCTGGAATGGTGAAGGAAGGAGGAGCTTAGAGAGGTTGATAAAGGTAGAGCATAAATTAGATGTCACCTTCAGAATGCAAACGAGAGATAATGCCCTTGTGATGGATTTCCACAGCTTCTCCTCATTCATGTGAAATGATAGATTCCATAGACAGACAGCAGGACACAAAAGCAGCCACATAATTAGAGAAGGCAAACTAAATTTCCCTGTAATCCTCAGTAGACAGTCACATTCCTCTGACAGTCATTGATGGCATGGTATTTATTGCCAGTTACTGTATGAAAACCCTGAATCAAAATGCTTTATCATGTTCCACATATAGATTGGAATGGATGGTGATAGAAAGACAGTCCTTCATTCCACAACAATACTGTAAGTGCTTTTGAAGCATAACTATTATTTTAATGTGGGAAATGCAGCAATCAATTTATGCATGTCAAAGTCTACCAAAAAAAAACTGAGATTGGGTCAAATATTGGCCAGAACCATAGGGAGAACTCCTCTAACTTTCAAATGCTACAATTTAATTTGTCACACCCACCTGAGAGAGGAGATAAAACTTCAGTTTAACATCTCACTTGAAAGATAACATCTCCAAAAATGCAGCACTTCCTCAGTGCTGTGAAGTCCCTGAATCAGTTGTAAGGTTGCTAGCTACACCCCCAAAGCCGATAACTAACTTATATCCTTGTCACTCAGAATAAAAGCGATGGTATATAAGCTACCTAAATTTATTGGCTTTTCCAGGCCCTCTGTGAGAAAATATTTGTGTTGTACACCACAAAAAATGCATGTAATCTGGTACAGATTTGACTGTCTCATTCATGGAGGTCTCAAGGGCAGTTGATGAGAAAAACAGGGGCAAAAGCCAGGCTGGGGTATGCTTACCCAATTCCCGAGTCCCCAGTTAAAAGTTGTGGTTGAAGACTGATAAAAGTGGAAACAATCACTTTAATGGTATAAAATTCATCTTTTTAAATGAGACGAAAATGTGAAGAAAAAATAAATGTAGAAAGGTGGCAGAATGTCAATACAGTAAATTCAGATAAACCTGTAGATTAGTATTCATGGCATGTGACAAATTACTTTAATATATACTGAACAAAGTGGTGCTCTGTGTATTCTCATGTCTGCACTATGGCTAGCAGCAGATGCTTTACATTACTCCTTTCAGTGAATATAATGACTTACAAGTTCACATTTTTCCAGGCTGCACATGTTAAATCTGAAGACCCATCAAGCTGTGTACATTTAAGCCAATGTAGTATGAACATTCAGAGTAAGATTTTTTCCATCTTCTAAAAAGAATGCTATAATTTAAAAGTGTAAAATAAACTCATCCTGGCTACATTATGCAACTGAAATGGAAATATTTATATTACTTGCCAGAATGGTTAATGCTGTTGTAAAAATCTCCACATTTACTTAATTTAGTGAAAGGCCCTTCAACTAAATTGTTCCAACTATCTGAAGTTCATTGGCACCCCTGCCAGATCAATTGACTAATATTACTTTATCAATAAAAGTGGGTACTGTTCCTTTGGTCATTTAGGTTTAGTGGCTAATTTACAAATCTAATAGTGTTTTTTTTTCATCTGTATTTCTTTTGTTATTTTTAAGACTTTGGGTTCAAAACAGACTGTTCGATGAGAAGACAAGGTCAAGATCTATCTCTGGGCTTCTGCTCTTCGTAACACTGGGTTTATTATATTTCCAGATTAAATATTGCAATACACGTTGTTCAGAGATATACCAGGCTCCAATCTTCCTATTACAGTTCTGAAAGACGATGCCATAAATTCTATCACCTAATGCTAATTGATCTACCCCATACACTACTCTCTCCTTCTCTTTAACTATATCATGCTATTTATGTGCATGAAGAGCAGCTCTGTAACATCATCACCAGGTTTCCCCAGAGTCTTAAAGTCCTTGCATCTCAATTTTTATTTCTGATTGTCGTAGCAAGGTTGCAGCAAATAGGAATATTTGAACTTCAGATTATTCTGGAACAGTCTCCCTATGTTGTTTTGTACTCACATGTCTTTAGTGCCTCTAAGATAATGGTATACTGGCTGGCTGGATTTGCCTTTTAAAATTGCAGTGTGCACATTTTTTGCAAGATTGTTCACCAGCGTATTTTAACTGAGTTTAATGACACAGGAATTTTATATGGGCCATGTACTAAACAAAAAAAAAATAAGGATTTATGTAGCACTTTTTAGGAGCTCAGGCTGTCCTAAAACAGTTTTCTGAAGAAGGGTCCAGACCTGAAACGGTAGCTTTCCTGCTCCTCTGATGCTGCTTGGTCTGCTGTGTTCATCCAGCTCTACACCTTATTATCTCAGATTATTGAATGTTTTTTAAAGCTACACTTGTAATATAGAGAAATGGAACATTTAGTTTGCACAGAGCAAGATCCCAAAACAATAGCTGAACAAACAAGCTAATCTGCATTTCTTGCAGTATTGTTTGAAGGATACATGTGACCAGGGCAACTCCCTGTCTTTTCCTCAACTAATATCAGACTTTTTTAACTATTTAAAGAAACTTCAAAGCAGTGGCAGAGCAATGAGGCAGACCTTCTGCCCACCTCTCAGGTTAGGTTTGCTGTGACTGCATGCCTTCTGCTTGGGAATGAACATTCAGGTTCTAATTTAGTAACATAACCGCTAAATCACCATACTATTTAATGGCATGATATGGTTAAATTCTGATCAAATGAGTTAGTGCCTAGCCATGTTTGGGATGCACTGGATAAGTACATTACCTCTTAGCCTCTGGAAGCATTGACTGCAACCTAATCTAATGCCCTGAATGCCTTTCTCTCTGTTGTTTAGAGAAATTCTACTTAGAACAAGATTTTACAGTTTCAGCTCAGATTCTAATCATATCAAGAAAATTATCCATATTTGTGATATAAATTACCGTTTAAATTGGCAGTCCAAGAAGGAAAGCTTTAGGAATGGCTGGCAAATAAAGTGGAAACATTACAGTAGTGCATTAATTTGTGCAATAGAATTACACTGAACCGAAGGGGCTTAAATTGGGCCTATAATTATGTGGAGTAAACTATAATCTGATTAACTATTTTTCTGGCATTATTATGACTTCTAAGTACCTTGATGGCAGAATGCATTGTTCTCATGGAATTTATCTCTTACTCCATAATTACATTCAGTCCTTTTGCACTAATTTATGCCACAGTGAGGAGAACAGAAAGAACGAGCTGGTGTATTTTATACCTGATACAAAAGAATAATATGCATTTCTATGGCACCTTTCACAATCTCAAGATGTCACAAAGAGCCTTCCAGTCAATTAAGTATTTTTGAAACTTCATCGCTGTTGTAATGTAGAAAATATGTAAAACTGTGGTTCAGGCTGATTGAAGTAGTTAACTGTAATACTATAATTAACTTGTAGTGCCCCATTTAGGCAAAAAAAAGTGCTAGTTCATTAATCACTTAAAGATCAAAATAAAGTGTAGTCCAACAGTGCACTTTCAAGAACTTGCAGGGTATGCTTTCTGAACTTGATGGAATTTTCAGCTCACTCTAATGGCTATTCTGTTGGCCAGCAAGTCACTTGATTAGAAGGACCCATTTGCTAATGTAGGAAAATTACGGTGCATTAACACCAAATAAATACCTATTCTCTGAAACTACAGAATTCCAAAGGGACAAAAACACGTTCCAAAGATAGTTAATGTCCAAACCTCGGCCCTAGTTTTCATATCTATAATCCTTTAAATGGTCACTACATGTTTGTAGTTCATGGACAAGCACATGACAATCAAGTTTTAAAACTCATTCTGATGCAGATTCACATATATTGTTCTATCATTATGTCCATAATTAATAAATCTGCAGTTTAGAACGGGGATAAAAGGTACTGCAAATGCTGGAGAATCCGAGATAACAAGGTGTGGGGCTGGATTTGTTTGTTTTTTATTTCCATTGTGAAATAATTCAGAAAATATTGTAGTAAATTTTAAACCATATTACTCTGACTGTGTCAGAGATAATAGGTACTGCAGATGCTGGAGAATCCGATGATGAAGCCTTGATGAAGGGTCTAGGCCCGAAACGTCAAGCTTTCCTGCTCCTGCGATGCTGCTTGGCCTGCTGTGTTCATCCAGCCCCACGCCTTGTTATCTCGTTTTACCCTGACTGTGTGTTTAATAATGTACATTTTAGAAATATAAACACAATCCAGTTTAGCAACCTGTAACTTATTGTCCATATGGAATGGCAGCCATTCATTTGAGCTCTTGGATGTGTTTGATTGGCACTGGGCCTCTTTTGTTCAAGAGATGGCAGCATCATAAACCCTGGCTTCATTCTGCTTCAAGCCTGCCTAACTTTGCTTTATGTAATTCACAGCCACTCTGAGTGAAATAACATTTCACTTTAACAAGAGACACAGATCATGTCTGCCTGGTTGTCTCAGGCCTATTTTAGCCCTTACAGTCTATTATTTTTTGTTTATCTGTGGCCTGGTCACTAAACTTTGACCTTGCTTTTGACCTTTCCTTGAAGAGTAGCCTTGGTGCTCTGTGTTCAGTTATACAAGAAAGAGGGTCATGTCTCTAGAGATAGAGCACACATTTGGTATTGCTGCACTGTGAACTTTTACACTGCACGAACAGCAAATGAACAAGAAAAAGCTGACGTTGCAGAAACTGGCAGTGTGGTGCTGGTCAACAGAATCTGTAAGAATTGGAGAGGATCCAGACAAGACTTACAAGGATCTTACCGGGACTGGAGGGTTTCAGTTATAGGGAGAAGTTGGATAGGCTGGGACCTTTTTCACTGGAGCATAGGAGGTTGACCGGTGACCTAATAGAAGTTTGTAAAATCAAGAGGGGCACGGATAAGGTTAATAGCTGAAGTCTTTTCTGTTGGATGGGGAATGCAAAACCAAACAGCACAATTTTAAGGTGAGAGGAGGAAGAATTAAAAGGGATTTGAGGGGAAACTTTTTCACACAGAGGGTGGTCTGTATGTGGAATGAATTGTGGTAGAGCAGGTACAGTTACTACATTTAAAAGTCATTTGGGAAGGTACATGAATAGGAAAGGTTTACAGGGATACAGGCAGAATGCAGGCAAATGAGACTAGTTTAGCTTGGGAAACTTGGTTGGCATAGACGAGTTGGACCGAAGGGTCTGTTTCCATGCTGTATGATGCTACGACTCTTAAAGTGAACTTCAGAGGTTATGTCCCTTTGACAAAGACTTGATGTGACATATTTAATTCTTTGTTGTCCAAAGAAGTGATTAATGAACTGGAACATTTTTAGCTGAAATGGGGCACTACAAGTTGATTATAATATTACATTTAACTACTTCAATCAGCCTGAACTACAGTTTTATGTAGACAACAAGGTGTGGAGCTGGATGAACACAGCACACCAAGCAGCATCAGAGGAGCAGGAAAGCTGACATTTCGGGCCTAGACCCTTCTTCAGAAAAGGCCCGAAACGTCAGCCTTCCTGCTCCTCTGATGCTGCTTGGCCTGCTGTGTTCATCCAGCTCTACACCTTGTTATCTCAGATTCTCTGGCATCTGCAGTTCCTACTATCTCTGATGCAGTTTTACATATTTGTGTCTAAGTCTTAATTATAGCAAAATCACCAAGATCAGTACAAAGTTCCTACATTAGTGTAGTGCCTAAGATTCAAATGTGTTTCATTGGTTATAAAGCATGTTGGGACATCCTGAGTTGTGAAAGATTCTGTAATAATGCATGTTTTATTTCCTACCACACGGAGCACAGAGTAGAACAGATGGCATTAATATATCCTCTGATTTGTTTGTGTCTTTCTTTCTGTATTTCTTTTTGTCTGGTCCCACTTATTTCTCTCACTGCACAATTGTTTCTCATTTACATTTAATAATTAAATAATGCTCTGCATTTTTTTAGTTAATCATGTTATGAAGATTTAATTTGCTGCTGTACTTCCTCCTGCTGCTGAAGACAATGGCTTAGACTACAGTTTTATCATTATAACCAGTACTCTGATATTTTGTCAGTGTTAACAAGGTATTCACCCATTATAGCTGAACAAGATGCTATGAATGATCATACCTGACATACCTTCTAATTTTCTCTGTGGCGTGGGACATGTAAATAAATTTTCTGTGCACGTGGTACTTAATTTTGACTTGTATGCCACCTGTACTCGAACTTTAAGATTAAGGCCATGGTCCATAGAGAGAATATAGCTCATGCCAATGTATTTTTGAGAAAAAAATTGCCTATCATGGATCCAGGTTAGATCTTCTGTGGCAACATTATCCACCAAAGTACAGCAACTGCATAGATACAACATCAGCTCCAAGCTACCCCTCCAATTCATATGAATTCCAGGTTGGAGACATATAATCATCCCTTGAACATCACTGGGTCAAAATCCCTATTTAACAACATTGTAGGAGCACTTTCATCACAAAGATAGCAACAGGTTATCAAGAAGGTCTATCATGGCTGGCATGGTGGCTCAGTGGTTAGCACGACTGACTCACAGCGCCAGGGACCTGGGTTCAATTCCAGTCTTGGGTGACTCTCTGTGTGGAGCTTGCATGTTCTTCCTGTGTCTGTGTGGTTTCCACCAGGGGCTCTGGTTTCCTTCCACAGTCCAAAGATTTGCAGGTTCGGTGGATTGGCCATGCTAAATGAGGGGAAAGGGTGGGGTGCTGTTTGGAGGGTTGGTACAGACTCAATAGTCTGAATGGCCTCTTTCTGCACTGGAGGGATTCTATGGTACCTTTCTCAATGGCAGCTGCGATAAGCAATAAACATTTGCCTTGTTAGGGTGACAGTAACATCTCAAGAGTAGATTAAAGATGTTGGAAGTCATTGATGTAATAGTCACCTGTTCATAAGTGTGGATCAATTAGCTCCAAATATATAACTGAATGGGACATTTACACAGCCATTGAGCCACCAGAACAACATTCCACTGCAGGTTTAATTTCTCCTAAGAAGCTCGTTGTGACTTTATTTTGGAAATTCCAGTCATATTATCATGAAATAAACATCACAGAGTGACAGAAACAAAGGAAGATGAATAACATTGGCAACCATTAGGAGCAGATGTATAATTCACTGAATTGTGATGATGAGTAATGGTGTATGATGAAATTAAGTTGTAATAGGGGCTATATTTCAACGGTACTTAATTGGCTGTATAGCATTTTGAAGAGAAAAGAAAGGCCTGCATTTATATAGCAGCTATCAGGACCTAAAGATGTTCTAAAGCACTTGACATCCAATGAATTACTTTAAAATGTAGATTTTATATGTAAGGACATGTAGCAACTAATCTACAAGACTCCATAAGAAACAATGTGATTTTGAGCATGTAATCTTTTTTCATAGCTGAGGGATGAATTTTGGCAAAGCATTCTCCCACAGTTCTTCAAGATAGAATCACGGATCCTTCAGACCCGACTGAGAGGGTAAATGGAACCTTAGTTTAAATACTTTCTAAAGTCATCATAGTCCCAGAGAACCATCCAAATTCTCCCTCAGTGCTAATTGGTGGTGAATTTAATCTGAGGGTCAACCTTAGGCAAGGGACAAGGTGGAGAAAGAGGGATTTCGTGATAACCTCAGGTGGCATAGGAATTGAACCCATGCTGTTGTCAGCACTCAGTATCAAAATCCAGCCAGTCAGCTGACCGAGGTAAATGAACCTCATCTGTAAAAAATAATACCTCCAACAGTGCAATATTTGTTCACTACTTCATTGAACATGTGACTTCAATTTTATCCTCAGGATATCATAGTAGGACTTCAATCCACAACTTCTGACCCAGAGCTGAGAGTGCTACCACAGTCCTGTAGATTTAGGGCATCCTAAAGTTGTAAAAGGTGATACTAAAATGCAAAATTTATTTTTCTGATGGAAAAGGATTCCAGTATTGTTGAAGTTTGGTTTCGCCAGTGTTTCAGCGCATTGTGGAACGCAGAAACGCTGATTTAAGTTAAATGCTTCTGTGTCATGTCAGCATGCTTATTGGAATTAGTTTCCACCTGTTAGGACTCTTAATTGGAACAAAGCAAATATTTTTTGAATCGAGGACAGAAGAGTTGACATGGTTAAAGCTAAGTCAATGTTGCATTAGGCCTACATTCAAGACTCTAATGAATAGGTGGCATTCCAATTAGGTGTAGTGGATTGATGGTGGCTGGATTACACAGCTTGTCAATACAAATGGAAATAGAAGTTGTATCAGTATTGATGATTTGGCACTAAATGACACAGCCACATTGAGTAAACACTATAGGGAGTTGTTTTATTAAACCAAAGCCAGAATGATATTTCAGAATTGACTTTGGATCTGAAATTTATTTCTGTTCTCCTTTTAGCTGGTATAAATTAAGGAAAACTACAATAATTTGTAAATGTATAACATCTTCAAAGTAACAGAATATCCTAAGGTGCTTCACAAACACTCACAAAGAAGTCAGCACCAAGCCAGGATGACCTCTGAAAGTTTATCTCAAGAGATGAGTTTTGATGACAATTTTGCAAGTTGATATATCAATGGTGGGGTGACCAGATAATAAATAGTTGGATCAAAATTCTAGGACAATGTAACCAACAATATTGTGGGAGCACTTTCATCACATTGACTACAGTGGTGTGAGAAGAAGACCCACCTCTCAAGGATGACCAAGATGGAAATGAACTCTGGCCGTACTAGGAAGGTTCATACCGCAAAATAAATTCTGAAAAGTGGAACAGAGGAAGCTGATAGCTTTGCCACTAATAGTGGGGCAAAAGATTGCTTAGGGATATAAAAAATGTAAACCTGCAAATAGAGGAAGAGTACCTGAATGTTACTGTAGGGCAAAAGAGAATACACAGACTGAAAGTTTAGTTTTAAGTCTTTTACATTAGAAGTTAAAGGCCCTGTGATATTCAGCATGGACATGGTTGATAGGTGGAACAGGACAAGATCTTAAGGAGAAGGGTTTTGGAAATGTTGTAAATTATGACTGAAGTACAATTGCGGGATGTTTAGTAGATTAGAAGTAGAATTGTTCGAATTTTGTGTCATCAGTGTTCCACACAGGCTGTGTAAAGCTGTGTGGTAGGAACTTGGGTGTGACATTGTAGAAGGATTTGTAAACTACACAAAACCTGACAGAGACTATGATGGGCACATTCCTTCTTTAGCCCATTTGGGAGCAGCAATGCCGGTGATGAAATAATACCTGATGAAGAGGCAAAAAAAAACTGATTTCATTGGTACAAAAGGTCAAGGATGGGGCTGAAGTAAGTAAAGTTATTTGAGGTGGCAGGAAGAGGCTCGGATAAGATGCTTCCAGAGAAGGTGCATAGTTGAACAAGGTTGAAAATGGTTTAGCCTAACAGCATTGCCTTAAACCTTCACTGTTTTTTAGAATGCATATTCCATTTAATTACTTGCTCCAAGAGATTCGTTGATGATCTCAAACTGATGGGATTCAGTGTGATATTAACAGTCCTATACCGCTGGCTGGACAGACTCAAAGGTGACAGCACAGTCGTATCCATTCAGTAGGGAGTCGCCCTGGGAGTCCTCGATATGGAGTCTAGACTCCATAAAGTCTCATGGCTTCAGGATAAATATGGGCAAGGAAATCTGCTACTGATTACTACATTCCATCCTCATCAGCTGATGAATCAGTGCTCCTCCATGTTGAGATTTAAGGGGGTGTTCAACACTGTGACAGGTATTAATGTTGTCAATGAGGAGAAACTGCTTTCAGTGGCATGAGGGTTGGTAACCAGAAAATACAACAAAAGAAACAGAAGGGGATTGAAGAGATTTTGTTAATGCAGCTTTTCTGTCTTGTTTTTGATACACGAGAGTCTGTTATTTTGCATTCAAGTAGTTAAGATAATTGCATCAAAAATAGCAGAGTTTGTTGTTGTATTATAGCCTTCATATTTGCGAACTGGGCATTGTGTTGTATATTCGTTGGTCTCCTCTCATTGACCATAGTCACACACTTGAGAGTTATTAATTTTCAATTTATGCATCTAAAGGTCCAAAAAGGGCTTGCATGACCTAAATGCAGGCAGGGGGATGTCATTGAGCTGTGGTGGATGGAGACAGGTTGATTTTCCTTGAATCATGTGACTTCCTGGAGTGACGATACATTGCTGTGACTGGATGAGGGAACAATATTCAACAGGACATACAGCCACTGTGTTGGGGAGAACTTGGAAGCTCCACTGCATCCCTACTTTGCAGTATTCAGAGAAGATTGTAAGAAAGAAATGCAAAAAGTAAGAGTAGATGTCGACCACAGAGCCTGTCTAGTCTGCTCAACCACTCAACAAGATCATAATTGGTCTTTGGCTTCAAATCCACTTAATCCGTCTATATCTCTTTTCAGCCTCTTTGTAGCCTTAGCACAGCTTGTAGTCCTACCTAGCTTTGTTACATCAGCAAAGTTAGATACATTCCTCTCCGTCACTTTGCCGGAGTCATTGAGATAGATTGTGAATGACAGACACCCCTGGACTGATCCTTGCAATACTTCCACTAGTTACAATCTATTAACTTGAAAATATCCAAGTTATCTTTACTCTTTGCTTCAGGTCCATGAATTAATTCTCTAAGAATGTCAGCAAATGCCTTTTGGAAATCCAAGTAAACTATACCCACTGTTTGCCCTGTATTAGAAATATGCTAAAAAAACCTCAAATTGCCAAACAGCATTTCCCTGTTATAAAGGGATAACAAGCATGGGGCTGGATGAACACAGCAGGTCCAGCAGCATCATAGGAGCAGGAAAACTTGACGTTTCGGGCCTAAACCCTTCATCAGAAACCCATCATCACCCTTCCTGCTCCTATGATGCTGCTTGACCTGCTGTGTTCATCCAGCCCCATGCTTGTTATTATGAGACGGTCCCTTGTTGTAACAGGGAGAGATCATGGATATAA
>JAHRHZ010000029.1:7047310-7074073 GCA_024137785.1 Ginglymostoma cirratum
TGATGATGGGTTTCTGATGAAGGGTTTAGGCCCGAAACGTCAAGTTTTCCTGCTCCTATGATGCTGCTTGACCTGCTGTGTTCATCCAGCCCCATGCTTGTTATCTCGGATTCTCCAGCATCTGCAGTACCTTTTATCTCTGATACAACTTTCCCTGTTATAAAGCTTTGTTAGATCATTCTATGGTTTTCTAAGTGTATTTTTAAGTTTTTTAAAAATAGATTTCAACACATTCATCTTGACTGATGTCAAACCAAAAGGTCTGCTTTCTCCCTCTCCCCTATCGAATAACTTTGTTATGTTTGCTGTCTTCCAATGCACTGAAACCATCCTAGAATATAAGGATTTTTGGAAGCAGTGCATCCATTATCTCTTGGATAGCAACAAGTCGATTGTGGTTACTTCTCAGTTATAGGACCATTGCAGATGTCCAAAGCTTTTGTAATGTTGCTCCCCAACTTCTGTTTGCCTGTTTCTGGACTGGATTTACACATGTCTTCATCTTGGTGCTGATCTCCTTCAGGTTGTAAATAGTAGGCAGATCTCAAGGGGGTGACAGGAGGTCTCGGCCAAGAACTGAAGGGCCGACAAGACCAATGTGCAGCCTGATTTTGAGAAGGCCCAACATATCGTGTGCTGCTCTGGCATTTGACAGGCTAGCAGTGGGCTTTCCTATGGGATCACGGACCCTGGGAATGGAAGTCCCATTCACAAGGAGCTGTCGGCCAATCAAAGCAGCCAGCTTTTCCGTATTGAGTATGACCAAAGAGGAGGCGGTGCCAGCTGTAGGTGCTATACCCAGCTTATGCCTCAAATTGAGGAAACACAAGTTGGTGAAGGGGTCCTGGGAGATGGCACAAGGTCAGCGGCAAAGGTATTTTTCACAAAGGCACCCAGATTTCCTATTTCCTGATGCCGTGTTTGTTGATCAGGCACTGAGTGCATTTTGAATAAGTGATTTCCTACCAAGGTTTGCTTTTTTTGTGCTGCCTACAGGGTGAGTCTGATAATTTGTTAGCATCTGTAGTGGTGGGTTAAGGCTTTAAAGAAGTTAAAAGTTGCTCACTTAAGAGCCTTACTTGGTAGCAGGACTAGAGAGTCATCCATAGGCCTTCCCGCCACAGACTTATTTGGATTGGAGAAAGGAAGGCGGTGAGATTGTGACCTCCCACCTGATTAAATCATCTCTGTCACCACATGGGAGGCTACAAGATTCCATCAATTGTTTCCATGGTCCGTAACCAGCCACTAGTTTAATACAATATGGTTAGTCCTATACAGTTATGGTGGTCGTTGAACAATGAAGAATATTCCCTTGTTAATCACTTAAATTTATGCATTAAAGCATTGTTAGCAGTAAGCTTCTACATTGTGATATTAGTGTGTTATAGGTATTTTCATACGTTTGTTTTTAAAAGTTACCACAGAAATGTCCTATTCAGGCTTCTGCACGTATAAAGAAGTACCAGTTCACACATTCAGAAGCAGTGCCCATTAAATCATGCCAATATACACATGATAAAATAAGGCAAGAGAAAGAGTTGACTTGTTTGGGGTCAAAGGTTTTTCTGCTGTGGAGGAAGGTGACTGCTTGATTAATGTGGTCATTGCTTTAGGCTCCAAGCTATACCCATATGTTGAGGGCAGTCAGCCTTGCCGACTAACATCTTTGAGTTGTTAGGAAATAAGAGATAGGTCCTAAAAGAATAACGATCCTTCATGAATAAAGATGAACACTCCTTCTTGACATCGCTTGCTTATATTTGTATAATTTTTTCAACATGTTTGATTTAAAGATGTGGATCATTTTTTTACACAAGGAAATGCTAGTTTTTGGAAATGCTTGCTGTTTACTGATAATACATGTCTGTTGGCTAAGGGTTATCTTAATAAAATTTGCTCAATATTGTAGTGGCATCGAGGATAAATCACTCCGACAGTAAGTGCTTTTCCCTTTCCCATTTGGCACATTGCATCAACGATGTGCCACTCCTGGTCCCCAAAGATGTACCAAGCCTAAGCCTGTTCTCACACCTGGAGCATTTGCTGACCACTAAGTTTTATTAACGTTTGTGAATGAAAGGGGAAGAGTTTTAGCCCTCATTGAAGGCAAGCAAAAATGGTGTGAAAGGTGACATAGCGGCTCAGTAGTTAGCATTGCTGCCTCACAGCACCAGAGACCTGTGGTCAGCTTTGGCCTTGGGTGACTGTGCGGGATTTACACATTCTCTCTGTGTCTATTCTGGTTTTCTCCGCCACAGTCCAAAGATGTGCAGGTTAGATGGATTGGCCATAGAAATTTGTCTGGAGTGTCCAGGGATGTGCAGGCTAGGTGGATTAGCCATGGTAGATGTGGAGATACAGTAGGGGGCTGCGTCTGGTTGGGATGCTTTTCGGAGGGTCAGTGCAGACTCAATGAGCTGAATGGCCTCTTTCCACACTGTAGGGGTTGTACTGTTGTAAGATCTGTACTGCTGGCCATCACACCAGATTGCTGGAAGGGATAGTAGGAACTGCAGATGCTGGAGAATCTGAGATAACAAGGTGTAGAGCTGGATGAACACAGCAGGCCAAGCAGCATCAGAGGAGCCCGAAACGTCAGCCTTCCTGCTTCTCTGATGCTGCTTGGCCTGCTGAGTTCATCCAGCTCTACACCTTGTTATCTCGGATTGCTGGAAGGATTCTGTTCCAGGTCAGGGGTTGACTGGCCACTTGAAACCCATTGTCAGGAGTCAACTGGAATTCTCCAGTTTCCTTCCAGGTCCTTTCAGGCTTTGGGGACCATGTCAGCTGCCTGGAGGCAGCCTCACAGCAGCAGATTGGAAAACAGCAACTCCTCGTAGGCTTTGGGGCCCTTCCTGAATGCCTGTCATGGTTTAGAGGGAAATCCTTCAACAACAGGGAGCCTGGTTTTTAAGGGCATTCTTCTATGTAAAAGTTTGAAAGGTTGGAGAGAAGGCACCTCCATCTTGAGACACTGTGTGTCCCTTATCTGAAAAGGCTCCTCAAGGCTATTGGGCCTTCTACTGACTGTCCAGTTTTGAGAGCCTACCTTCCATCCATAACCAGACGGAAGGCCTGACACCTTTCCATTAATGATCCAATTTCTGAGAAAATCATTGACAAGTGACTGCTTCCCTCACATATGGAATTGTGACACCCCATTTCACCCAAATGTCAGAGTTGCCATTGCAAAGCCTGCTCAAACTCTTAACTGAAAGTCCTGCGTTGTTCGAGTCTGCTGATTTGTTGGGGTATGGATCGGATTATGAATGGCTTTAAAGGAAAAGAACAATGGCATAACATCTAATGCTTTTCTTGGCCAGAATTGTAAGGCTGATTCAAAGTGTGACTTTACAGCTGAGGAAGTAGCTTTGGCTCTGACTCTCAGTCTGATGGGTTTGCTTCATTTGGACTCAATCTCTGCACATATGCACACCTCCCTAATTAACGTTATCCCTCAGCGATTGGCAGCAGACACTGTCGATTGATCTGGAAAGGGACTTAAGGAAGAAAGGGTGACCAGCTGTCACAGAATTAATGTCATTTTTACTAAGCTTATTTTCCATTTAAATAATATGGATTTTTTTTGTCTCTCTATAACACCTCAGTCCAAAACTAATACTTTTATAAATTGTGAGATTGCAAAGCAACAAAGATTGACGAGGATTAGTAATGAGTGATGGGCTCTGCTTCTGTGGTTTAGTAAATTTATGTAGGTGCACAGGCCATTAATTGCAAGGTTCAGCTTTTCCACGCAAGACAAATACCTGCACATTGAGACCTGACACTGTGATTTGTCAAACAATACAGCTGCTGCTCACCAGACCCGGAATGAAGAAGCAAAGATAAAGAAAAAAAAATAAATAAGGTGAGAAATCTTAGCTTGACAACATTGCACACCCCTAACTAGTCCCTTAGCAACTGATACACTTATCTATGTGTTTGCGTTTAGGTTCGATTATCCCATACTCTCCTTATTGCCCAGTCTTTGTCCCCCACACTGTGTAAACTCCAAAGTGCACAAAGTGCAGCATCCCTATCCTGTCTCACTCTGCGCCCCGATTATCCTTCACTCTCATCCTCATGCACTCACTCTCTATACACCCATGAATCAAATTTAAACTTTTCATCCTCATCTTTTAAAGTGCCCTCCCACACACTCTATCTTCAGACAACTTTCTCCCTCCTTTACCTTCAGGATTCTAACTGACCTTATGCGCACTGCTGTCTTCCTTGACCTGACTAGGACATTGCTTTCCACTCCTACATCCATACCATTGAAAACAGCTTCCTTTAGCTGTCCGAGATAACAAGGTGTGGAGCTGGATGAACACAGCAGGCCAAGCAGCATCATAGGAGCAGGAAAGCTTGACGTTTCAGGCCGAGACCCTTCATCAGAAATGGGGGAGGGGAAGAGGGTTCTGAAATAAGTAGGGAGAGAGGGGGAGGCGGATAGAAGATGGATAGGGGTGAGGATAGGTGGAGAGGAGGCAGACAAGTCGAGGAGGCAGGGATGGAGCCAGTAAAGGTGAGTGTAGGTGGGGAGGGAGGAGCCCAGGGAGGATGGACAGGTCAAGGGGGCGGGATGAGGTTAGTAGATAGAAGATGGGGGTGGGGCTTGAGGTGGGAGGAGGGGATAGGTGAGAGGAAGAACAGGTTAGGGAGGCGGGGACGAGCTGGGCTGGTTTTGGGATGCACTTGGGGGAGGGGAGATTTTGAAGCTTGTGAAATCCACATTGATACCATTGGGCTGCAGGGTTCCCAGGCTGAATATGATTTGCTGTTCCTGCAGCCTTCGGGTGGCATCACTGTGGCATTGCAGGAGGCCCAGGATGGACATGTCATCTGAGGAATGGGAGTGGGAATTGAAATGGTTCGCGACTGGGAGGTGCAGTTGTTTGTTGCGAACCGAGCGTAGGTGTTCTGCAAAGCGGTCCCCAAGCCTCCGCTTGGTTTCCCCGATGTAGAGGAAGCCACAACGGGTACAGCGGATGCAGTATACCACATCAGCAGATGTGCAGGTGAACATCTGCTTGATGTGGAAAGTCTTCTTGGGGCCTGGGATTGGGGTGAGGGAGGAGGTGTGGGGGCAGGTGTAGCACTTCCTGCAGTTGCAGGGAAAAGTGCCGGGTGTGGTGGGGCTGGAGGGGAGTGTGGAGCGGACAAGGGAGTCGCGGAGGGAGTGGTCCCTCCAGAAAGCAGATAAGGGTGGGGAGGGAAAAATGTCTTTGGTGGTGGGGTCGGATTGCAGATGGCGGAAGTGTCGGAGGATGATGCGTTGGATCCGGAGGTTGGTGGGGTGGTACGTGAGGACGAGGGGGATTCTTTTATGGTTATTATTGCGGGGACGGGGTGTGAGGGATGAGATGCGGGAAATGCGGGAGACACGGTCGAGGGCGTTCTCGACCACTGTAGGGGGGAGGATGCGGTCCTTGAAGAATGAGAACATCTGAGATGTACGGGAGTGGAATGCCTCATCCTGGGAGCAGATGCAGCGTAGGTGAAGGAATTGGGAGTCGGGGATGAATGAGGCATTCCACTCCCTATCCCCTCCTCCCACCTCAAGCCCATCTCCTATCTACTAACCTCATCCCGCCCCCTTGACCTGTCCGTCCTCCCTGGACTGTCCTATCTCCTCCCTCCCTCCCCACCTACACTCACCTTTACTGGCTCCATCCCCGCCTCTTTGACTTGTCTGTCTCCTCTCCACCTGTCCTCTCCTCTATCCATCTTCTAACCGCCTCCCCCTCTCTCCCTATTTATTTCAGAACCCTCTTCCCCTCCCCCATTTCTAATGAAGTGTCTAGGCCCAAAACGTCAAGCTTTCCTGCTCCTACGATGCTGCTTGGCCTGCTGTGTTCATCCAGCTCCACACCTTGTTATCTCGGATTCTCCAGCATCTGCAGTACCTATTATCTCCCTTAGCTGTCCACCTACTTTTCTCTTGTCCTTCCACTCAAGAAGTCGGGAAGCACTTAATCACATGAAATTTACCAGAAATTTGTAACCCTGTCTCACAGAAAATGCTGTTCGGTCAATTGGAGTTTTTACAACTGAAATCAATAGCGTTTTTTTTAGACAAGCATATCAAGTGATATGGAATTGAAAGGATATCAGCCATGATCAAGTTTGAAAGCTGGAGCAGTGCTGAGTGACTGAATGGTCTCTTCCTGTTTTTGGTGTTGATGAGCTTTTACTAATTGGAATTGTTAAATAATTTAAAGATTTACCACTAAATCTGATGAAAACATCAGTTCAATTCCAAACAAATGATTTCCAAAAAAATACATTGACCCTTATCACAGCTTTATCTACTCTTGTTAACTCAAAGTAGTTGAATTTAAACTATCTGCTAATTCCTTTCTCCTTCACAAAATTTCCCATCTCCATATGGTTTGATACCAATGACTAAATAATTCAAATATGGAAAAGGTGCAGAAAAGAAAGGAATTTAAAACAACTGAGAAGAAAATAATGGTTTGCATTTATGTGACCCCTTTCACAATCACCACAGTCCATTAAGAAAGCCAGGCATCCCTTTTAAATAGACTCAGTGACTTTTCAAAACAGTTTTGAAGAGCAGGCTTATTTGAAAGTCCAGATATACTTAAGTGTTGTGGAAAATGTGGCGGTCAACTTGCACACATCAACTCCCACAAGCAGCAATGTCATAACAACTCGATAATCTGTTTTTGTGATGTTGATTAACAGATCAGAACGTACAAAGAATAAATAGGGACAGTTCCTAACCAGTGGACACTGATTTAAAAATATTGCAAATTTGAAATATTGTGGCTAGGTGAGATTTTGAGTTTGCATGGTGCATTTACCTGAAATACGTTACTGAGAAGGCTGGTGAAAACAGATTCATTGGTAATTTGCAAAGGAAATTAGGTATGTATTTAAAAAGGACTTTCCCCCCTTTCTTATGGACTTGAGAAAGGGTTAGAAGTGGAGCTTCCTGGGGATCAGTGATAGGAGCCCTACGGTTTTTGATGTATTTATAGCCAAAAATTTGGTATGCGGGAAGAATTTCAAAATTTGCAGATGACACAAAACTTGGAAATATTGTGAAGTAGGTGGTGCTAAACTTCAAAAAGACCTAGGTGCGTGGCTGATTCAATTTATTGAAAAATGTGAACTGAGTAATTTCGGTAGGAAGAATGTGGTGAGGTATTTTTAAATAAGGGACACACATCTAAAGGGTATGCAGGAGCACAGGGGCCTATTGCTTATATCATTGAAAGTGACAGGTTAGGTTGAGAGAATGGTTAAAAAAAAGGGATACTCACAGAATCCAGGGCTTTATCAGACGCATAGAATACAAAAGCAAGAATTTTACGATAACCCTCTACAAAGTACTAATTGGGCCTAACTGGAGTACTGCGCTTCAAGAAAGAAATGAAAACATTAGAAAAGATGCAGAAAGCATTCATGAGATTAGGTCCGGGGAAGCGAAACGTTGTAGATAGTTTGGAGAAGTTGGGGTTGTTTTCCTCAGAGAACAGCAGGTTGAGAAGGGATTTGATAGAGGTGTTAAAAATTATGATGGGGTCTACACAGAATAGATTCAGAGAAACTGTTCCTGTTGGTGGGAACATTCAGAACAAGAGGACACCAATTTAAGTGAGTGTTGAAAGGAATAATGGCGACAATAAGGAAAAGCATTTTCATGCAGTGGGCGGTTAGGATCTGCCTGAGCATGTGGTGGAAGCAGTTTATATTTTGGCTTTCAAAAGTGAAGTGTATCGTTTTTCAAAGAGGAATGATTTGCAGGGTGCTGGGGAAAAGGAGGTGGACTGGCATTCAAACTACTGTTGCAGAAAGCCAACACAGACACCAAAGGCAGAATATCCTTCCCTCTGTGTTGTAACCATTCTATGAATGCAGGGCTGTGGAGTAAGAAAAGGAATTGGAACCGATTAGATACCCTTTACAAAGAGATGGTACAGGCACAATGGGCCGAATGGCTCCCCACGGGAATCTTAAAAATTCCATCATTCCATAAATCACCTGTTCTCCGCACCAGGATCCCTTTTCCTCTTTTTATTTCCGCAGATGATCATAAAAAGTAATTTCCTCTTCCTTGTCTCTCTTCTACTGTTATGTAGAATGACATCACCAATGCTTTAGCAAACTGCATTTGTACTCAATAATGAAACCTGGCAGCTTAATGGTTCCTTTTTACAAATGCAAAACTTTATTTTTGTGGTTTCAGAAGTTTAGGGGGGGAAATAATATTTTCAACCTTGACATCCATGCTAGTTTTCATCAGTGTTCTCCATATCTTTTGAAACTTTGTCTGGCAAACCTCAAACAGCAGCAGGAATACTCTGGTCCTTTCTAAATGCAAGAAATTACAGTGTGCTGAATGTCTGCTAAACACTTTTGGTGATGTGAAATAAAACATTCAACATCAGACTGTACACAGTACAGGAATTGGAGGTGATTAAGAATGGACATATTCCAAATGGCAGGCCAATCTCTTCAGCATATATTTTTGTGTGAAGGCAGAGAGTCCATTTGGTTTTGAAAGGAATGATATCCTGGAGATTCCCTGAGTATATCTGGATCATATCAGCTTAAATCTTGCAGTTCTACCAATCTAGTTGACTGACAAATAATTTTCAGGAGATACAATACACTAAATCTTATGCATGCTTATTAGGCAGAAAACATGTGCAAAAGAGGTCCTATGAATGGGCCAACATCCTATGACTGAAAACCATTCCCATCATATGGGATTGGTTGCAAAAGAGATGGCCCTGGCATCAGCCATCAACAAGTTAATTAAAAGGGGGCTGATACCAGTTTGACTATTTAAGATTATTAGGTCTATGTGCAATCTTTAATGGATAACTGAAGCACCGCCAAAGTAGGCAACCTTTTGTAATAAAAAATAACGCTTTTCCAAATTTACCTCCTTGTTCAAATTACTGGCCACTGCTCTCTCCCCTCCTGTTTGTCATCCTCTTTAAGCTTAACAACGGCCTTCGCCAGCATCACAGATGGCCCAGTCTGTACTCCCCATGCCATCAAGCTACCCTTGGATCCACCTCTGGTTCACTCAGCTTGCCAGCATAATCTCAGTAAACATAATGGACAACCAAACATATCAAGAGGGTAGGTGGTGGACTAGTGGCATTATCACTGGACTATTATTCCGGAGACCCAGGTAATGTTCTGGAGACCTGGGTCAAATCCCACCATGGCAGATGCGGGAATTTGAATTTAATAAAAATCTGGAATTAAGAATCTAATGATGACCAAGAATCCATTGTCAATTGTTGGAAAATGCCATCTGGGTCACTAATGTCCTTTAGGGAAGGAAACTGCCATCCTTACCTGATCTGGCCTACATATAACTCCAGACTTACAGCAATGTGGATAACTCTTACCCTCTGGGCAATTAACGATAGGCGATAAATGCTGGCCTGGCCAGCGATGCCCTAATCCCATGAACGAATAAAAAAAAATTAGACACCAACCGATACATTCCAAATCAAATGGGATCCTAGCTCTACAAGAGAGTACTAATGGCTTCTTCAACTACAGGGAAGATTGAGCATCTTAGATCTCAATCTAAGCCCTTCCCAGTGGGAATGACTGAGTGACAGTGAGGATCAGTATCCCTATTTGATTTATGCTGTCCCCAGTTTGAATTGAAGACCACTGCAGCCACCGAATGAAGATCCAAGATGTTTTCAACTAACTGAAGCCAGGGATGAAACTAGAGACCAGAATTTGCTCATTGAAAAGTGTCAACAGTTTGTACCTTATCAACTTTTAAATAAAATTTTACCCCCTTTTCAGAACAGTGCTTTCTGAAAATGAGCTTTAAGATTCTAATAGTGAAGAAGGATGGAGATAACAATTTATTCTCTGGCTGAGGGAATAGTATGATGTGTGCTCCACTTCTCCACCACGACCACCATCCAACCCACTCCTGCCACTAAAAGGGCAGAACTAGTGCTTTGAAGTGTGTTGTGGGGGGGTTACAAAAATGTAAGCATCAAGCCCAATGTGGGGGAGGAGCAAACACCATCCAGTAGCACAAGGCTGATCAGTGAGGCAAACTTTTTAAGGAAGCTATGTGCCTCCATTTTACCAGAAAATTTTAAACCATAAAGCCAGGATTCCTGGCAAGTGTAAGGAGTCAAGAAGGGTTCGATCTAAGAGGTAAGTGTTGATTTAGGGCCAAGAGCAGATTTGTTTTGCAGCCACCCATTTGACATTCCCCTCAATTTGGCTGTGATCACTGACAGCCCTCCCTGAAATCTCCAAATCCCCAACCCTACCTCTGAGTGAGGAGGCCTGAGTTCAAGTCTCTCCCTGCTCCAGAGGTGTATAACAACATCTCTGAGCAGGTTGATTAGAAAATATAAAAATAAGGGTGTCTGTCCAAGTCGGTCAGGGGGTTGGAGCATGGTCAGTCTTCGGGGTCAGTGGAATGAATGTCATGGCTGGCTATCAGGGGACGCTTGTAATAAGGAGAAGGGGTGACTCAACACTGGGGATTGGAGGCAATAACCTGGGATGTGGAGATTACAAGGATGGTGAAGGGGGGTAAATTCGATAGATATGGGGAACCAGTAGTGCATGGGAGGCTATGGGATTTTGCTGGAATGGAGTAGAGAGGGGATTTGATAGGCGCTCACCACTGTCATGGTCTCTTCAAGGGGGACTCAGCAGCATGACCAAACTATGAAGAAGAGGCCTCAGGGGACAAAGGATGAGAGTCAGAATTGTAGTTCAACATGGGAGTTGGGAACATGTGGGGTTTTAATAGAGATGTGTTGCCCAGGGAGTACCAGGCAGAAATGGATTTGGGGGTTTGGTGCGGAAACCAAATGAGTGTGACCTGCATTGCCTTCCATGTTCAACCGAGTGCTAAATGTGACCGATTTGTGGAAAATGACTTTAGTTACGCTTAAAGCAGGCAATGGAGCCCTGGGAGGAGGACGAGGGTTCAGTCCTCATTCAGCACTTACACTTTCCTACAACTTCTTTGCCACATGCCTAGTGGTGCTTTAAATCAGAATAAGGTCCAACGTCAAAAATGGCAAGAGGATGCATTCCATGCCCGTCCTTGTTGGAGTGCTCCATGTCCTACTGCAAGTCTGTATGGAGGAGGATGTTAAGCTGTCATTTGTGAATGACGCAAATATTGTCTGCTCACATCTCTAAAGACATGTTTTTTTTTGTGTTCCCCACAGGTTCATTGCAAGTGTGACTGATGGATTCAGCCCCAGCAGGGGTTATCATTGCTGCTGCTGTGATGTGACAAAAGTGCAAAGAAATGGAAGAAGAACAGATGTGCCAGTAAGACCAGGACCAGCAGCAAACACCAGCAGATACCAAACAACCTACAAATGAAGAGGCTGTAGTTGAAGGTTCCCTCACGTTGCACAGAGGGGCAGAGTTTTTACTCCTTGATGCCATTTCCTCCAGCTGAGCAAGTCATAGAGCCACCATAGATTGAGGATGTCGCAGAGTGGTGACAACTGCTGGAGTGAGACCTGGGACCTAAAGGAGTGCGTGGTCATCCTGTCCTTGAGACCATCAAGGTGACAGCTGCACTAATCTTTTATGTGACTGGATCCTTCCAAGAAGCCACTGGCGATCAGCGAGGGATCTTTTCATTCGTCAACCCACAAATATATTAAGGCTGCGACGGATACAGTTTGTGTCAGGTCACGCTGCTTCACCTTGTTTCCCTGTGACAAGGTCAGTGTTGCAGCCCAGGCAATATAGTTGGCTTCTCCCAGGAGCAGAGTGCTAATGACAGTACATACGTCACGTTGAGAGGACCATATGATTGTGCAACTGAGGTAATCAAGGAAAAAAGGATTCCATCCTATCAATGTGCAACTGATCTGTGATCATCAGTTCCACTTTTTGGGAATTTTGCAGTCAGTTCTTTGTGAGCTTCGATGATGCCTATTTCCTTGAGAACTCTCAAGTTCCATTTGCATTTGAGGGTCCAGTTGCTGTATAAGTCCGATTACTGGGAGATAAGGGCTACCACTGCAATCACAACTATGACTTTATTACAACCCCAAGACTTAGGAAGAGTGCAGATTCAGTGCATCCCAGTCATCAACCAGTGCCATGGGTGGGACAGATGATCGACCTCCTGAAGATAAGGTTCCACTGTTTGGATTGATCTGATGGGGCGTTGGAGTGTGTCACATCATCCTAGCATGCTTTGCGTACTTAGACCAGCCAAAGAAGGCATGTGCTGGGTCCTGACAAACTGGGAGAGCAGGAGCAGTGTTCCAAGGTGGAGGAGGATGAGGACATTGAACAGGCAGAACAACACCTTCAGCATGACAGACTGCAGCAAAATCGACCACGACTAGTCAGACAGGATTTAACTGGTTCCAGTAGATGAGAGCTGGGTGCAGTGATCGCTCATTGACTGTGAAATTGATGGTACTTGAAAGGCAGGCAGTTTGTTTCCATTCCAAGAGGCAAATGCACCTTTGTTTGAGTATTGTTCACTTTTGGTATTTGTAAATAAAAATGAATGTTTTGTAGCAACTGAAGGCTTTCCTGTACATCATGGTCTCACATTGAACAAGTGCCGGGCAACAATAGGCATTGAGAAGAGTAGCAGTGACTTAGACAAGGTTGTAAGAGGGAATGTGGCTAAAGACAGGGAAGTCATGTGGCCTGGTGCTTAAACAGTGATACGTGTAGGAAAGTACATTTATTTGCATGGGGAAGTCTCACCGTGCACCTCTTGTCGTAAGAAGCTTTGTGGCTGCTGTGTCACAGCATTGACAGTGAAGTCTAATTCCAGACAACCAACTCATGACCAGGTACATGACTGAGGTTCCAAGATACCATCAGTGCCAGGCATTATCAGTATATCCTGGCAGTAGCTCGCATCTACGGCAAGTGGGAGTATTGGTCTAGCATTGGATGAGAGGATGGTTGTAGTGGTGTGGTAAGTAGTTAATGAGGCGAGTTTGGGCTGAGTTAACAGAATGACAAAACCCACTAGGCCTTGTCGAGACAAACCCTCCACAAAGCTTAATAGAAATGGCATTTGGCCAAATTAAGGGAAGGTTTAGTCTGTAATTTTTCAGCTGTACTCACCTTGTCAGTGTGATAGTGGTTTTGTTTATTGTTTAAGTTATTCCTTATTGAATTATTTCTCTATCCCCCTCCCCCTTTCCCTGTCACACACTTACATCAACCTTCCAGTATTATAAAGGCGCAGTCTCACAGTCTGACAGACAGGGCATTGTAGCAAAGGGTCCTTTCAGAATCCTTAAAACCATGGAGAGAGGGTGCTCCGGTCATTAGTTGTAGCTTTAATGCATTCCTTGCTTATCAGTCTCCAGACAGGTCACACAATAGCATTAATACCATTACCCCTGGGACAACATTTGAGTAGGACGCAGGAACCTTTCTGACTGGGCGGTAAAACTAAAGAGCAAGTTTGAAATCCTGGGTAACGATTTCAGCAAACAACGATAAGGACTTTCCAGCAGAAGAATCAGGGCAGCTGCTGCTAAAACCTTACTACCTGCTGGGTGTTGCCTAGCAACAAGGCCTCCTTCTTCCCTAGAGACTTTGTAATTCACAATTAAGGTTTGCCTAGAGGTTTTAAAAGGCCCAGCAACATGCTACTAGCTATCTCTACTTTTGTTTGCATTTTCAGGAATGAAGAAAGTGCTGTTCTTCAATCTGAGACTGTCCGTGGGTAAAACAAATCTTTCTGGATAGAAGTAATAACAGATAAATCTTAAAAATGGGTCAGATTTCAATTTCAGTGTCAAATGAATGGAACACATCCATAAGTTGTGGGGAGAATGTTAAAGATACTATGTAAATGCAAGCTGTGTTACAGTTAGCCTAATATGTAAAATAATTCAGCATTTATATTCTGGTTGGGACTTCAGTAGATAAACCATGCATGGAGACAGCACATATACAGGTTGAGAGATAAAAGGTACTGCAGATGCTGGAGAATCCGAGATTTTCTGATGAAGGGTCTAGGTCCGAAACGTCAAGTTTTCCTGCTCCTATGATGCTGCTTGACCTGCTGTGTTCATCCAGCCCCATGCTTGTTATCTCACATATACAGTTGGATGTTTTAACTTTCAACAGCTAACATGGCTCAGAATAGAATCTTCCTGGTCTCACCAAAAACTGGGTCTTATTTACGTCTGCCTGTTGTACATCCAGAATTTATTTGTTTCTGATACCAGACAAAACAGACTTAAGGTTGTTGACAGAAACTAGAGATGAGAATTTGTTTAAACCACTGAGCCTTTGTGATCAGAAATGCACTGGCTGAAAAGGTGACAGAAACATGGCCAATGGTAACTTTCATAAGGAAATTAGGTGAGTACCTGAAAAGGACAATGGGTGAAGGTCTGTGAAGGAAGTCTAATTGAATAGCTTGTTTCAAAGGGCCTGAAAAGGCACAGTAAGCCAAATAACCTCTACCTGTGCAATAATTTTCTGTGAATTAGTCCAGATCAACTGAATCCAGGAATCTAATTCTGAATGATGACTGCTGTCTGATGGTAAATCTGCAAAACTATGATTTTCAGGTTAAGATTTTACCGCATAAATTGCTCACTACTGAATCATACATTACAGAAAGAGGCCATTCAGTACATATTGTCTGTAAAGATCTTTGTAAATACCATCTAATTAGTCCCATTGCTCTACATTATCCCATAGCAAGATTTTGTTTGCAAGAAAATGTCTAATTTCAGTGCATGTGTGGAGGCTGTACATCTCAGTGATTGGCAGATCAAATAAAACAAGATGTTCCTTCAGTTGTTTATTGTAGACAGACCACGCACTGTACCTAACCAATCTGCACTTGTAAAGCCCAAAACAGAATGTCTACTGTTGGGATGTGATTGGGCAACATTTGCTGAACAATTCTTAGTGCACTAACAGCTACACTAACAATCAATTTAAGATACTCATTTAGCCATATAATGTTACTTATTTTGCACTTACTAGAAGTAATATTCATGTAAATACAGGAAATGAATATCTGTCATCAAAAGGGGTATGCGCATGCATTGTGTCTTTATTGAATTATATAGGAACTTGGATAGTCCAGAGTTTCTTGTTTTTGCCCCATGGCAACACATTGGCCAATCAGAGTCAACTTGTTAACCAATTCAAGTTTTTTCTCCTGCAGCAGAAGTTGCTGTGAGCATTTGAAACTTGACATTCTTGCGTTTGTTCTAATGAATGCAAGGTGATTACTATTTGAAGACGTGTCTCTCTTTTCAGCAATATTCGTATCCAGTTTCATGTTGAAAGGTACCTTCAAATCTGCTTCAGCTTGCTTTTCAGATGGTGCATTTCCGATCTTGCAACACCCTTAGCGGTTTTGCTAATTATCTTAAGTCTGGGTCCTCTGGTTTATGCTAGTGGCAAATGTTTCATTATATAATGGTGCAATAACAAAACCTATGCAATTTTGTAGTGTCATTTGTTATAACTAAATCCCGGGTGATGTGCCCCAAGCTATTATGGTTCCAGATGAGAGACCCCAGTTGTCCAGCTCCCACGTGAGGAGGGATAAATTGCATCTCCTTTTTTATTCACTCACCCCCTAAATGAGTTACAACATGATTAATTTACAAAAGATCCCTTCCTCTTGTTTATCTTTCTACCAGACATAGTGGAATTTATGTTTTAAAAAGAGCCAATTTAATCAGGATTTCTTAAGCTTCCAAAAGAGAGTGTTTATTTGTCACTAAGTGTGAAAGGAAACAGCAATGTAACACACGTGCACAGCGATTAGAAATGCATCTTATTCGTGTAACATGTAGAATTGGTTTTGGTGGATGTCAGCTGCGGTTCACTAGTAACATTCTTGCTTCCAAGTCAGACAGTTTTGATTCAAGCCCCAACACAGGGACTTAACCAGAGAATCTGGTCTGACACTGCAGCGCAGTCCCGAGAGAATGCTGCACTCTGGAGGTGCAGCTCTTAGGATAAGAAGCTAAACCAAGGTCCTTCCTGTCTGTCCTCTCTATTGGGTGCAAATAATCTGGTGTAACTGTTTAAAGATAGGGGAGTTTTCTCTTGTGTAGCTTGAATGTTTATCCTTCAACCAATGTTACGAAAACCGATTTCTGATCATTATCATGTTAGGGAGGCAGTGACACAGTGGTAATATCATTGGACTCGTGATCCAGAGCACCAGGCTAATGTTTTGGGTACGTGTGTTCAAATCCCACCATGGCAGATGGTAAAATTTGAATTCAATTAAACAAAAATCTGGAAATAAAAGTCACCCTAATGATGATTGTATGACCCTTGGCAAATGTCATGAAAACCCATCTGTTGCCCTAATACTTTTTAGGGAAGTAAAGAACCAAGCAATGTGGCTGACTCTTAACTTCCCTGAGGGCCATTAGTATTGGGCAAAAATGCGAACCTTGCAAACAAAGCCCACATCCCATGAAGAAATAAACAAAAGTGAAGGAGTTTGCTGTGCAAAAGGGTACTGTTGCATTTTGTGTATTAAAGTAAGGAGAGTGCCATTGGCCATAAGAACTCATCCTGAGTGATCACAAAAGGCGCTACATAAATGCATGGACTTTCTTCTTTTCTATTTGCCTGCCTATTAAAGGAAATTGGGCAACCAAAGATTTTGAATAGTTCTCATTTATCCCACTCCCAGTCCCGAACTCTGGTTCAGGATCTGTCTGAGGATCTGCCATAATTTGGCAGAGAACCATCTGGAAGAATTATTAAAGCAGCTCAGAAGGAAACACGTTGAAAGGGATTGGTCAGCGAGGACTGTCGATAAGTGAATAGCGATTTCATGGATAAAACAAAATGAATGGGAACAAGGCAAAAACCCTGAGATGCTGCATCCTGAAGTTATCACAAAAATGTATTCCTGTGAGCTAAAAATGTCACAAACAATTCAAATAGCCTCACTTTTAAAAATAAAGTCGTCCATTGTTGGTGGAGGAAGAGAGGCTTCAAGCTGACAAGCCTACATATTCAAGGAAAATGGCCAAGAAAACAAACTACTGCCTATGTTTGTTTAACTGTTTACAATTACTGACATGTTATGTATTCCTGACACCAGGCATTCGAAGCAACCGCTCTCTACATGGAATTCAAAGATAGCGCGAGATTCCCAGGAGGACAATGGAACAGTTTAGGTCGTCAAAGCATCCCCAGAAAGGCCAAAGCCTCCACAATGTCTCACGCTAGCCTAATGTTTGTGAGAGAAGTCTCATTTAGGATTGCACCAGAGAATATCGAGACGTTTGTCAGGAAGATGCAGGGGAAAAGCTGATATGTCAGAAAGAGCACACAAACTTCCCAAATACCTGAAACACTACCTAAAAAAAACGGAAGCAGAGTAATGCGGCACTTGCAGTCACCCCTGAGTTGGAGATTTCTCTTCTGATTTTCCTCTGGTTTTCCTAGAGCAGAAGCAGAAAATTTTCCATTAAAATTACTTTTGGAACTGTCATAGTCCAAAAAAAACAAATCGCGAAGAAAGAGAGATTGGATAACACGGAGTTTGTGAGAGAGGCCTGTCCATTTGTTTGTTGAGGCGCTGATGGCTCTGGAGAGAGTTTTTTTCTTGTTTGCAAAGAACTTGGGAGATTGGCCTTTCCGATTATTTGTCGAGGGTTCAATATTAATGGTTTAAATAACGATGGGATTAGGGATTGATATTCCTTTACTCAAATCCAGAGATTTGAGAGCTGACTGATAAGAAGATTTGATGACGAGGCTGTTTTCATTTGTTGGGAGTTTCAGCTAAGTGCTGGATTTTTAAGATTTAAAATTTTTTTCTCTCATTTGCATGCTTAAAATTAAAAGCTGTGGGTAAGGGAAGGGGAGTTTTTTTTTAAATGGTTCTTTTTAGACTGGATGATGTAGAAGGTAGTTTGTAAATTCTCCCAGTAAAGTGTGTCAGCAGTGATCAGTCTATAAACACTAGATTTGAGAAAAGTGTGGGTCTTTTTAGGCAAATTTACATAAAGCAAATTTCAAGCGGTGAAAATGGCAGTCAATGGAGTGGTGTGTTCCTCATGGCAGATGTGAGAGATTAGGGAACTATCCTACTGTCCCTGGAGACTAAGTCTGCAGGAGGTGTTTTTGGATCTGTCTTAAATCAGACTATTTAGATTGGCAGGAGAGGTAGTTTGAGTTACTGAGGAGCATACAGGAGGCAGGGTGTCATGGTTAGTAGATTTAGAGGCATAGTCGCACCATAGGTTCAGTCAGATAGATGGGTATCTGTTCCAGAGAGGTAGGAAAGTAGTTCAGGATTCTCCTGTGTCTGTTTCTGTCTCAAACAGATATATCGTTTTGAAAAGATAATAGGTACTGCAGATGCTGGAGAATCCCAGATAACAAGGTGTGGAGCTGGATGAACATAGCAGGCCAAGCAGCATCATAGGAGCAGGAAAGCTTGACGTTTCGGGCCTAGACCCTTCATCAGAAATGGGGGAGGGGAAGAGGGTTCTGAAATAAATAGGGAGAGAGGGGGAGGTGGATAGAAGATGGATAGAGGAGAGGATAGGTGGAGAGGAGGCAGACAAGTCGAGGAGGCAGGGATGGAGCCGGTAAAGGTGAGTGTAGGTGGGGGGGGGTAGGGAGGAGATAGGTCAGTCCAGGGAGGACGGACGGGACCATCTCCAACACTTCTCTCTGCTTCCTGGACCTCTCTGTCTCCATCTCGGGTAACCACCTAGAAACCGATGTCCATTTCAAGCCCACTGACTCCCACAGCTACCTGGAATACACTTCCTCCCACCCACCTTCCTGCAAAAATGCCATCCCCTATTCCCAATTCCTTAGCCTCCGCCGCATCTGCTCCCAGGATGAGGCATTCCACTCCCGTACATCTCAGATGTTCTCATTCTTCGAGGACCGCAACTTCCCCCCCACAGTGGTCGAGAACGCCCTCGACCGTGTCTCCCGCATTTCCCGCATCTCATCCCTCACACCCCGTCCCCGCAATAATAACCATAAAAGAATCCCCCTCGTCCTCACCTACCACCCCACCAACCTCCGGATCCAACGCATCATCCTCCGACACTTCCGCCATCTGCAATCCGACCCCACCACCAAAGACATTTTTCCCTCCCCACCCTTATCTGCTTTCTGGAGGGAACACTCCCTCCGCGACTCCCTTGTCCGCTCCACACTCCCCTCCAGCCCCACCACACCCGGCACTTTTCCCTGCAACCGCAGGAAGTGCTACACCTGCCCCCACACCTCCTCCCTCACCCCAATCCCAGGCCCCAAGAAGACTTTCCACATCAAGCAGATGTTCACCTGCACATCTGCCAATGTGGTATACTGCATCCGCTGTCCCCGTTGTGGCTTCCTCTACATCGGGGAAACCAAGCAGAGGCTTGGGGACCGCTTTGCAGAACACCTACGCTCGGTTCGCAACAAACAACTGCACCTCCCAGTCGCGAACCATTTCAATTCCCACTCCCATTCCTCAGATGACATGTCCATCCTGGGCCTCCTGCAATGCCACAATGATGCCACCCGAAGGCTGCAGGAACAGCAAATCATATTCAGCCTGGGAACCCTGCAGCCCAATGGTATCAATGTGGATTTCACAAGCTTCAAAATCTCCCCTCCCCCAAGTGCATCCCAAAACCAGCCCAGCTCGTCCCCGCCTCCCTAACCTGTTCTTCCTCTCACCTATCCCCTCCTCCCACCTCAAGCCCCACCCCCATCTCCTATCTACTAACCTCATCCCGCCCCCTTGACCTGTCCGTCCTCCCTGGACTGATCTATCTCCTCCCTACCCCCCCACCTACATTCACCTTTACTGGCTCCATCTCCGCCTCCTCAACTTGTCTGCCTCCTCTCCACCTATCCTCTCCTCTATCCACCTTCTATCTTCTATCCGCCTCCCCCTCTCTCCCTATTTATTTCAGAACCCTCTTCCCCTCCCCGATTTCTGGTGAAGGGTCTAGGCCTGAAACGTCAAGCTTTCCTGCTCCTATGATGCTGCTTGGCCTGCTGTATTCATCCAGCTCCACACCTTGTTATATCATTTTGAATATTGTTTGTGGGGACAGTCTGTCAGAGGAAAGTAGAAGTGGCAGACAGATCTTAGACACCAAGAATGAAACTTATGTTAAGCAGGGTTTGTCAAGAATCAAAAAAGTAATTGTTATTGGGGACTGTCCTGTCAGGGGGGCAGACAGGAGAATCTGTGGCTGTTAACATCAATTCAGGATGGTATGTTACCTCCCTGATGCCAGCGTCAAGGACATTTCAAAGCAGTTGTAGCATATTGTCAAAGGGCAGAGTAAGAAACTGGAAGTTATTGTAAACATTGGTAAGAACAACATAATTAGGAAAAGGGTTGAGGCTTTGCAGAGTGAATATCGGAAGTTAGATAGAGGATTAAAGAACAGAACTTCCAAGGTAGTCATCTCTGTATTATTCCCAGTGCCATGTGCCAGTGAGTGTAGCAATAAGAAGGTAGGGCAGATAAATCATTGACTGAGAAGATGGTGCTGTGGGCAAGAATTCAGATTTTTGGATCGTTGGGATGTCTCCTGGGGCAGATATGACCTATTCAAATGGGACAGGTTTCACCTAACCTGGAAGGACACCAATATCCAGTAACTTGTGATGAAATTCATCAACAGGCTAGTGCTATTTGGGAGCCTCTAAGCTCGTAGGGAGGTGGTTTGGGGATATCCTAAGTAGTAGTGAGAATAAAAAGACAGATGGAGATGGTTCTGAATTAAAAACAGCAAGTTAATTAGAAAAGGCAGGCAAAAACAAGTCAGAGAACAAGGTAACTCTGAAGAATTTAATTGCATTTAATTCGATGCAAGGGGCCTTACAGATAAGGCAGATGAGCTCAGGGTATGAATGGGAACATAGAACTGGGATATCACAGCTGTTACAGAAACATGGCTGAGGGAGGGACAGGCCAGACAGCTCAATGTTCTGGGGTACAGATGCTCTAGGAAGAATAGAAATGGAGGCAAGAGAAGTGGAGAGTGGGGACAGGGTGGCAGGTTTGATTAAGTAAAACATTATTGCTAGACTTAGGATATTTCTGAGGGATTGTCCAGTGAAGTTATACGATTGGAACTCAGAACTAGTAAGGGGATGATCACCTTGATGGGATTGTACTATAACCCCACTCCCCGCAAAAGTCCGAGGGAAATTGAGGAACAAATGTGTAGAGAGATCTCAGATATGTGTACGAATAATAGGGTTGTAATTATAGGAGATTTTAACTTTCCAAACATAGACTGGGAATGCCATAATGTTAAGGGCTTGGATGGTGAGGAATGTGTTAAATGTGTTTGAGAAAAATTTCTCTATCAAATGTAGATGTAACTACTAGAGAAGAATCAAAGCTTTGTATATTTGAGAGAATCAACGACAGTACAGCTTCAGTTAAAACTAAATAATTATGTCTCTACACTTTGCTTCCCTGAATGAAACAAGCCAGGAAGCAATTTGAGAAGATAACCAAAATGGGTAGGATGTTCCTTGTGAAGAAACCAACTAAGTGATGTTCAGGCTTGGTTACCATATCCAAACCCAATAAGTCTATCTAGATTTGTATTGACCTCTTATAGCTCCATACGGCGGTACTAAAAGAAATCAACCTTTGTCAATATTAGACAAGAGTTTAGCCAAATTGTCAGAAAGTGGAGCTTTCAAGAAACTCAGTTCCAACAATGGGTCATAGAATCATCATAGAATCATAAAATCCCTACAGTGTGGAGGCATGCCATTTGGCCCATCAAGTCCACACCGACCTTTTGAAGACCATCCCACCCAGCCACACCCCTTTACCCTATCCCTGTAATGCTGCATTTCCCTTGGCTAACCCACCTAGCCTGCACATCCCTGGACACAATGGGCAATTTAGCATGGCCAATCCACCTAACCTGCACATCTTTGGACTGTGGGAGGAAACTGGAGCAGCCAGAGGAAACCCACGCTGACATGGGGAGAATGTGCAAACTCCTTCTGCCAATGGACGGGTACAGCGTATTGCTTCCACAAAAAAATGGCAATTGCTACTTTGAAATTGAATGGCGTGGGAAAAGGATGATTCTGAAGGCTGTCAATGGAAACATATGACAGCTAAAAAGAATGGGAAGCTTTGTGTCAGCTGTTGAGGTTGGTTGGCTCACCGAGCTGGTTTGTTGTTCCGCAGACGTTTCATTACCGTGCTTGGTAACATCCTCAGTGCAGCCTCTGATGAAGCGTCATTTCCCACCTGGCTTTTAAACTCTGGGGTCTGTTGTGATGAATTGCCTCACTTCCGGGTTTCCTCCATAGTAGAAAGTATATGGGGCCGAGTTCAATGTGTCTATTAATAAACACATTGAACTCGACCCCATATCCATTCCACTACGGACGACACCCAGAAGTGAGGCAATTTATTGCAACGGACCCCAGAGTTTAAAAACCAGGCGGGAAAACACACCGACGCTTCATCAGAGGCTGCACTGAGGATGTTACCAAGCACGGTAATGAAACATTTGCGGAACAACAAACCAGCTCGGCAAGCCAACCAACCTCAACAGCCACAACCCGAGCTACAAATCTGCTCCAAAACTTCGTGTCAGCATATAAACCTCAGGCGGAGACTGAAGAACCTGTGATGAAATTTATCAACAGGCCTAATATTGCTTTTTGTGGAGAGCGTAGCTTTATTAGATGCCGGAAAATGACTGGACCCCTAGATTCGAACAGTTCTTCATACAATGTCTTCCAGTTGGAATTTAATGATGGTGCTTATAGACTCTAAGATTTTACAGGGAAATACTGAATGGTTGGAAGTGACTCTTCTGTCACCAGCAGCAGTGATCAACCTGTCAATTTCTTGTTTGAATTCCGTGATTACAACAAAGTTGCAATTAAAACAGATGGGAAATATTTGAAGGGGGACCATGCAGGGAGGCATCTGCTGATGGCATTGACTTCTCAACCCTCTGGGAGCATTAAATGTACTTTATATATAAATATGACGTTCCAGCATTTTTTTTTGGCAGTAGGACATTGGACAGTTATAGAGAAGGCAGCTTTCTTGGTGAGATAAATGTGTCAGAGGTCTGGGCTCGAAACTACTCATGGAGACAGACCATGCTCTTGGTCACCCTGTTAGATGAGAAAGTGAGTAGGAATGTCTCCATGGACATAAAGATCCCAACTCTGTCTTATGAATCATAGAACTCAGTGTGGAAGTAGGCCATTCAGCCCATCGGGTCCACACCAACCCTCCGAAGAGCATCCCACCCAGACACACCTTCCTACTCTATAACCCTGCATTTCCCATGGCTAACCCACCTAGCCTGCACATCCCTGGACACTATGGGCAACTTAGCATGGCCAACCCAGCTAACCTGCACATCTTTGCGCAGTGGGAGGAAACCAGAACAAACTCCGCACAGACAGATGCCCAAGGCTGGAATCAAATTGGTACTGTGAGGCAACAGTGCTAACGACTGAGCTACTGTGTCACTCCAACCATAGTATGAGGTTTACCTGTGAGATGAAATATGTGTTGCGACTGATGTTAGTGGATATGCTCTGCAGTGCACCAGTAAACAGCCTTATTGCAACAAATGTTGAGGGATTTGTTTACGAAATTGCATTGTATACTCAGGCCATAGCAATACTGCGGGCAGCAAGCAGAACAAACACAGTTAAATGCCAAACCATGCATACCCCCAACACTGTTTGCCTATATACTCTCTATGTCAAGTCACCTGACACCCCATCACGGACGAACGTCAGGACCCATTCTGAGGTTAAATAAGTTAACATTCTAAGCGTTCAACAATGAATTGTTAGTCTTATCTCTGCATTGCTCTTAAAAAAATCAGGCACATAAAATATACAGCAAACTGAGGAATGTACAATACTGGTACAAAATGTTTTACTCTACGGGGTTGAGTTACCTACAACTGTTAGGTATGGCAATGTTGATCAGTGTTAATGGGGAGTGAGAGATTCAACACCATGGGTCTCATACATAGCTGTTCAGCCTTCTTCATTGAAGGGGGATGAGGAAACCAAAGAACTTTCTAGACCTGGTCTCAGCTTATATAGCCTCCTTTCGCTGAACAACTTATCCTGAGCACTTCACACATTGAACTTCCTTCAGATGATTGAAAATTCTCAAGTTAATCTGCATATTGAAAATACTATAAGTACTCAGCATGTCAAGCAGCAACTGAGTAATATAATTAATATTTCATGTCAAGGACTTTTCAGATATTATTGACTTTTGTTCCAGTAGAAGTGGATATGTGGCATTGTAGATGAGTTCGCTAATCATCTGTTTTGAAGACGCTGTGCGATCGCCATAGGACTCACCGTTGGGATATGTGCACTTTTACTGCACATTATTCACACTATTTAATGTTGAAACAAAATCAGAAATTGCTGGACACCCTCAGCAGGTCTGGCAGCATCTGTGGAGGGAAAGCAGAGTCAACGTTTTGGGTCCAGTGAGTCTTGTTTGGAATTGATTGTGGCTTAGAAATGGTGGTATTTCTACTGAAGACTAGAGGGGCTGTGGGGAGGAGGAGATGGAGGACGTGAAAAACAGGTGGAGATGGAGCCCAGAGAGAGAGAGAACAGCAGTTGGGTGGAAGGAATGGATAATGGTGAGCCAGGGAGAAAGAAAATCTACTAATGGGGATCAGTGGGCAAAAATAGGTTGCCTATGATTGAAAGCAGCCCAGGTGGTGACACAACCTGGAGTGTGGGTGTGGATAAAGAACATGGAAGACAGTAAATACCACTCTATCCCAACATTTTCTGTTTTTGTTTCAGATTTCCAGCATCTACAGTTCTTTGTTTTTTTTTAAACTTATTTTTGATCTGTCTCTCTGACTGTTAGGAGCAAAGGGTAAGTTAACTTTCTAATTGAACTAATAGCCAAAATTTCTCATTTCCACCTGGTGTCATTTAGAAATATACAATTTGATTGACGTTCTTTGAATTAGCTTCTTCAAGTATTTTATTCCACACAGAACATTTTATATTAAGAGGCCCTCCAGTTTTAGACAGAATGCAGTCACAGAAAATTTGTCAAATTATACAAATGTGAAAAAAGGATAGGAATTCTGCAATAAAATTTCAGCACATATTCTAGGTTGTAATGTCAGTGAAAGAGTACTGTACTGCCATAGGTGCTGATGGCTGGATGATATGTTAAGCCAAAGTCCTATCTGCTTCTCAGGTGGATGTTAAAGACCTTGCAGATCAATTCAAAGAAGAATAAGTTTGTTTGCCGCGGCATCTTAGCCAACTTTTGTCCCTCAATCAATACTTAAAACAGATTATCCCGCAACTTATTTCAGTGGTGTTTGTGGGGATTTGTTGTTTGCAAATTGGTTTTCAACACTTTCTAAATTACTATACTTTAAAAATATTTGTTGTTAAATCCTTTGCAACATCCTGAGACAATGGTGGCTCAGTGGTTAGCACCGCTGCCTCATGGCAACAGGGACCTGGGTTTGATTCTACTCTTGGGTGACTGTCTGTGTGGAGTTTGCACATTCTCCCTGTGTCCGCGTGGGTTTCCTTCGGGTGCTCTGGTTTCCTCCCATAGTCCAAAGGTGTGCAGGTTAGGTGGATTAGCCATGGGAGATGCAGAATTACACAGATAGGGTGGATGGCTGGGTTTAGGTGGGATGTTCTTTGGAGGGTCAGTGCAGCCTTGATGGGCTGAATGACCACTTTCTGCACAGTGGGGATTCTATGAATAAAAGGAACTACAAAATGTAAGTCTTTCTTTATAGCGTAATGATGATGTAAAACAACAGGACAATAGGCAAGATTGATGATGCCAATTTATAACAAGGATTAAAATGTGAGCGATTTTGGCATATTCCCTGCATATTTTGGATGAGTTCTGAAATTAAGATGCACTTAGCTACTTCACAAAAACTATTGTGGGCCAAATGCTTTTGCCTCCCACAGTCACAGCCTGAAAGTTTTATCCTCATAGTGACCTCTTTTCACAAACCTGTCATTGATTCATTTACAAAAGACAAGCTTAATGCAAATCTTTGGCCTATTCCTTCTTCTTGCCATTGGCTGACCACTCATACTCTTTATTCACCAAACTGCAAGCTTATGGATGTTGTCGTCAGCAGAGGCATTTTGTTTTGAAATGTTCTCTTTATTTTCATTCTGATAAGGCAATGGATTTGCTGCTTGTTGTCCCTGTGTTATATACTAATCTGCAATTCACTCATCTGCATATTAGTACTCCAGCATGGGAACTCTGAGTTACTTGCAAATCCTTCAGATACCATAATGTCTGTTATTGAAGAGATTTCTTATATTGTGGATTTAATTTCGTTATTGTCGAGGTGGCAACAGAATCAATGAATCCAAAAGATTTGGGTTCACCTCCCAGTGATTTGAGCACACAAGTTATGCTGACATTGAAAGTATGATACTGCATCATGAGAGATGACGTCTTTGCATGTAAGGCCTTGTCCAATTCTTTAAGATCTCTTGGCACTTTATAAAAAAAGCAGGATAGTTTTTCTGAAGTTGTTCCCAACATTCTACCTTGAACCTGTATCACGAAACGCAAATTGTTGAGTCATTTATCTCAACAGCTTTCCTCTGACATTGAGATAACAAGGTGTAGAGCTGGATGAACACAGCAGGCCAAGCAGCATCAGAGGAGCAGGAAGGCTGACGTTTCGGGCCGAGACCATTCTTCAGAAATGGGGGAGGGGAAGAGGGTTCTGAAATAAA
>JAHRHZ010000029.1:7079975-7090628 GCA_024137785.1 Ginglymostoma cirratum
TGTGTGTGTGTGTGTGTGTGTGTGTGTGTGTGTGTGTGTGTGTGTGTATAGTGTGATGGGGTTGAGGCCATCCTCATGGGTACCGAGCTTGGCTATCAGCCTCTGCTCAGCGACTCTGCGTTGCTGTGTATCCCGAAGTCTGCCTTAGAGGACATTTACCCAAAGATCCGAGGCTGAATGTCCTTGACCACTGAAGTGTTCCCTGACTGGGAGAGAACATTCCTGTCTGGCAATTGTTGCACGGTGTCCATTCATCCATTGTCGTAGCATCTGCATCGTTTCACCATGCCTCGGGGCATCATTACCTGCAGCATATGAGATAGGCAACATTGACCGAGTCACATGAGCATCTGCCATGTATGTGGTAGGTGTTCCATGTCGATGATCTGACATGTCTTGCAGGGGTTGCCATGGCTGGGCTGTGTGGTGTTGTGATTGCTGTTGTCCTGAAGGCTGGGTAGTTTGCTGCAAACAATGGCCTATTTAAGATTTGGTGTTGTTTGAAGGTGAGAAGTAGAGGCATGGGGAAGATATTGGTGAGGTGGTCATCATCACCGATAATATGTTGAAGGCTATGAAGAACATGGTGTAGGTTCGCCACTCCCGGGATGTACTGGATGATGTAGGGTATCCTATTGGTCATATCCCGTGTCTGTCTTCTGAGGAGGTCATTACGGTTTTGCTCTTACTTTTTGTATAATTTGTGATGTGAGACCTTATCAAATATCTTTTCCAAGTACGTACTATCTATGGGTTCCTCTTCATCTACCTTGCTCGTTACTTCCTCAAAGAACTCTACCAAATTAGTCAAACACAATTTTACTTTCACAAACCCCTTTTGACTCTGCCTCATTGTATTAAGATTTTCTAAATGCCCTCCTATAACCTACTTATTGATAGATCAATGATTTGCCCAATGGCAGATTTCAGCTAACAGGCTTGTAGCGCAATGGAATTTCACGCATCAACCTGAAAATGCTGCTAGACCTGATCATTTGCAATATCAACCTAGGTTATATGCTGAAGTCTTGGGGGGGTGGCTTGATCCCACAGTCTACAGAAAAACAGATAAATGGTGAGTCCACTGTTGGGATTGAACTGAACAAACAGAGAGAAGGTAAGTGTTGGAAATAGCATGGATAAATCATGAAGGATGGAGGTTAATATGATTAATGACTTAGGTGACAAGCAGGCTTTTCTAAAGTGCTTGAAAAGACTGTACAGTATGAAATAAAACATCTCAATGAGTCCATTCAATAGAAACATGAAATTCTTCTCGTAGAAAATGACATTTCAGAATACAGAGAGAATGGTAGGCAGCAAATTGGAATGGTTTACCAAGAAACATTTGGATTACCCTTATGGATACAGAAGCATTTTTTAATGCAATTAATCAATATCTTTACCCAAGAAAGGAGCATGCAAAGAATAAAAAGACACGAGATTAATGTTGAAATTAATGAAAAAAGGTAATTAAAACAGGGATTTGTACATTGTATATGGTTCTGTTCAAAATGTACAGATCAGGTAAATATCAAATTGTTTGCTACTATGGGTAACTTCGATTCTGTGATGAAATGTCACACAGTAAGCAACTGTTTATTCAATATTATAGCAGCTGATGGTAGCTGGTATTAATGAAAATACTGGTGTGTGTTAAAATGGTTCCTTTAACCACACCCAAGTCGACTTCCATGCCAAATGCATGTGAAGGTGTGTAAATGAAAGACAGAGAGAGAGAGAGATATGCTGTCAACATGGGAAGTCAAAGCCAGTGTCTTCAGTTACAAGTGCAGCTCATTTGCCATTAACTCCATCACTTTCCCTGCAACAGTCTGAGACAGAGACAGAATACTCAATGACTTGGACCGTATTTGTAAAGTTGGAGGTAAGGCAAACTTTTGGAGGTTTAAGGTATTATTTGGGAAAGGTCATGTTGTTAAGTGTTGACATGAACATATTTAAAAGTGACAATGTCTTTGGAACTGCCAGGCTGACACTTTCTTGTAAATACCCTACACTTTAAATTTTGACAAGAACCAACTAACTTGCAGGTGAAGAAAACTCGTACATGTAATTTAAGATATGTTTGTTGATATAAGCCTGAGGGTTATCATTATCGGATTAGTGCCACTTCACTGCTTCTGTAGCCCATCATTATCACAATGGGGAGCCAGTAATTTCACAATTTAATTGACAGCTTCGGGAATTTTAGAGGCATTTAGGGTCCTTGATGTGGATGCACATTTTTTTTCATCATGGATTACGTTCTTGAAAGAAGTATTTATTTTGTAGGAGGTTAAGCATTTGAAGGTAATGTTTATTTTTACAAGATTAAGTATTTAAAGCGATTTCATGGTATTGATTGAGCTCTTGTTGATGAGGGTTTCTATTAGTTCAGTAAAGGCTGCAGTAGATACTTAGAATTTCATGTGAGTTCATCTCAGCATGGGTCTGAGGTCTGTATTGGTTAAAACTGTAAGAGTTGGCAATTGGTGGTGGGTTGGGGGGAATGGTTTGGGGTGAGTTGGCACCAAATTGGCATGGCGCTAAATAGGATTATGGGAATTAGCCAGGGCCATGATTAAAATGGAGGGCACCAGGCAACATGATGGATGAGTGGCACAAAGTGGTTGATATGGAAGGTATGAGAAGCCATACGGAATGGGTAAAGAGGCATGACTTGATAAGGAGGCCATGAAGAGCAATAAGAACAGGTGGGAGGCAGTGGCTGACATGAAGAGTATTAAGGCCATGAATTGAAGGGTGTAAGTAGGCATGAAGGGCCATGGTAAAGGGCACTAGTGTATATTGAGAGTGTAATGGGCAATGGAGAATGGGTAATGGGGCCCCGGTTGACGTGAAACGTATGAGGGGCCATAAGAGTTGCATGGGGCAGGAGGTGATGTAAGTTGGTATGGTCAAGACAAAGGGAGTATGTATGGTGTGATGGATTTGAAGGCTTCTTTGGTTTTACTGTTGTTTTTTTCAATTGGGATGAAGGCAGGCCTTTAACCAGCCTGGGTTTGTATTTGGCAGCCCCTGTGGCTATTCTTCTGAGGTTGGTGGGCCCAACTCCAGTCAGCAATCACTTTGTGTCTGTCCATTAACACTAATCCAATTTCAGGGCACTTTTTCTCGGATGAGGTTACAGAATTAGAAACTTACTTGGGAGCGAAAATTGAGCCCCTGGAGACACTTCTAAACCAATATCTCCATCACCACTTACACAAACTATTTCATCTCCATAAAACCAACCAAATTCTGCTCCTACCTCAGTTTACCTGCTAATGAGTCCATCTCCCGTGCCTTTGTTACATCGAAACTTGCCTATTCCAATGCACTACTGATTGACTTTGCAAATTCTACTCTCTGAAACCTTAAGGGAATTGAAAACTCTGCTGCTTGTGTGCTAACTCACACCAAGTCATAGAGTCATACAGCATGTAAACAGACACTCCAGTCCAACTAGTCCACTCTGACCATGTTTCCAAACCAAACTAGTCACACTTGCCTGCATTTCATAGAATCCCTACAGTGTGGAAACAGGCCCTTTGGCCCAACAAGTCCACACCAACCCTCAGATCATCCCACCCAGAACCATTCCCCCAACCCACCTCATCTACACACCCCTGAACACTATGGGCAATTTAGAATGGCCAACCCACCTAGGGTGCTCATCTTTGGACAGTGGGAGGAAACCTACGCAGTCACAGGGAGAATGTGCAAACTCCACACAGCCCAAGGGTGGAATCGAACCCAGCTCCCTGGCGCTGTGAGGCAGCAGTGCTAACCACTGAACTACCGTGCTGCCCCACTTTTTGAAACAGATGGCTTTTCGAACCCCTGCAATCGGCAATGGATTCATGGTTGTCATTAGATTCTTAATTCCAGATATCTTATTAAATTCAAATTCCACCATCTGCCATGATGGGATTCAAACCCATGTCCCCAGAATGTTATCCAGGTCTCTGGATTAACAGTCCAGTGATAATACCTTTAGGCCATTGCCCATACATTGGCCCATACCTCTCCAAACCTTTCCTATTCACGTACTTATCTAAATGTTTTTTAAATGATGTAACTCTACCTGGATTGGGAAGTTACTTCCACACATGAACCACTCTTTGTGTTAAAAAAATTGCCCCTCATTTCCTTCTTAAATCTTTTGCCTCTTAATTTAAAAATATGCCCCCTAGTTTTGAACTCCCCCACCCTAGGGAAAAGACCGACCCACCCATCACCCTTGTGCTTGTGGAGCTACACTTGTTCCCACTTCAGCCAAAATATCAATTTTAAAATTCTCAACCTTGTTTTCACAACCGACCATGGTCTATCTCTATGATCTCCTCCACTGTTACAGTGCCAGGAGATTGAAGCAATGGTGGTGGAACTGGCAGCTAATGATCCTCTGGATGTGGATTCTGGTGGGATGGTAGGTGAGGACAAGGAGTTGTTGTTGTTCTAACTAAAAGATAATAAACTCACTGCAGAATATTGCTGCAGAAAAGCCCAGTCAAAGCAAGGATTTTGACACACATATTATTGATCTCGTCGACAAAACACATCCCAGAGTGGAGATCAGCAATGCAAGTATACACAAGGATTTGTTAGTTGTCAGCTTTCACTAAATTGTGATTAGCTAGCCATTAAACTATTCACCTAACCACAGGGGGGGAAATGTAATTATGCTGTTGTGGAGTTTTAAATTAATTATCTGTCATTAATGCTTGTGCCAAGTCCATTATTTGACCATGAAGACTTTAATTAAAAAATAAAAACCAATTTAGTAAGATAATTTCCTGAATCCACATTGATTAAATTGATCAATTTGTCTTTGCTGTTTCCTGAATAAATCAAAGACTCGGCCAAACATCATCATTTTTGATTCAGTGGTAATGTCCCTACCTCTGGGCTAGAATCATAGAATCTACATAGTGTGGAAGCAGGCCATTCAGCCCATCAAGTTTACACTGAACCTCTGAACTGTGTCCCACCCAGATGCACCTCTCTATCCCTGCAACCATGCTTTACCCATTGCTAATCCATATAGCCTGCTGATCCTTGACACGAGGGGCAATTTAGCATGGCCAATCCACCTAACCCTCACACCTTTGGACTAGTGAGACTTGAATGAAGAAAATCCTGTTTCACAGGATTCAAGGTTCAAGTCTCACCTTCTTTATAGCTATGCTATAGTATGTCTGAAAATGTCGATGAAAGATATAGAAAAGCAACTTGGCTTTACTTATTTTTAGAAGCATTGTTTGCTGGTACCAAATTATGTGGACCTGATTCACCTTCTTAGCAGGAGTAACTTACCGAGTGGAATTTGAATCCAATACAAATCTGGAATTAAGATCACAAAAACCATTATCGATTGATGGCAAATACCATCTGGTCCAATAATGTCTCTGAGGGAAGGAAACTGCCATCCTTACTTGGTCTGTGACTCCAACCCACAGCAATCTGGTTGACTCTTAAGTGCCGTCCAGGAAATTAGGGTTAGGTGATATATGTTGATCTAGTCAGCAATGTCCTCACCCCACGAATGAATCGTAAAAAACCTCCTGACTCCCCAAAGCCTGGCTACGATCTACAAAGCACAAGTCAGGCATGTGTGGAATGCTCCTCATGTGCAGGGTTGTGTGTAGCTCCAACAACACCCAAGAAGCTCCATATTCACAAATATCCACTCGCTCCACCACCTCATTAGCAGTGGTATGTACCACCTACAAGATGCCCTGCAGAAATTCATTCAGAAATTAATTCAGCCTTTTCCCCATTGAACCCTTGATTCCCTTACTGATTAAAAGTCTGTCTATCCCAGCCTTGAATATACTTAATGACCCCACCTCTACAGCCCTCTGCGGTGAAGACTACCATAAATTCACTGCCTTCTGAGAGAAGAAATTTCTCCTCATGTCTGGTTTAAGAGGGTGTGCACTTTTTCTGAAATTATTCCCTCTGGGCATAAAAAGAGAAAACAACCTTTCTATATCTAACCTGTCATGTCTCCTATGAATCGTGTATGTTTTGATGAGGTCATCTCCAATTCTTCTGAACTCCAGTCAACATAGGTACAACTGACTCAACCTGTCCTCATTAAACAGCCTGTCCATACCTGGGATTGGCTGAGTGAAATTTCGCTGGATTGCCTCTAATACCAGTATATCTTTGCCTAAGAAGGGACCTAAAACCACTCCAGCTGTGGTCTGACTAATGCTTTGTAAACTCAAACAGAAGTTGCTGGAAAAGCTCAGCAGCTCAGAAAAGCTGAGGCAATGTTTTGTAAAGTTTTACCAAGGCTTCTCTAGTTTTATACTCCATTCCCTTTGAAGTAAAAGCCAGCATTCCATTTGCTTTCCCTATTATCTGCTGAACTGGTATGCTAGATTTTTGACATTTATGAACAAGGGCTGCCAAATCCCTCTGTGCTGTAACAAAGATGGAAATTGCTGGCAAAATTCAGCAGGTCTGGCAGCATCTGTGGGAAGAAAGCGGTGGGGGTAGCAAGGTGAACAGACAGGTGAAGACGGAGCAGAGAGAGAGATAGAAAGGGATAGGCAGATGATGGGATTATTGCTAGTACTCCAGGACAGAAGGAAGGCTGAACAAGTGGTAATGAGAGCTAAGAGTAGGAGAGAATGGGAAATCTGAGCTGAAAGCAGTCTATGTTCTATGATAATGGGCCTGAGAGTGGGTGAGGCTGGGTTGGCTGTGCTAAAAGCAGCCTATATCATAACAGGACCAGGGTATGTAGATGGGTAAAAACAGATGGAATCAAGCTCTAAAATTAACCCTTTGTGCTTTGGCTTCCTTCGGTCTTTCTCCATTATAAAAAAAATTCAACTATTCTTCCTGACAAAGTGCATAACCTCACATTTCCCCACATTATATTCCATCTGCCAAGTTTTTGTCCACTCACTTAATCTATTTATTTCCTTCTGTACACTCTTTGTGACACCCTCACCACTTGTCTTCCCATCCACTTTTGTGTCATCTGCAAACTTGCTATAATACATTCACGTTCCTCATCCAAGAGTTAACACCTCCAGTCCAGTGACCTTTCCTCAGAACTTTCCAATTCTGAGGAAGTGTCACCAGACCAGAAACGTTAACTCTGACTTCACTTCACAGATGCTGCCAGACCTGCTGAGCTTTTCCAGCTACTTCTGTTTTTGTTCCTGATTTACAGCATCTGCAGTTCTTTTGGTTTTTGGAAAGCAACTGTCATTTGAATGGTCAATTCTTTGACATTACTGGTAACAGGAGCTCAAGAATGTTATAATTTGCTTTTAGTCACACATGGGATATAAGTGTCACTGGCTGGGCCAGCATTTATTGCCCGCTGTGGTTGACCTTGAGAAGATGATGGTGAGTCGCCTTCTTCAACTGCTACAGCTGATTTGATGGTGGTACAATGCCATTAGGGAGGGAGTCCCAAGACTTTGACCCAATGATCCTGAAGGAACATGATATATTTCCAAGTCAGCATGGTGAGTGTTTTGAAGGGGGACTTGCAGGTGGTGGTGTTCCCATGTAGCTGCTGCCCTAGTCCTTCTCAACGGAAGTGGTCGTGGGGTTTAGAGTGTGCTGTCTAAAGAGCCTTGGTGACTTTCTGCAGTGCACCTTGTAGATTGAACACACTGCTGCTACTATTGAGCGTTAGTGGTGGAGGGAGTGGATACTTGTCGAAATGGTGCCAATCAAGCTGGATGCTTTGTCCTGGATGGTGTCAAGTCCTTGAGTGTTACTGGAATTGTGTCTGTCCAGGCAAGTGCAGTGCATTCCATCGCACTCCTGACTCTGCATTGTGGATGATGGACAGGTTTTGGGGAGTCAGAAGGTGAGTTACTCACTGCAAGGTTCCTAGTCTCTGACTTACACTTGTCATCACAACATTGTATAGTCAGTGCAGTTCAATTTCTGGTCAGTTGTAACCCCCAGGATGTTGATAGTGGAGAATTCATTGATGGTGATGCCATTGAATATCAGGGGGCAGCGATTAGATTCCCTCTGATTGGAGAGAGTCATTGCTGGCATTTGTGTGGTACAAATGTTACTTGTCTTTCATCAGCCCAAGCCTGGATATTGTCCAGGTCTTCCTGCATTTGAACATGAACTGCTTCAGTATCTGAGGAGTCGTGAATGGTGCTGAACAACATGTAGACATTAGTTAACATTCCCACTTCTGACCTGATGGTGTTGTTGATGAAGCAGCTGAAGGTGGTTGGGCTAAGGATGGTACTGACAGAAGGGTATAGCCTGCATTGGCCTTAACAGGCTTTGCATGTAAATTAATCAATTGGAAATCACGAGCGATTTCTGGTGGTAGTCAACAGATGTAAAAATACATCAGGTGATATGATGGGGAAAAACAAACGTTAATCATGTAAGAGCAAATGTGGATATAAAGAAAAAAGTGCACAGGGGTTGGGGGGTAGCCCTTACGATGCAGTTGGCTGTGTCTCTATCTCCGGACCAGGAGCCTCAGGTTCAGGTCCCACCTGCTTCAGTGGTGTGTAATGACATCTCTGTACAGCTTGATTAGAAAATATCTATGAGTAGAGGGTGATTATAAGATGCAGGTCCCTGAAAGAGTTCCAAAACACAAGCTGTGTGACAGCTTTTCACTGGATAACATACACAGGCCTACCTGACCTGGCAAGTGTGTTCACGGCTAGAGAGGAAGTTTTTCCCAGCCACCAACATTGCTGTTTGCTGACTGCACCCTGCAGCTGCAGTGTTGATACAATGGCAGCAAATCCCACAGCCCTGACTGCCTGCCTCCCAACCTCCAAGAGGAAGTTAATAAATGGCTGAACCTTCACAAACAAAGGACCATTGGTTTCCTAGGTACTTCTGTGAGTGGGATGTCTGTGATCCATCCATAAATGGTACCAGTGGTCCCCTGAAATGATCTACTGGAATAGCAGTCAATGGTCGCAGCCACCTTCAAGGCTCCTGAAATGGGATTCCCTCTGAGCAAATGAGGACACAAGCTCTCATTCGGTGATTGGTAGATGTAGGAAGCAGCTTTCTGGGTCATTGACATTGACCAACTGTTATATACAGATAGCTATCCTGAGCCCTGTAAACTTGGTATCAGGCCATGCTTGTTGCCTACTTTACTCCCTTGCCTGGGTTCTTCTGCCTCTGCATTCTGGTCTACCACCTCCTGCTATCATTATTGCCATTGGAAGAGTCAATGCTTTCAGTTTGTTCTGAGAAGCAAGTTGATCAGAAGAATGGTGGGATTGGTCTGTGCCACCTTGATGTAGCTTTTAGGAGGTCTGCACAAACAGGAAGGTCATGCAGATGTCATGCTTTTCTTTTTGCCTTTCGTACTGCCAACCTTCACCATCTTGTTTAGGACAGTCCATCACCTCAGAATGTTCTCTCCTGATCTCATTCCCCCGACCACAATACATTCCATGAGAAGCTGCATCCTGTGTAACTTCTCAGAACATGCTCTTGCCAGCACCATTAAATGCACAGGGTGAGGCAGTACACAGTGCCCATGGTGCTGAAAGTATGTCAGTCCACCTGCCCATATATAATTGTCAGATTGCCATCAGGGAGTTTGAAGCAGAACAATCTGAACCTGGCTTTTCCATGATCATGCAGTTAAAGAGAGCTTGTTGGAATGTGCTTCCAGAGTCCTGTTAATGTGCTGGCATTGTCACAACTGAGGGCAGCAACGTCAGATTGTCTATCCACAGGACTCCCAATTAATCGGAGAGCACACCATTGGCCAAAATCTGCAGCACAAATCTTTGCAGTCCCCAATCCAAATGAAATTTCTCTCCTCCCATTTTGACAGTGTCCATTTCTGCTTTGTTAGAGCATTGCACCGTAAGGTTATTCACCTCTAAGAATTCTGAGGATTGGCTTGCTTGTTGATCTATTTGAGTTTACCCTGCGACCAGTGTAATGTACCATTTCCCTGCTATTCCTTTCCATCCTCAGCAGTTTGTCATCCAGCTTGGCCCATGTGATCCTCCGTCCTTACCATCTGGTCGTACCATCGGACATCGTCACCATTGAGGATCCCAGTGTTTCACCCAGAACCTTCTTTATTGAAGTCCTACTGCCTAAGCTGAACCATATCTCCTCACAGATAGAAACCACCTTTACCCTCATGTTCCTTGATGACACCTCCACCCAAGGCAGACACAACAACAGGACAGTAGATTTCCCATATGTGATATTCCAAACATCCAACAAAAGCTTTTTATGCAGCCCCTTCCAATGCCTGTGACCATTTCACCAGCCCCCTACACCAAGACCCTGACATGCGTTGGTCACAGTGTGTGCAATCACACCAAAACCTGCCCCTCAACCAAACTGACCGTCCCACACCAAAACCTGCCCCTCAACCAAACTGACCATCCCACACCAACACCTGCCCCTCAATCAAACTGACCATCCCACACCAAAACCTGCCCCTCAACCAAACTGACCGTCCCACACCAACACCTGCCCCTCATCTAAACTGACCGTCCCACACCAATACCCACCCCTCATCTAAACTGACCGTCCCATACCAATACCTACCCCTCATCTAAACTGACCGTCCCATACCAATACCCACCCCTCATCTAAACTGACCATCCCACACCAATACCCACCCCTCATCCAAACTGTCCC
>JAHRHZ010000029.1:7090638-7110904 GCA_024137785.1 Ginglymostoma cirratum
CACACCAATACCCACCCCTCATCCAAACTGACCCTCCCACACCAATATCCACCCCTCATCCAAACTGACTGTCCCACACCAATACCCACCCCTCATCCAAACTGACCCTCCAACACCAATACCCACCCCTCATCCAAACTGACCATCCCACACCAACACCCACCCCTCATCCAAACTGACCATCCCACACCAACATCCACCCCTCATCAAAACTGACTACCCCACACCAATACCTACCCCTCATCAAAACTGACTACCCCACACCAATACCTACCCCTCATCCAAACTGACTCCCCCACACCAACACCAACCTCTCAACCAGACTGACTGTCCCACACCAACACCCCTCCCTCCCCCAGACTGACTGTATTCACCAACAGCCCTCCCTGACACAGACTGATTGCCCCATATCAACACCCCTCCCTGATCCAAACTGACTATACTCACCAACACCCCTCCCTCCCCCAGACTGACTGTACTCACCAACACCCCTCCCTGCCCCAGACTGACTGTACTCACCAACACCCCTTCCTGCCTCAGACTGACTGTACTCACAAACACCCCTCTCTGCCTCAGACTGACTGACCCACATCAACACCCTCCTCTCTCTTAGACTGAATGTAGCACACCAACACCCATCCGTCACCCACATTGAATGTAGCCCCCAACACCTTGTGGTTCATTAACACCTTCACCCTCCTCAGACTGACTGACTGAAGCACACTCTGCCCTGAAGTATCCTTCCTTTTCTCCACAGCTTTCACAGTTGTATGCCATCAGTCAGTGCCACTCCCTGTTTTCCACCTTTGTGGATCCATACTGTTTAGCAGTCTCTGTTTGGTGTGTCCCAATTGGGTTTTGCTTCACTTAGTGATTCTGGACGTGTCTAAAGTACATATCACTAGAAGGATCTGAGGTGGGCAAACAAGTGTCACTTGCTACATTAAGGCCTGCTTTTTGCTGTTGGTTTTCTGAAGTGTTGAGTTTCCTCAATTGGGTAAGTTAATTGGGAAGGTGAAATTAATTCCAGTGAGTTGTTGATGAGGAGATACAATGCAAATACATTTCTCACCACCCATGGGTGACATACTGCACCTGGAGGGAGAGTACTTCATTGATGAAGTTTAATCTCAATGGTGAGAACCTGATCTTTAGCCTCTTGCCTACAGTGTAGAATCAGGCCATTCAGCCCACCAAGTCCACACCAACCCCTCTGAAGCACCCAGACCCACTCCCCTATCCCTGTAACCCTGTATTTCCCATATCTTTTCCACCTTGCCTACACATCCCTGCTCACAATGGGCAATTTAGCATGGTCAATCCAGCTAACCTGCACATCTTTGGACCATGGGAAGAAACCAGAGCACCCAACGGAAACCAACGCAGACACAGGAGAACGTGCAAACTCTACACAGACAGTCACCCCATGCTGTGTCCCTGGCGCTGTGGGGCAGCAGTGCTAACCACTGAATCACCATGCCACCCACTACGGTGGGGCCTGGAAATTCCGTCTAAGATTTCAATCACTGAGCCACAATGGACATCTGTAGCACATGTGGACAGAAAAACAGAGTTAACCTTTTGAGTCCAATGACTGATTGAACTTGAAATAATAACTCTTTCTCTCTCCACAGATGCTGCTGGACCTCCTGAATTTGTTTAGCACTTTCTGTTTCTATTTCAGATTTCCAGCATTCTCAGTATTTTGCTTCTATCTGCCATTCACCAACTGGTAGATGGAATGAGTCACTGAATGCTACATGCTGGGAAAGCACAAGGATTAACTCTTTGTTGATGCTACAATTAGCCTCAAGTCTTCTAGGTTAGCTAGAGTGTGAATTGGCTGGGTTTTCTATCCAGTGATCGCTATCCAACAACTCAGCTTAACAGATGGGCATGTATGCCAAGTGAGGGCAAGCTGGAACTCAGTTGCACTGTCTTTAAAATCAAAGTGTTTGATGGCATTCATAGTCTGAGTTCACAGACATGTCAATGACAGACATGGAGGCAACATACAGGCTGTAGAACGGTTGCACAGGAAGGAAGCCAATGTCTTCAATGAAGGGGAAAATTGGTGGTGAAGAAACAGAAGACAGAGTCTGAATAAAAGTGACTGAAAGTGTTCATTTTTAATTTGGAATTTCTGTCTGATATCTTATATATTTTCCCCTATTTTAACACAACAGATGGGAGGGTTTTTGCACAACCACAATGGCACAATTAAATACAGCATTATCTGGGAACAAAGTAAAATGTCTTTGGCTGCTGTGTCCTCTCTCTGTCTGTACATGTATATACAGGATATGCAATGTATAGATGGAGGTATGTTTATATACGAAGAAAAAGTTTTGGGAGGTATCTTTTGTTACTGATTGCATTACAACGCCAGCTACTTCTGGGTGTATTCAGTAAGAAAAACAAATTAGAAAAATAGAAATGCGCTCATTTCACACAGATTCCTTGTGCTCAACCAGGCTACAAATCTCCATTCATTTTGATGGAGGTAGAAGAAGTGCTGAAGCTCTGTGTCATGTTTACTCTGGGGTGTCGTTATCTTAATCCCGGCTCAGTAAGAGAACCTGCGCGGGCAGATTGAGTGCAGCTACTCTCTTTGTACTGCGCACTCTAATCAGGGCTGCTCCATGGATGTTCCTTTGATTTAATTTGATGACTGCACATTCTCGTTCACAAAAGCCACACTTCATCCCATTGCGGGCCACACTTCTCTCTGTAAATGTGAAGTGTTAGGTGTGTATGCATGTGCGTATCTGTGTGGTGCACATTGTGAATAAGTCTGAATGTATCTAAATGAGTGATTTCTCTTTATTTTAATGCAAGAGACTGAATAAATGATTGTTAAGAATCTATTTAGAAAGCTGGTGCGTGTCCAGATCTGCCTTTAAATTAACATTAGTATGAAACTTACCCTCACTGCCTTGAAGCTCTCCTTACAAATATTTGTTTTCTCACCCCGGCGTTTAACTAAATTTTGAATGCCTTGAATATTTCTGTTTCTGTCAGCCTACATAGATGATTGAAAAATATTGTAAAAGTGAAGCCCTATTAACATTTTAAATGTACTTCTCACTGATTTAAATTGATTTCCCAGCTGCTATTGGCTTTACTTTATCACAGCTTTAACATTTTATACTTTATATGTCCTAATGATACCCATCCCTCTAGCTCTACCTTTCTCTTCAGACTAGAGTCTAAATGTTTTCCAATCTTCCCTCATAACTCTCTCACTTTACCCTTGGGATAGTTTTATTGTTCTTGCAATCATTTTTAAAGTGTGGTCTAAAGTGAGTACAATCTTTTCCAAGTGCAGTCTGAGCAGTACAGTTTAAAGTACTTGGTGCCATCTCAGTAGACTGTTAAGCCATTGTTCCGACTTTGTATTCCAATGTGTTGTCTGACAATGAATTTAAAGTGACAAGTCCACTATCACTTTCAAATCCCTTTCAAAGTCTTGCTCGTGGATAGTAAGAACTGCAGATGCTGGAGTCAGAGTCAATACAGTGTGGAGCTGGAGAAATACAGCAGGTCAGGCAGCATCAGAGGAGCAAGAAAGTCAATGTTTTGGGTTTACACCCTTCGTCAGGACCTTGATGAGTCTGACTTTCCTGCTGCTCTGATGCTGCCTGACCCTCTGTGTTCCTCCAGCTCCACATTGTATTGATAAAGTCTTGGTCCTGGTGGTTTAAGTGAAGCAAAACTAAGGGAGAGCGGAGAGAAATTGACCCTGTTGCGGTACTGGGAAGACATAACAACCTGTACTTAAAGTCTTCTGCAGCCTCGTCCCTCTCAATCTCTGTTACCTGCACCAACTCTACAAACCTTCCACACCCTCTGACTTCAAACTCCTGTGCCTCTTGATTCTTTGCTCTACCGTTGATGGTTGTCTTCAGCCACCAAGCACCCCTGCTACTCCAGTATTCCTTTTTCAAATCCTTCCATTCTTCACCTCTCTCCATACTTAAAACTTACCCCTTTGGCCAAGCTTTAGTCATCCTCCTAACGTCTCCTTCTTTGACTTCACATTCATTCTGGTTGATTAGTCCTTTATGAAGTGTCCTGAGTCAATTTATGACAAAAAAAATCATAAATAAGACAAATTTTTGTATGTAAGAAAGGGGAGAAGAGATATACTGTCCACCTTAGGGAGAGAGAACGACACCTGGTTGAATCAGGGTCAAGGAAGAGAGGGAAAAAATAACAAGAGAGTGCTTGGATTTAAAGGCTTGGTTTCTGTCAGGACTTAATGCATCTACATTATAAAACAGCTTATATTCCAACATACCACAGGAGATCCAGATGTATCTTAAATAATTCAAGGAAATTTACAGATTTCAGCAAAAGAATCTATAAGTCATGCTGCACTTCATTATTAATGTAAAACTCACAAATCCCCTTTCTGCTTCTCTTCTCAGTAATCACAAATGTGAACTGACAGTAAATAACACAAATGGCCCCAGTTCCCTTCAATGAATTACATCCCCTGCTTTGCAGCTTAAATGGCATTGATTTAGCTGAATAATATACTGAACCCTCGAGTTTCTGTTTTGGTGATCCAGATGCAAATTCTGCTAGTTTGTGATGTGCTTTTCACTTTCATGTTTCTGTTCAAACTCCTTTGCATATTGATGAATGGAAAACTTGGACAAACCATCAAAATTGAGCAGCATTTTAGAAAAACTGCATTTAAAATATTCCTTAATTTTAGCCAAGAGTGATATCTTGGTGCACATTTATTCATGCAACCAAAATGAGATCATTATAATAGACACTTCTAGTTTACTCCCTCCTGTGGGTACCCTGATTTAAGATAACTGAACTTTACTTAAAAAAAACACAAAACCATTCGCTAATTACATCGTTGTACAGTTGTTAGCTCTTTTTAATGAACATAGAAGTAACATTTAAAATGTTTCTGTTAATGCCCTTCAGCCCAAAGGAAAGCTTGATGTTAAGATCAAAATGGAATGATACCGTAGTTGGAAGACACAAGGGATGTAATCTCTCAAATGGATTTTCTGCTGTAATCTCCTGGTTGAATTTGGTGGGTCTGGAAACCACATTGTTGCTCAACTTGCCAATTTTGTAAACTCAAAGATAATAAGCCTCCCTCCGTACTCTGGTTGCAAAAAGTGAGATGGTTCTACTTATTTGCCCACCAATCTACTCCACTCATTTCATTAAGGCATTGACTCAAATTTGGATTCTGTTGTTTTAGTGGTCAATAGAGGGGGGAATGTATAGGAATGTATTCATGTGTAAGTACTCATGTTGATCGCATCAACAACATTTACTTACCTAATCCCATTGTCATTCAAAAAATATAAATGCAGAGCTAAGAGATATTAGGGGGTATAATCAAAATCCAACTCAAAGAGGTAGATAATAAGGAGGAGATGGAGCTGATTGGGGGAGAGATTTATAAATGGTGGATAGTGTTAGACAGCTGATGACATACGGTGATGCACAGATGCCTGGAGTCAATACGAAATTCTCAGAGGGTTGTAGGACAGGAAGAAGGTACAGAGTTAAGCAAGGGGCAAAGACCATGAAGAGATTTAAGTCCAAAGATGAACATTTTAAATTTGAGATGTTAGGCCATTGGTAGCTATGGCGGCCAATGTCCAGGAGTGACACAGAATATGGGAAATGGTGCTTTGGGGTGAGTTGAAGTTTATTGAGGGTGAAGTATGGGTAGCTGGCTCCAAATTAAAATGTCCATCCTTCTATTCAAATTAATCCATGGTCTCTCTGCTCAACACCCCAACCCCAACCATTGTAGCTACTTCCTGCTCTATTATAACCTTCTGCTGGCTGTGTCTCATTGACACAGCCTCTTGTGAAACCTCAAATTGTTTGCTTCACCATTGGCGCCGTACCTTCAGTTGTCTCAGCCATAAACTCTCAGATTAGCTGATTAAATCTCTGCACCTCTCCACTTCTTTCTCTTCCTTTAAGATGCCCTCAATGCCCACTTCCTTGATCAATTATCTGTTCTGTGTCAATTTTTTTATCTGACTGCCGCTGCGGTATCTTTTGGGATAAATAAACCATGTTAAAAGTGCTGCATAAAGGCAAGTCGCCCATCCTCTTGATGAGCAAATAGCTCACTGCACTTACTGTATGCCTGCACGTATCCATTTCAATGAGGATACAGAGAGCTATGGGCATCTGTGAACTATGTGGTCCAATCTTAACGTTGCCTTAGGGAGGATAGGGAAATAAATCTGAGAATAAATGTGAAATAGGCCTTTAGTAAAAGGAAAAAGCTATGTTGGTTTCATTCTGCAGTTTTAAGAGTCACCTCTGCTAATGAGCTTTTCTTTATATCTGTCAAAATGTACTGCAGTGATATTCATAGAATCCCTACAGTGTGGAAGCAGGCCCCTCAGCCCACACCGACCCTCTGAAGACCATTGCACCCAGACCCACCCCCCCCACTTCACATGGCTAACCCACCTAACCTGCACATATTTGGTCTGTGGGAGGAAACTGGAGCATCTGAAAGAAACCTAGACAGGCACTGAGAATATGCAAACTCCACACAGACAGTTGCCTGAGGATGGAATTGAACCCAGGTCCCTGGTGCTGTGAGGCAGCAGTTTTAACCACTGAGCCACCTTGCCACTACAGTAATATTCTGTTAGGTTGTCTGATGATGTCCTCCAACAACAAGTCAGTTGGCATGAAGCGAGGAGCTGATTTGAACTTGAGACATATCAGGAGAAAAAAAATCACCTGACTCTTCAAACTCTTGGCCAAGATTTAGTGGGAAGATTTAAACTTTATTCCTGAGGCTCCGAGCGTACTGTGAAACAGATGTAATGCAAACAGTTGTTTCGTGTGATAAACCTTGCAGGTCCAACTACAACCAGCCTTATATGATTTCATCAGCTACCAGCTCTGCTTTCTGTTTCTGACATCTTCTTGATTTTACAATCCCTTTGATAGATAAGCAGACAAATATTGTGTTCAGTATGAGGTAAAGTAAACCGACAAAAATTTAAAACAAGCTACCCATTGCAATGGAAAGTGTGTATGAAAACCCTACTGTGACTGGCTTCATGTATCTCATCCTTTGGGGTTTCTAGTTGCAGAAGATCAAGGTCAATTTATCAGACTAAAATCCCTGGGGTACAATTTTCCCCTTCCTGGAAGTAGTGAGGGAGATAATGAGAAGGCCAAATAATCGAGCAAGATGGATGTGGAGAGTAACTTTCCGCCTTCTTGCCAGCTCAGTAATTAAAAGCTGGACAGATCAGCTTGCTGGCAGTTAAGGCGTTTCAGTGATCAATTTGCTGCCCCTTAGGGGGCTCAACTTGCCATAGTCCTGATTACCTGCATGAAAAACTGACTGCTTTCCCAATTGGAAGCCTGGGTTGGGAGTGTGTTGCCATTCATCCCAGTTTAGGGACAACTGGGGACAGGCATTGCATGTTAAGGGGTGACTTCCTCACTGCATTTGCTTCCGGGTCCCTTGCCCTCCTTCTCCCCATGACATCAAAGCTGTAAGACCTGAAAGGAAAAATCCTGCCTTCTTGCCATCTAAGATTAAACTTCCAGTGAAAATCTCTGAAACCCAGAAGCTGCCAGCCTCTGATGGGCTAGCAGCTTCTGGCAAGGTACAGGAATGAACACCAAGGAGTGTAATCCACTGAGAAGTTCACTGGTCAACTCAACATTAGATCTTGGTCCAGTGATCTGTAACGGTGGGGCAGAGGACACTCACTACTGGACACACCCACCCTCACACTTCAGCAGCAAAATGGAAAATTTCAACCTTCTACTTTAAATTCATACCAGACCGGAAACATTAGCTCGGTTTCTCATTCCACAGAAGCTGCTGAGTTTCTCTGAGTTCATTCTCGGTATTTCAAAATTGGGTGATTTCCAGAATGCACTGTATTTTGCTTTTATTCGACTGTTTTTTCAACTTCTTGGGCAGGTCATTTACTTATGTCCAGAAAAGTAAAGGTAACCAGCACAGTTCCCTGGGGCACTCTAGACAGGACGTCTCTCGGTGAGGATGATTCCCCATTGCGTACCACAAGACAGGCTCACCATGCTGATTTGATTTGATTTATTACTGTTACATGTACCTAGGTACAGTGAAAAGTTTTGATTTGTATGCAGTACAGGCAGATTGTGACATACAAGGATCACAAGAATACAAAGTTACGGCTGCAAAGAAAGTGCACAAAGACCAAGATCAATATTAGATTTGAAATTTGAGATGTCCATTCAGAGAAGACTAATTAAGTCCAGGGTATAACACTTTCAGCAGGTGGGTGAGGTGACCAGTAAAGGAGATCACTTCCCCTTGCTTGATACCAGCCCAAGGAGGTAAGGCTGCCCACAGGGCATGACCTCCTCCTGCTTGGGTAAATACCTCCAGGGGATGATGAGGCTCTCCAATAGCAATTGATTGGCATCTTGAGGGACTCCCTGTCCCCTCATCAAATTGCAAGCAGTCAGGGGTGAATGGCAGGTGGTGACAAATTCACTTGCTGGATTTTACAGATGCCTCTCCCACCATTGGAACATAAAATACAGCTTATGGGTTCATAACCCACCAGGGCCACTGAGGAACTTAGATTCAATTAGTTAAATGAATCTCAAATTAAAAGTTTAGCAGCAGCCTTGTGACCCTGAAATTACCAAATTGTCATCAAAAACCCACCTTGATCATTCATGTTCATCAGGTAAGAAAAATGACTCATCTGACCTATGTGAGACTCCAGACCCATAGCCCTGTAATTGATACTTAACTGCCTTGTGAAATGATCCAGCTAGCCACTCAAACCACTCTAGGGAGTTTAATAAGAATAAAACCAGACATACAAGCCCGTATCAAGTTAACGTTGAACATGGCAAAAACATAACCAGCCTAGTCAATTATATAAAGCTTGCCTACAACTATCTGGAGATTAGTACCAAAGTTGGGAAATTTGCCCCACAGCCGACGTGACAAAGTCAGACTCAGAATGTCATATCTTATAACGTCCCAGACTCTTCTGTCAGCATTGCAGAGCTGGAAGTATGGTCACATACAATAGGGGGGAGGAAATTGTCCCAGTCAACATTAATCAGGACTCCATGAAATCTCCTGGCACGATGTCAAATATGGGTAAGGAAACCTCCTGCCGATTACCACTTACTGTTGTCCTTCAGCTGATGAATCAATGCTGCTTTGTGTTGAATCTCACTTGTAAGAAGTACTGAAGGTGGCAAGGCTAAATAATGTACTCTGGGTGGGAGACTTCAATGTCTATCACCAAGAGTGGCTCAGTAGCATCACTACTGATCAAGCTCCCTAGGTTCTGCAGGGTATCGAGTGGGGGTGATGAGGGAACCAATAAGAGGGAGAAACCTCCTTGACCTTCTCCTTACCTAACTACTCCCTCGATCAGTACTTCACCTACATCTCAGCCTGGAAGTTTACTTCAGTTTTTAGAGCAGGACTTGAATAATACACAGCATGTACGTTTTCTCTCCCTTTTCCTGCTGCTACACAGAGCTCCAAGCTCCGTGCCTGGCAGTGACTTCTGGAACTGTAAGTCAGTGTGTCTGCCTGCCATTCGGTGTGTGTGCAGTGTATAGGGACCTCTTGAGTGGCTGCGCACCAGGGGGAACATTGCTCAATGTTCTGTCATGGAGCTGAAGGTGTTGCTGTCTGACCCAGGTTGACACCTTATCTTTCCTGATTGGCAACTTAAAAATGTCCAGTGTGGCCCAGATTTCTTCTTCATCAAATTAATCCCCACTGGTCTAGTTCAGTTTGCTGAGCAATCCTGCATTCTGCTGATTGCTGCAAAAATATAATCACATTTCGTTGCTGCTGATTGTACTGAATCCACTGAATGAAACACAGATAATGCAGCTACACATAAACTGTCTCGGATCATTCCACCTTACACAATCTGCATTTTGTCTGGGAGACTTAAATGAAATTTGATCAGGTAAATCGATCTCCATTCCATCCTGGGGGCGAGTTACAGCTGAGTGAACAGAACAGTCTGTCTATTTTTACCTCCAAACACATACATTTCTTTCTCTGTCTGCTGCCCTACAGGCTCCATGTTGCGTCCTGCCCTGTGTCTCAGCCATCCTCTCATCTGTATTTCCAAGTGCTCTTACATGCATCTTTATTGCTAATCTTTTGCACATCAGCAATCCTACTGACATTGCAAACTGTTGATCTCAGAGGTACTAAATTAAATAGTTGCCGAATTGAAGACAAATCTTTGATCAACTTCTAAGCATTTCTCCTGAGGCATGGTTAGAATCGTCCGAGTTACCTTTCATACATAGTTTCTATTGTGTAAAGCCTATTAAGCTGCAGAGTGTGATCACTGACAGCTCAGAGGCGCACAGATGTTCTCTTTACCTGTGCAGCCCAGGTGGGATCCTTCTATCAACCAGTGGGTTCAAGTTACTGAACTGGAGAATTTCAATTGTTAACAAACAGATTGGCAGATTGTTTTTCAGTGTTGAAACAGAAGACCATAGGTGTCAGGATGTGGCAAGATACTTCACAGCCATTGAAGAACGAACCAAAGAATTGCATTTATGTACCATTTTTTGCTGTTGCAACACACCCTGAAGCATTTTGCAGGCAGTGAAGTAATTTGAATTTCAGGCAGTCACTGAAGTAAAATGTAGACAGTCTAGCAGCCAATTTTCATGCAGCAACCTCCCACAAACAGAAATCTGATTACCTGATAATCTGTTTTTGTGTTGTTAATTGAAGAGTGGCTCAGTGGTTAACACTGCGGCCTCACAGTGCCAGGCACCTGGATTCAATTCAAACATTGGGCGACTGTCTGTGTGGGTTTCCTCCAGGTACTCTGGTTTCCTCCCACATTCCAAAGATGTACAGGATAGGTGGGTTCGCCACGGGAAATGTTGGGTTACAGAGATGGAGTTAGGCTGAGTGGGATGCTCTTCAGATGGGTGATGTGGGCTCGATGGGCCAAATGGCCTGCTCCCATTCTGTAGGGATTCTATGATAAACATTGGCCAAGACAGCAGGAAATGTTGCCTTCAAATAATGCCTCTTGTGTTCACCTGAGAGGGCAGACAGAGATTTAACATCTATTCTGAAGGATGGCATCTCTGATAGTGCAGCAGTCTCTCAATGCCACACTGGAAGTGTCGCCTCAATTATATGTTCACATCTCTGGAATGGGGCATGAAGCCATGATGGCCTGATTCAGAAATAAAGAATGCTTTAACTGAACCATGACTTCCAGCTAACCACCATGTGAGGCTTTGGTGTGACAAAACTCCCTGGCCCACATTGTTGCTTGGTTCAGGTTTAATGTAACATTTCAAAGCTTTACTCCCATGGTGACCGTCATGAGGTGTGGTCATACAGGTCACATGATCTGAGCTGAAGCTCTATTGACACCAAAACGTGGTCCTGAGGATTACAAGTGGTGGTTCCATGAAAGCCCAAAAAGCCTTAAAAAATGTCAACAGGACTTGCCTCGACCACCTCCGGCACAGTCCAATGCTGACATGGGTGGGCCAACTCACTAGGCTGAATTGCCTATTTCTGCTCCTATTTCTAATGATCAGACACCAGAAACATGCAGAATGTGGCATCAAATGGTGCTAATCGTTGATTTGATGCTGAACTGCCAGCTTGGACCTTAGAGGTACATTTAATCCTCCCTCTTAATCACTCCCAGCTGAATTTGTTTTCTCTGTCACCGGAAGAATTTCAAAAATTTCACAAAGGAATAGTGCTGGATTTGACAAGGAGCTCGGAAGACCTGTTGGGAGAAAGCTGTTTTCAGCAGTGGGAGCTATTGCTGCAGATCCCCTGAGCTTCCTTACCATGTTTCCTAAGGCAGGTGATGACTGAATTACATGGCCTCCTACTAGTGGGTCATTTCACACAGGTGACATTTCCAACATTTTGTGGTTTGCAGTGTGTCACTGCAACAGGGAGATGTCAAAGGCATTGAAGTGGTTCAGTGTAGAGTGCAGGAGGGCTTGCTAGGCGCAGCACCAGGCATACCTAAAATAAGAGGGATCAACCTGCAGAAGATATAACACTGGACCAACAGCACGTCAAACAATAGAGGCAGCATGCAATAGACAAAGCAATCCCATAACCAATGGATCAGATTTAAGCTCTACAGCCCTACCACATCTAATTATGAATAATGGTGGACAATTCAGTAATTAACAGGTAGAGGAGGCTCCACAAATATCCCCATCCTCAATGACCAGTGTCAAAGACTAAGTTGAAGCATTTGCATCCATTGCCAGTTGGAATTGCTGATTGGTTGTTCCATCCTCCTTCTAAGTCCTAAGTATTACAGTGGCCAGTCTTCGGCCAATTGGATTCATTGCATTTGATACAAGAAATGGCTGGATACCGCAAAGACTACTGTCCTGACAACATTCTAGGGAAAGTACTGAAGGTTTGTGCTCCAGAACTTATTACACCTCTCGCCAAGATGTTCCAGTACAGCCAAAGCATTGGCATCTACCCAGCAATGTGGAAAATTGCCCAGGTATGTCCTGTCCTCAAAAACAGGACAAATCTAATCTGTCCAAATATTGCCCCATCTGACTATTCTCAATCATTAATAAAGCGACAGAAGAGGGATTAAACAGTGCTATCAAGCAGCACTTACTCAGTAATAACTTGCTCACCAGTGCTCAATCTGGGTTCTGCCAAGGCCACTCAGCTCCAAACCTCATCACAGCCTTAGCCCAAACATGAGTAGGAGAGGTTTAGAGGGATATGGGCCAGGGGAAGGCAGGTTTAGGATTATGTTTGGCATGGAGAGGTTGGACCAAAGGGTCTGTTTCCATGCTGTATGACTCTATGGATAAAAGAGCTGAATTCCAGAAGTGAGGTGAGAGTGACAGCCCTGGACATCAAGGCAGCATTTGACTAAGTGTGGCATCAAGGAACCCTAACAAAACTGGAGTCAATGGGAGCCAAGGGTAAAACTCTGTTGGTTGCAGTCATAGCTGGCACATGGAAGATGGTTAAGGTTGTTGGAGGTCAGTCATCTTAGCTCTCGGACAACTCTGCAGGAGTTCCTCAGAGTGGTGTCCTAGGTCCAACCATCTTCAGCTGCTTCATCAATGACCTTCTTCTCCTTGCAAAATCAGAAGTGGGGATGTTCACTAATAATTGGACAATGTTCACTTTCATTTGCTACTCCTCAGGTCCTGAAGCAGACCATTTCCGTATTCAGCAAGACCTGAACACAACCCAGATTTGGACTAATATGTGGAAAGTAACACTTATGTTGAACAAGTGCAAGGCAAATGCCATCTCCAACAAGAGAGAATCTAATCATTTCCCCTTGATAACCAATGGCCTTGCCATCGCTGATTCCACCCCTCGTCTCACGTCCCCTGATTATCAACATCCTGGGTGTTACCATGGACCAGAACTAGAGTGGACTAGCCATAGAAATATTGTAGTTACAGGTCAGAGGCTAGTAATTCTGGGGCAAGTGACCAACCTTTTGACTACTCAAAGCCTGTCCACGATCTACAAGACACAAGTCAGGAGTTTGCTGGGATATTCCCCATTTGCCTGGATATGCATAGAGACTATAACACTCAAGAATTTAGACAAAGGACAAAATAGACTGTTTGATGAGAACGCATCCACCACCTTCAACATTGACTCCCTTCATCACCGAAGCATAGTGGCAGCAAAATACACTGCAGCAACTCACCTTGGCTCCTTTAGGCAGCACCTTCCAAAGTTGTGATTGCTAACACTAGAAAATAAGGGCAGCAAATATATGGGAGCATCACCATCTGCACGTTTCCCTCAATGCGCCTCACCATCCTAACATGGAAATATATCACTGCTCCTTCATTGTCGCTGGGCCAAAAGCCTGAAGCTGTCTTCCTAACATCCATGTGAGTGTCTCTATGTCCAATGGACTGTCGTAGTTAAAGAAGAGGGTTCACCACTACAATTAGGCCAATTAGGTATGGGCAATAAATGTTGGCCGAGACAGGGATGTACATATTCTATGAACAAATTTTGAAGGAAGGGCTATAAATTCTTTCTTTTACACAGACAGAAACCCCACACAGCAGGCAACTGGGCCCCAACAGCCTAAAAAGAATCTATAAAACACACACATTCTTGCATTCTTTCATGTTTAGGTAAGATTAAATATTGCCAATGTTTGTGAGGTCAAACAGAACAGCAATGTTCAACTATCCTATTTCTTGAAACACTTGTAGAAAGTACTGTAAGATCTCTTCTTAAAATGCTCACAGTAACAGATGAATAGATTAACACAAAGCTGTAAGCATTACTGACTTCCTTTTCTGAATGAACAAGTTGTAATCTCAGCCAAACTGCAGTCTGCCCCCTTTAAAAGAATCCAGATAATAAAGTGTGTTCAGATTCAAATTGCTGACAAATTTTATTATTTACAAGAGCAGTTGCAGGACTTGTGTCTCTGGCAGTTGTAAACTGTCCTTCTGTGTTTAAATTATTGCCCTTGTCTTGTGTTCAACAAATGCTATGCATTCAACTTTGCGTGCTATTTATAATGGAAAGCGGACAGACTTTGGTCAAGTTTAATACAAGGTGGTAATTTTGGTCTGACTTTGTAGAATCACAAGGCTGGGTATTACATCCCCCTACCAGATGTGCTTTTGATGAAGGGCACGTAAAGTAGGTTGGGTGGCGAACTACCACTTTCCCACCCGCTCTTGAACTTATGCTTATCATACAGCAGACAAGCAGGCATCAAAGCCAACCATTTAAAAAAAAATTAAGGGTAATTGACCCCAATATTAACCATCCCACACCATAAAACAGTTGGCATGGGTAGTCAGGTGGAAGTATGCAGTTTGACTTTTTTATAAGTGCCAAAAATGGCAGGAATGAAGTGAATTACTTTCATTGGAGGGTGCCCCTTCCATTGGGAGGGTATTCTCATCAATAACCTTCATACCCTTGTGTTGTTCAATCTCATTGCCACCCCTGTTGGTCTCCTCTCCCATTCTCCGAATCCACCTCTCACCATCCCCTCCGCTCCAATCTGTATGTTTGCAGTCTGCCATTTTGACGGCCACCTTTGTGTTCAGTGAGCCAAAGGAAATGGTTTTGCTGTCTGCTGTCAAGACTTTGGCCACCAAGGGAAAGTTGAGGTGTAAGATGGTCCCAAGCACTGAGCCTGCCCCGAGAAAAAGCCACATATCCCTTTTAATTGATCAGGCACTTTCAGCCTCTGATAATACTGCATAGAATTACGTTGAAGTTACAGTGTACAAAGAAGCCACTTGCATTCAATAGCCTATTGTAATATGTTTGTTGTACACAAAACTCATCCTACCCTACTTCACCCTACTCCATCTAATCCTAGCATCAAAACGATCCATACTTTCAGTGTAATGTTCTGGCCTCCCCTTAAATGAATCAGTGCTTTTTGTCTCAACCCCTCTACTCCCTTTTGTGTAATTTTTCTTCCCTCAAATGCCATCTCCAATCTTCACCTCAAATTTTCAATGTGGAGGTTTCGCTTTTTAACCACTGCCGGGGGAAATGTTTAACATACATTGATATCCCTTAGTGTATCTGTTCCTCAGATGCATAAGTACAATTTATGTTGTGTCTTCCAGGTGCCATTAGCTTGATGACTTGAGGATTCAGTGCCAGTTTCTAAAGCTATTACCATGTCACTCGTCCCTAAGATCATGAAATTATTTATTTTTATTTTTGCCATTCTTTTTTCACATTTTCCATTACATTTACCCTTGATCCTTTGTGGCAGAGTTTGGAGTCAGCCTTTTCGACAAGTTGGGAGGAAGTTTCAGTTGCTCTTGCCCCACCCCCACAAGCAAGACAAGATCTTCAAAAGTTTGTTTTGTTTTGAAGATCAGTCGGTGCGAGATACACTCGTCTTTCATCTTACAGGAGCATGACGGTACTCAAAGCGCTACCCGGACTGATTGTGGGGGCCTGTTAGATTTACTGTAAAGGCTTTTGGTTCTACGGGTTCTTATATTCTGCCCAGGTAAAATCACAGGATTTTAGAAGTGGGGAAGCAAAGACAGACAGAGAGAGAAATCCCCTCCCTCAAAATTGCTTCCAGTGTTTGATTAAAGGAAGACGAAGAGTCTCGTTATGAAGTAGGAATGCACACACTTGGGATGCCTGCATTTCTGTTTTGGAATACTCTTTTTTTCAGTACATGTAGTAAGGAGACTTGTGTTTAAAAATAGCAGCTTGCAGCCATGTTCCTACCTCTGGTTCTGATTAGTGCTACTGTATTAGGTCACCCTTCAGGCTCAGCACTGACTGGCTATGAGCACCCGGAGCAGCAATGTCTCGGGTGCTGGGGTAGCACAGTCCAACAGAGCAAAGTGAACAAATTTCCAGTGGAAAGCTTAAAGCAGCAATTTAAGAAAAAATCCGAGTGAAGAACTCTTTCAAAGCAGCAAATTTAAAGCCAGCGTTGGAAATGTTCAGATTTATGAAGCCATGAAGCATAAAATTAAACCCTGCCCCCAACTTCAAACGGTGCAGTTACCCACCAAATGTTTATCTGACTTTTGCGAGAGGATTCTCTAAATTCCATGTCTGTTAAAATTTATGTTATCAAAGGAATGGCCTGAAATTTTATTTAAGGTCCTTTTTGAGCTGGATATTCTTTAACCTATATTCCAAGCTCGATCCTCACTCCTCACGCTCTCTCTTTTGCTGCTAAATTTTCAAACAGGAATTCAACCTCCAGACTGTGATTTTTGTTTTGACAGTTGGCGACCTTTGACCTCCTAGCCCTCAAACTGTTTTGGCTGTTAGAAGCCAAGAGCCTTCTGCAGAGTCTTGTTACGGCTTTGAGATGAGACTGATTGTTGTTTTCTTTATACAAAGCGTCAGAACTGTTCAACTTGTCAACTTGCCGTTTAATCTGTGGAAAGTACTGTACCGCAACACCTCCGATCAAAAACTTCTTGGACGTGTTCAATAAACTAATATTGTTGCCGCAGTTCAGCAACGCTTAAGGGGAGTCAATAATATCACAGTCAGTCAAAACTCCCAACAGTTGACTTCAAAGTTTTACCTAACACGTGTTATCGATTTCAAAGGAAGAAGTAATGGACGCCCACTTTTCTGCAACTATTTCTGAAAACTTGCCAGATGAGTTTGAGAATTTTCATTCTGCTGAGAACCTGTAATCAGTAACAAAGGAAGATGAAGATGTATTGCTTAATGTGTTTTCCATTTCTTTTTGCAGGATGGGGGCTGTTGATGTGTAAGGGCTCGTGGATTCTTAAGATTCTCCTTACAAACCATAAAGTTTTAGTGAAGACTGATTTGCATTAACATCAAAAATTGACCATTCAGCCCTTCAAGCCTGTTCCACCACTCAGTTAGATTAAATTTGAATTGCAGCTTTTCCCTTTAAAATTTACTTGTATGCAACTGGATTTCTCAATATTCGATACCTTTAAATTTCTTTATGAAAGTTTACTTGCAATCTTTAACAAGTTTGCATGGCACTTCCTATGCTGCCATGCAACGTTGCAGGTGCACAGCTCAACAGAGAAACTAATCTGACCTGAACTCCTTAGAAAGAGTTATGGTACTAAAGGAAGCCTTTTGGTCCATCTTGTCTAGGCTTGGCCTGCAGCTTTCCATACCTGTGACCAGCAAAAATCTACCTCTCAATCCGTGATAGCTAACACAAATCTGCACTGTCAAATGAATGATTTGGTACAAGGATTATTGCTGTACAAGGACTGTTCCTGAAACTAGTTTGTTATTAGAAAGTGGGATGGCTAAATATCTCCATCCGATTTGATGTGATCTTTCAATGTTCAGATAATTGAAAAACCTGCCCGAGCAAAGGCTGGAAGGATATCACAAGTAGCTCATCATGGTTTCAAACTCCATGGGACAGATGAACAAAAGTTTGTTTTGGTAAATGTTATTCTGCTCTTATATTCAAATCTAGTGCTTGATGTCCCAATGACACACATTGAAACAGGCTTCATTCTGGGCTGATTCACTTCCCCGCAGGGAGATGACAACGGCTGATTTTCAAAGTGGACATAGGAATCCGACATCTGGTCAAATTCCAAATCCTGATGCCATGGATGATTGGTGACCTTCGTGCCTCTAATTAGTGCCGTCAGAAAGTAAGAGTGGCCTGTTTGGCACCAGTGCCAAAGGCAGGTGGCAGACATATTGGAGGCTGTTGCTGTCTTAAAGTGGCGAGCAGGGATCTTCCTTTGAGGGTCAGGAGGACATGTCGCCAAGGATGTCTGGTCGAGGTACTGCACTTGGCTAGACACTTCAAATATCTCAAGGAAACACTGACAGAAACAAACTTCCTTTTGCCCCTGCTCTCTGGCAAATTTGTCTGATAGAAGCTTACGCAGTGCTTCTTCTTTGTTTTGTTAATGATACTGTATAAATGCAAGTAGTTGTTACTGACCTGCTAGAGTTTCCACTCATCTCCTCCGCTCTCCAGATCTCCCTAACTCCAACCATTCTGTACCCCATCTCAACCCTGCATCACAGCAGGTGACTTCAATTCATTGGCGCTGCAGCACGTTGCATTAAGTCTTGAAAAATGCCAATCAAGTGTTAGGCAGTTACCAGCAACTAAGGAACACAATGTATGGCCCAGGGTGATCAGTCTTCCGATTATCTGTCTACTGGCCCTGTCTGGAAATTTCACAGTTCATGCAGCAAGAGAAGGCCAGGCAGGTTTGGAAAGACCACGAAGAAAAGGTGTAACAGAGAAAATTGAACATTCAAAAGGCACTATTTTCTATTGGAGTGAAAATGGAAATAATTGTCTTTAGTAAGAAAAATACTTAAATTCTCCACATTAAAAAATAACCATGGTAAGATACATTTCGTTAGATATTAATTTTATTAAGGGATCTGAGTACATCATGCAGTAAAGATTTTTAGTGAAGTTTGTTTTTGCCAAAAACAAAAAGGCAACTGGCCTGTCACTTTGTTAACAAAGAATCCTGTCACTGATTAGTAAACTGAATATCATTAATAGGATATTGTAACTGTGAACAAGTTACCTTTTTCAATTTCAGAGTTTGCTGAAAATATTAGGAGCAATTAACACTAAATCAAAATTTAATAAAACCAAAGGTTAATTGGAATCCCTACAGTGTACAAACAGGCCATTCAGCCCATCAAGTCCACACAAGCCCTCCGAAGAGCATACCACCCAGGCCCACCCTCCTACCCTATAACCCTGCATTTCTCATGGCTAATCCACCAGCCTGCACATCTTTGGACGGTGGGAGGAAACCGGAGTGCCTGGAGGAAAGCCACGCAGACAAGAGGAGAACATGCAAACTCCACACAAACAGCCACGCAATGGTGGAATCAAACCCGGGCCCATGATACTGTGAGACAGCACAGCTAACCACCGAGGCACCATACCATCCCAATTGTCAGGTGTCTGCACCAAATCAATGCTCCACCTCCCACAACCCTAGTTTCTTTCTCAACTACACGAGAAATAGCCCACCCCAAAATACCCTGGAGAATGTGGTGTTGAACTTCCCTCTGCTGCCACAGTCCATCAAAGTTCACAGTTCTGTTCGGAAGGGAGTTACAACATTTTGTCTCAGTAACAATGAAGGAATGGATGTATATTTCCAAGCCAGAGAGTGTCATGTGGTTTGACTGGGAGCTTGCATATGGTGGTGTTCCCATGTATCTGTTGCCCTGGTCCTTCGGAGGGGCTGTGGCTTTGGAAAGTGCTGATGAAGGAGTGTTGGTAAGTTGTTGCACTTGATCGTGGTGTAGTTTCATGTCACGTTGGTGACGGAGGGATTGTATTTTTAAGATGTTGAATAGGGTGCTAATCAGACAAGTTACTTTGCCCTGGATGATGCTGAGCTTCTTGACTGTTGTTACAGCTGCAGACAACCAGGTAAGTGGAGAGTATTCCAACAGATTTAGATAACAAATTGGCCTTGAGGAATCAGAAATAACAAGCATGGGGCTGGATGAACACAGCAGGTCAAGCAGCATCATAGGAGCAGGAAAACTCGACGTTTCGGGCCTAAACCCTTCATCAGAAATGGGGGAGGGGAAGAGGGTTCTGAAATAAATAGGGAGAGAGGGGGAGGCGGATAGAGGATGGATAGAGGAGAGGATAGGTGGAGAGGAGGCAGACAAGTCGAAGAGGCGGGGATGGAGCCAGTAAAGGTGAGTGTAGGTAGGGGGGTAGGGAGGAGATAGGTCAGTCCAGGGAGGACG
>JAHRHZ010000029.1:7111304-7125370 GCA_024137785.1 Ginglymostoma cirratum
TGCTGTGTTCCTCCAGCTCCTCACTGTGTTATAGCTGTGTTCCTCCTGCTCCACATTGTGTTATAGCTGTGTTCCTCCTGCTCCACACTGTGTTATAGCTGTGTTCCTCCTCTCTGTTTACAAGCAGAAGCTGAAACAGGAGAATCCTTCACAAAACCAAATACGGTGCTGGTCCGAGGCAGCGAAAGACCATCTCTGGGACTGCTAGGACTCGGTGGGTCCGGATCGTGTTCAAGTCTTCAGTGGAAAACCTAGACAAATACACCAACACCGTCGTGGACTTCATTAGCAAATGCATTGAGGACGGTGTACCAAAGAAGCCAATCCGAGTGTTCCCCAACCATAAACCTTGGATGAACCAGGAAGCCCACTCCCTCCTGAAGACCAGGCCAGGCAGCATTCAAGTTGGATGACCTGGATCAAAACAGAAAATCCAGATCTGACCTCTGCAAAGCCATTCGAGAGGCCAAGTGGCAGTACCGGACCAAGTTAGAGGCCCAGACCTACCAAACAGATTCCCACCGTCTATGGCAAGGCCTAAACAACATTATGGGATATAAAATGAAACAGTGCAACATAGCAGACAATGACACATCCCTCCCTGACATGCTCAATGCTTTCTGTGTTCAGTTTGAGCAGAATACCATTGGCGTGGCAACATCTGCCCCGACAGCCCCAGACACACCTGCTCCCTCTGTCACCACTTCAGAAATCAGATCGGTTTTCCTGGGAGTCAACCCAAGGAAAGTGATGGGCCTGAAGGGTGCCTCCCGCCAAGCGCTCAGATCCTGTGCAGACCAACTGGTGGAAGTATTCATCAACATCTTCAACCTCTCCCTCATAGAAGCCGAAGTCCCCAACTGCTTCAAGAAGACCACCATCATCCCCGTGCCCAAGAAAACACATGCAATGTGCCTTAATGACGACCGCCCAATAGCTCTGACTTCAACAATCATGAAGTGCTTTGAGAGGCTGGTCATGGCCCACATCAACTCCCGTCTCCCAGCCTGACTCGATCCCCTACAGTTTGCCTACAGACACAACAGGTCCACAGAGGATGCCATATCCCTGGCCCTGCACTCATCCCTGGAACATCTGAACAACAAAGACACCTACGTCAGACTCCTGCTTGTTGACTACAGCTCCGCCCTCAACACCATTATACCCTCCAGACTGATCTCAAAACTCTGTGACCTTGGTCTCGGCTCCACCCTCTGCAACTGGATCCTCAGCTTTCTGACCCACAGGCCACAATCAATGAGGATAGGTAACTGTACCTCCTCCACTCCAACATTGGAGCTCCCCACAAGGATACGTCCTCAGCCCCTTCTGTACTCCCTGTACACCTACCACTGTAATGTCAAATTCTGAATGAACGCCACTTATAAGTTCACTGGCAACACCACCCTAGTGGGACGGATATCTAACAATGACAAGTCAAACTACAGAAGGAAGATAGAAGGCTTGGTGATGTGATGCAATGAAAACAATCTGTCTCTCAATGTTGGCAAAACTAAAGAATTGATCATTGACTTCAGAAAGAAAGGAGGAGAACATGCCCCCATCTGCATCAATGGAACTGAGTTTGAGAGGGTGAAGAGCATCAAGTTCCTTAGACTGAGGATAACTGACAACCCGTCCTGGACCTCCCACGTAGAAGCAACAGTCAAGAAGGCACAAGAATGCCTCTTCTTCCTCAGGCAGCTCAGGAAATTTGGCATGTCCATAAGGTCCCTCACCAACTTCTACAGATGCACCATTTGAAAGCAGACTGTCCGGGTGCATAACAGCCTGGTAAGGCAATTGCTCTGTCCAGGACTGTAAGAAAAAACAGAAGGTGGTGTGCACAGCCCACACCATCACGGAGGCTGACCTTCCATCCACGGACTCTATTTAAATGGTTCACTGCTGCAGAAAGGCGGCCAACATCATCAAAGACCCATCACACCCCGTTAATGCCCTCCTACAACCTCTTCCGTCAGGCAGAAGATACAGAAGCCTGAACACATGCACCAGCAGGTTCAGGAACAGCTTCTTCCCTGACATTATCAGACTGATGATTGGACTCTGTAGCCTCAAAGAACACTGACCTTGCTAACATTGATCTTGCGTAGTGCATGGCCTGTGCAATGTAACCTGTATGTCTCTAAGTCTCTTTGATCTGTACATCCTTTGCTTACTATGATCTGCCTGTAACACTCGTAAACAAAGCTTTTCACCGTATTGTACAGGTGACAATAAATAAATCAATATTTGTACAGCAGATTGTTGTATCATGTTTTAAAGGTCTGAGAGGGCAAATACTAAGGAGTGTTAAACACCACCCACTGTGGTGTTATTAAATGAACATGGTGGGAGAATGGTCTAGTACCTCAAAGAAGGCTTTGTAACAATGCGTATCATTTCAGTGTAATTGCTTCTTAGTTGCTAACAAACAATAAACTACGTGAACATCTCATCAGGCCAGCAATGGTTTTCCTTGACCACACCAAACCAAACAGGTCCTGTAGGTCCCTGCCCTAAATCAGGATGATGGTTACAAATCTAGCCCATGGTGAGAAGCAGTGCAGACTAGGTCATCCAACAAGGTCATCAGTGGTGAGGTATGCTCGGATAACACACAGATCTAACCTATTCTATATTCCTGAGAGTAAGCCTGTGAAAAGTAAGTCTATTCTGTTACTTCTGGTCAAAATGTTTATCTTTTTGTGCCATTTGCTCTGATTTAAAAGAAAAGTCACCGAACTCAAGAGAAATACCTTTCTTCTGTGTGTTTCAACTGTGTCTTTTGTTCGGGGTCGTGGGGGAGTTAAACAGTCTCAAGCACAACAAGTTCTATTTTTAAAATTCCTGGCTCAAAAGTATATCTAACCTCAAGAAATGGCCTCTGAGTCTCCCAGATCTGCTCAAACGGTGCAGCTGGCCAATCTATCAACTGACACAAACCACAATCACCAGACCAGGGTTTGGGAAAACTCCTTCAAACCTAGCTAGTGTGACCAAGAAGGATGTCTGCCCTCGCAGTCATTTGTAAAACTGAAGTTCAAACAAGTGAACAGACAAGTGAATTTATTTTGGCTCTTGAGCCTGAGTTTTAAACGATGGATGATGTGTTCTGGCTTTACTTTGTCTTTGGACGGCTGCTCGAGCTGAAGAAAGATGGATGTTCCCTCCGGAAGTACTTACAGTGGGTGTAAGGATTCCAAAAGGGGAAAGACAATACATATCACTTGCGATATATGCCCTTTTCAATGTACGGTAATAACTATGTATAATAATAATAATATCTTGCACTATTCATATAGAACAAACAATATATAGCCCTCACCATATATACCAAACAGCCTATGACACTAAACATGTATAGCATTCATAACATGAAGCGCTAACATGTTTAACAGTATAGCCCCTGTTGTATTCATCTGTCTCACAAATTGTCAGTGGTGGCAGCATCATGTTGACTGTTGGTTGGAGGCTAGCTGTCGTAGCTATCTCAGACTCAGTGAAAGTAATCAGCCAAAAAATATTGTACTCTTGGTATCACTTAGGTGCATAAGTAAGACTTGTGCTCCTAAATGGAGTCAGGATATAGTTAGGAGGGAGGCCACAGCAGCAACATGCCACTTCAGGCAAATCCATGATACCTTGTGAATCTGATATCTGGAGTTCCAGAACAGAATCTTAAAACTTGACAAAGAGATGACCTCAGCTCACCACCCCAAGCTTTCATTCAGCTTGGGATATCATCATTTTCATTGGTGGCCTCTCACAAACAAGGATGACTCTCTTCCACTCCCAGGGTGAGTCAGGAGGTGGCTGTATAGTCCAATGGGGCTTCCACAGACCCTGCCACACTTGGGGCAGAAGATTGTCGCGGGAAAGGGTAGGTGGGACATTGGTGTGGCAGTGCGCTCCTTTCACCGTTTTTGCCTGGCTTCCACTTTTTCCCGATGGCAACCCTCAAGGTGCTTAATGCCTTCCTGGGTGCTCCTCTGGCACTTCGGACAGTCTTGGGCAAATGATTCCCAGGTGCCGGTGGGAATGCCACACTTTTCCAGTATCACCGAAGTGCTTCCTGTGTCCATTTGGGCTTACCTGCTGTTTCAGAGCTGGGAATAGAGTGCCTGCTTGGGGAGTCTCATGTCTATATGCAGGACAATGTTTGCAGCCCATTACAGCCAATCAAGGGTGGTCAGTGCCTCAATGCTGGGGATATTGGCCTGGTTGATGACGTTGGCCTGGTTGACAACGCTGGTGTTGGTATGTCAGCATTGATGGTACTGCTCCCATGCCTTGAGGCGCCTGTTGTAGGCAATCCACATCCCAGATCCATATAGAAGGGAGGGAATCACCACAGCTCTGTGCACTATGATCTTGGTGTCAGATCTGTCATTGCCCTCAAACATCCTCAGGATAGCTGGATCTGTGATTACTTTCTCTCGTCTGCTCACCTTTAAAAACACAGCCAGAACAAAGATGCACTTCAAATTAGCAATGTGATTTTATTCATCCAAGGTGTACAAATATGTTAAAGAAACCCTGCATTAGACTTAAAACAGGCTGAATCATTCAGGAAATTACATACTCTATCTGTAATATGGAGCTGTTTTGAGGAAAAAAATAATGCAGTCCTCTCAATAACAGCAACAATTCACATTTACAGTGGAGACCTACAATGGAGAAAATGTCCCAAAGATCTTCATAAACATTAAATAAAAATAAAAATATTGTTTGGGGTAGTAAATAACTTGTTATGAGATAAATCTTCAGAGGATCTTAAAGAATAGTGAATGAATCAAATGGTTTATTGAGGGGATTCCTTAACCTAAAGGTAAAATCTCCATTGCTGAGACTTGGGCAGCAATTCCAAGAGTGGGAGGACTGAACTGGAAGAATGGAAGGTTTGGGAAGAGGGCCTCGGGAACGTATACAGGAAAAGTGAGGGCTGATACTGTGGAATGATTTATTTCTACATCTCCCTCTGTTTATGATCTTAGAAAAAGATTGCAGCGCCTGCTTTGCAAATAATGCAGAGCGGCAGAGGAAATAAGCTTATCGGCAAGAAACACCAAAAGATACACTGCAGACTTTGTGTGTTCACATACCACAGCAACAAGCTCTGAAGCATGAATGGCAAAGTAAAGACTGCCCTAGTGAGCTTGTTTGGAAAATGGGATTCAAGTTCATATAATAAGGAGAGACAGGTCTCCATTTAAAAATGCTTCAAATTGAGCAGCAGATCTGGGAGCATGATCCCCTTTCCTGGGTTTTGAGACAGACCCCCAGAACTTTGACAACGGCAACATCTGCTAAGAGGTCTGTAGGGATCAAGAGGGTGTAGAACATTCACTCTGCTGATGAGTAGTTCAACATTTTTCAACGCGAAGTTTAGAAAACCTCTCAAGGCACTTCATGGAGCAGAAGCAGATGCCAAACAGCAGCATAAATGCTCAGCACCCTGACTGAAAACAACATCAATAGGATGCTTTACCGAGGATTTTAAAGATGTACTATGAGTTGGAAGACCATGGGGTTTTAGAAAGTTCAGAAAGTTCAGGGTAAGGTCGGCGAAGGTTCTGTTGCTAAGTTTCAGCGCGGAGAGAGTGGATTGGACAGAAGACCAGAGTCAGTGGACCAAAGGACTTAGGTAATGATTTAGGACTGGTGATGTTGTAGGATGCAAAGTAGGGTAAGATCTTTGTTGGGTTTATTAGTGAGGATAATGGAGGTACTTTGAATTTGAAGCCTAGAAATGCAGAGGAAAATAATGGGTTGACAAGGTTAGGGTGATGGATGTGAAACACTGGGTTTGCATGGTACAGTTTGAATGTTAATATTTCAAAAGCTGGAACTCATCAGGCCAGGATAAGCAAGATTTTAGTTTACTCTATGAGATAATGGTGGAAGGGCTTCTGAACTGAAGAAACTTTTGTAAAGCTAAATTGTTTTATCATAATCTGACCATGTTACTTCTATTCCAAAATTTCCAAAATTTCAGTTAAAACACGTTAGATGTCCTGATATCTCAGTTCTATCTTCCAGCATCAGAGGCTTGAAGTAAAATTATGACTGATGCTTTAAGCTGGATCAAATGGACCAAGTTTTTAAATGAATTGCAGAGGACGTTCCCTCCCTAAAGGTGTGGTGGGTCTACCTACAGCACAATGGACAACAATAGTTCAAAAAGGCAGTTCACCACCTTCTCAAGGGCAACAAGGGACTGATAAGGAATGCTGGCCCAGCTAGTGATGCCCACATCCCAGGAGTGAATAACAAAAAAATGGAACACAGAAATTGGCCATGTCACTGAACCAGTCCATTTTTATACTTTACTTAAAATTCCTCCACTTCTTTTTCAACAAACTTTATCATCAATGCTTCAGTCCCTTATTTTATTTTCCTTCATATGCTTCTCCTACAGTTGTACAGTTCTTTATGACAACTTCCTGTAGTAGCGAGTTTCACATTCTCACCATTCTATTTATAAAGATGTTTCCTATTTGATTTCTTGATGACTCTCTTGTGTTTGTGGCTCCTAGCTTTGCTCTTCCCTACTCGTGTAAACAATCCCTGGCTTAGGTTTTTGAGTTTCAGTCTTAAAAATAAACGCACAGCAAAAATCCTTTAAGATGAAATCAAAAGTAAGGTTTACTGACATGGCATACAAAATACAGATAGATTGCTTAGCTGCCTTGTTCATACACACAGGCATAGATGGTAGAATGAATGAGAAAAGGAAGAAAGGAAGTTAGAACTTATAAATTTCTTCAAGAAAGGCAAAAATGTTAATACGACTAAGAGTCAAAATGAGTCAGTCTCCAACTAGGGGCTTTTCATTTGGATGATCTTGTAGCAATTCTTTTCTGGGGTGCTGGAAGATGGAGTGACGACAGTCAAAGGTGCAGCACTTATTTTTGTAATTGGAGTATTAGTCCAGTTGGTAGGCAATGTTAAAGATTTGTTCTGGAGATGTGACTATTGAATGATAGAGAGATGAACAGCAAGCTGCAAAGACCTGAAACTGCATTTCGAATCCAACAGCCCGGTTTCAATCATGTAACAGGATGGTTTCTGAAAAACCATTTCAGAGAAATGAAGGACTTTGATGCCCTCAAAAAGTGGCCACTGGGGTTGGAGGGAGGCGGGGTGCGGGGGAGGTGGTCTGGGGGGTGAAGGATTCTGAAGGCCATCTCAGTGGTTATTCCAGCTTAATGTCAGATAGCAATCATTTGCAATTCTTCTATGATGTGGTCTTCACTGGAGTGCCTGATATCACAATAGGTATCCAGTTCATTCTCTTGAGAGTTACATAAGGTCTTAATGGCCGGGCACAAGTTTTGATTTACAGCAGGCTTTCAAGGATTCAGGCTCATTCCAGCTGTGTGATTGTAGCAGCCATCTTAAGTTCAGCACATTTCCATTTGTAGAAGGGATTTATCTGGATAATATAGATCAGAAGAAATGGAAATGTAGAGGAAACTAATAAAACCTTTAGTATAGAGGTTGGCATCCACAAGCATTGCCATGCTAACAAACTATCCACTCACTTTGCACAACCCAAATGTATCTAATATGTTTTCTTAACACTACTTAACTCCATGGAAGGGATGTTTCCATTTCTAAGTCCAGAAATAGGGGGCACCGTTTTAAGGTTAGAAGTTTGCTTTTTTAGGCTGAGATGAGGAGAATGCTTTTCTCTCAGATAGTTATGTGATTTTGGAAAACTCTGCCTCAGAAAATGGTGGAAGTGGCTTCATTGGACATTTGTCAGTAAGCATTCGATTGATTCGTGTTCAGATATTGGAAGATGGGAATGTGGAATTCAAAACACAAGGAGTTCAGATATGATCCTTTTGTGAGGAGTCAAATGGTCTATTTATGCTTGTATTTCATACGATTGTATAAGCTACAAATGCTTGTATGTTGTGCTCTCTATTCACTACCACCTTTAAGGGAGGCGGGATGCTGACCTTGCTGTCTGAGTGGACCTTGGCAGGTACAGCAGCATCCTCTGATGTCACGCCAAGGCAGTGGCGTCACTAGCAGAAAGGGCTAAGTAGACATTGACCACAGTAGCAGCACCTGAAGAGAAGCACCCAGATGCAATGGGGCCTCCCTGCTAACCTGGCAGAGAGGTGAAGTACTTGGGGAAGTTTTAAAAGTACTATATAATTCCAAGTTATAGTATAATAGAATTAGTGCAAAGAATGTGAATTATCAGGTACTTTGAATTACAGCTTTGATGTACAGCTCAGAAACAAACCCTTTGGTCTAACTCGTCCATGCGGATCAGATATCCCAGATAAATCTGGTCCCATTTGCCAGCATTTGGCCCTTCCTATTCATGTACCAATCCAGATGCCTTTTAAATGTCGTAATTGTACCAGCCTCCACCACTTCCTCTGGCAGCTCATTCCATACACGCACAACCCTCTGTGTGAAAATGTTGTCCTTAGGTACCTTTTAAATCTTTCCCCTCACACCTTAAACCTATGCCCTGTAGTTTTGGACTCTCCCATCCCAGGGAAAACACCTTGGCTGTTTACCCTATCCATGCCGCTCATGATTTTATAAACCTCCATAAGATCACCCCTCAGCCTCCAATGCTCCAAGGAAAATAGCCCCAGCCTATTCAGCCTCTCACTACATTTCAAACCCTCCAACCCTGGCAACATCCTTGTAAATCTTTTCTGAACCTTTTCAAGTTTCACAACATCCTTCCTTAGGCAGGGAGACTAGAATTGCACACAGCATTCCAACAATGTCCTAACCAATATCCTGTACAGCTGCATCATGACCTCCCAACTCCTATACTCAATGCACTGATCATTAAAGGCAAGCATGCCAAACATCTTCTTCACTATCCTATCTATCTGCGACTCCAATTTCAGGAACTATGAACCCGCACTCCAAGGTCTCTTTGTTCAGTAACAGTCCCCAGGACCTTACCATTAAGTGTATAAGTCCTGCCCCGATTTGCCTTTCCAAAATGCAGCACCTCACATTTATCTAAATTAAACTCCATCTGCCACTCCTTGGCCAATTGGCCCATCTGAACAAGATTCCATTGTTCTCTGAGGTAACGTTCTTTGCTATTCACTACACCTCCAAGTTTGGTGCCATCTGCAAACTTACTAACCGTACCTCCTATGCTTACATCCAAATTATTTCTATAAATGACGAAAAATAGTGGACCCAGCACTGATCCTTGTGGTGTCCAGTCTGAAAAACAACCCTCCACCACCACCCTCTGTCTTCTACCTTCGGGCCACTTCTGTATCCAAATCTCCCTGTATTCCATACGATCTAACCTTGCTAACCAGTCTACCAAGAGGAACCTTGTCAAATGCCTTTCTGAAGTCCATATGGATCACGTCCACCATTGTGTCCTTATCAAACCCCTTCGTTACTTCTTCAAACAAACTCAGTTAAGTTCGTGAGACATGATTTCCCATGCACAAAGCCAAGTTGATTATCCCTAATCAGTCCTAGCCGTTCCAAATGCATGTAAATCCTGTCCCTCAGGATTCCCTGCAACAACTTGCCCACCACCGATGTTAGGCTCACTGGTCTATAGTTCCTTGACTTTTCCTTACCACCTTTCTTAAATAGTGGCTCTACATTAACCAACCTCTAGTCTTCTGGCACCTCACCTGTGACTATCAATGATACAAATATCTCAGCAAGGGGCCCGGCAAACTCTTCCCCAGATTCCCACAGAGTTCTAGGGTTCACCTGATCAAGTCCCAGAGATTTATCCACCTTTATGCGTTTTAAGCCATCCAGCACCTTATCCTCAATAATATGGACATTTTTCAAGATGTTTCTATTTATTTCCTGATGTTCTATACTTCCATATCCTTCTCCACAGGAAGAACTGATGCAAAATATTCGTTTAGTATCTCCCCTATCTACACATGGCATAACTAGCTTAAATCCTCCCGAGCCGCTCTCGCAAATCTCCCTGGCAGTATATTAGTCCCCTTTCCGATGGAGGAGGCAATGGCCTAGTGGTATTATCACTGAGCAGTTAATCCAGAAACTCCAGTAGTGTCCTTGGAGGCTGTGCTTGAATCCTGCTACAGCAGATGCTGGAATTTGAATTCAATAAATATCTTGAATTAAGAGTATAATGATGACTGTGAATCGACTGTCGACAAAAATACATCCAGTTTACTGATTTCCCTTTGGGAAGGAAACTACCATCCTGACCTGGTCTGGCATACGTGTGACTCCAGACCCACAGCAATGTGGTTGACTCTGAATTGCCCCCTGGGCAATTAGGGATGGGCAATAAATGCTGGTCTAACCAGCGACACCCTCATCCCCTGAATGAATAAAAAAAAATTCAGGTATAATCCGTCCTCCTTATACAGGTCACTCCTACCCCAGAAGAGATTCCAATGATCCAAAAATGTGAATCCTTCTCCCCTGAACCAGCTCCTCAGCCACACATTCATCTGCTCTATCCTCCTATTCCTACCCTCACTAGCTCGTGGCACCAGGCATAATCTAGATATTATTACCCTCGAGGACCTCCTTTTTAAATTCATGCCTAACTTCCTATATTCTCTCCTCAGAATCTCACCCGTTTTTCTACCTATATCGTTAGTTCCAATGTGTACAATGACCTCCTGCTGGTCCCTCTCCCCTTTGAGAATATTCTGCACCCTCTCGGAGATATCTTTGATCCTGGCACCAGGGAAGGAACATACTGTTCTGATTTCTCACTGTTGGCCACAGAAATGTCTGTCTGTGCCTCTGACTAGAGAGTCCCTTATCACAATCGATTGTATGCAACCTGGTGTACCCCTTGCTACATTAGAGCCAATCTCGGTACCAGAAACCTGGCTGTCAGAGCTACATTCCCGTGAAAATTCATCATCCTCAATGTTTTCCAAAACAGCACACTTATTAGAGAAGGGGATAGTCACAGGAGACTCCTGCACAACCTATCTCCCTCTCCTACCTTTCTTGTAGGTAACCCATTTACCTGACTGTGTCTGTTTTGGTTTTGTCCCTGCCTACAACTACCATCCATAACATCCCTAGCTCCCTGTAAATTCCTCGTTGCGACTAACTGCCACTCCAACCAATTCATGTGATCCGATAGGATTTGCAACCAAATACACTTCCTGCAGACATAATCATCAATAACATGGCATCTCTTCCTAATATCCCACATCACTCCTCTGAAGGCCAACTTCACACCTTAACAATCACAGATCCAGAAAATAGCGCAGCATTATTGCTCTAAAAAACTTTGCTCCAGGGTAGCTTAGTACCTATGTTTTATATTTGTAATGTTTAATCAAGAGACAGATCTCAATAACACCTATAATCAAAAAAGAACACACAGTACTCACTAGTTTAGCTTTACAAAGTAAACAGTAAGGTTACATTTTAAAAGGCCACTTAGCTGCTTGCCTGCTGTGAGCTCTCCCACTCAAGTTTCTCCAAGGTTAGCTATGACTTTCGCTGTCTGTTAATTTTTCTCAGGCAAACTCCAATGATACTTGAAAATCAAACGGCAGAGGCTGTAGCTATATAGATTCACTGCTGGGTCAGACAGCAGTGTAGGTTTCTTTCCCCATTTGATTCACTTCACATGTGGTCACTACCTTTGTCTGTCTTCCTCCTTTTTAAAGTGTCATTGTTTTGATCTATTTTCCCCCAAAGTTACAAAAGAATGCAGCAGCTTTTCAAACAGTCCTTACTGCTCCTAGACTTCAAGGAAATCAGCTCCAACACTGAGAGTACCTCAGAAAAGGAGCAGGTCTTACAGCCACAACTTTTTCTCATCCTCCATCTTGGATTACCCTGAATCCTTAACCAGCTTTGGTTAAAAGCAGCCCACATAGAAACCCAGTGACTCTGGACATTAATTTGAATTGTTATGCTCTAAACATTATGACTATTCGAGTGCAAATTAATCTACAGTTAAAATCTTTAATTGGATTAGGCTCCAAGATCATTTTGTAGAGATACTGTTATCAATTCCTTTTTATAACTTCAGCTTTAGGCCCCTCTTGCAACTCTCCCAGCGCGAGATTTTACCCCTTTCTTTATCAGCTTCAAAACTGTTCCTGTTTGGAAACAATAAAGACAACATGAATTGTACAGATATCTAAAGGATAACATTGTTTTCCAAATGTTTACAGCAAGTGGTAGAATCACATTGATGTAAAGTGGATTGCTATGCTTCACTGCATGGTAGAAATGACACAATGATCCTCACATGCAAAGCTGCTGGCACAACAATGCTTTCAGTTACCCAATAATGAAGCTTAAAAGGGAAAAAAAGATTGTGTGGTTTAAATTGTCTCTAACAGTGTAGTATTTGTCTTAGGAACCAGCTTTCAGCCTTTACACAACCTCATTTAGCTGAAACGCTGCAAGTTTCAACAGGTCAGCTACCAAATGTGCCATTTGCCATCATCTGACAGTGATGTGCTTCTAACAGGCAAGATGGACAATGTTCACATTTTCCCTCTAACTTGAGATGAAACATTCCATCAACACAAATGTATTGCCTTAACAGGCTGATGGAGAACAGACATAATCCATCCTGTCCATGACAGGCATTGCTAGGTTTGGAATCCAGAAATATCCTTTTAGGAAACAAGCAATAAGATAACAAGTTGATGACCAAACAAACTCAATGAAGCATTGAATCATGCACGATGAATTGATTTGGAAATTAATTCAGACAACGTGTAAATATTTGATTGAAGTATACGCCAGTGTTAGCAACCTTCAACATGAATGAGACCCTATCGGTTCTAAAATCTTGATGTGAATAAATTAGTTAGAAGGAACAAAGCAGCAATTTAAAGTGAAAATCACAAAAACCCTGAAAAGAAAATTGATCTTTTTTCCCAGACCTTGTACTGAATCTTCCATATACCAAGGTAAATAGGAACAGAAAATATACAGTCAATTGATTTGGCAACTAAACAAGACCATTGGGTTAAAATTTGGGTGTAAACCTATATCAGAACCAAGTTCCTGGTACACCAGGATGGCTGTAGAGAATTTAGAGTGAACAGCTGCTGCTTTGCTTTCCCTCCCTAATTTTCCAATAGAGCTATATTGGAACCAATACTTGATGTATAATGTGATGTCAGTCAACTCTAGTCTTTGAATTCAAAATCGTGTGCTGTTCCTTAATCCGCATGAGTTTCACATTTGCAATTCAATTGTGCAAGGCATGAAAATGCATGAAGCTTATCTAATCTTTTCTTAATCAGATTGCTTATTAAAGCTCTCGAATCCAGTCTAACAAATAAGAATGCAGGGTGCGTAATGCACAAGGATTATGTGACCACATTGATTTGCCTGATGATGCAAAAAGGCAATGTGACTGAAGAGAGAGGAGCACATTGCTAATCATACAGCATTATGGAGCAATTCACTTAAGAAATCTCTTATTTTCCCACATGGCAAGTCTGCCATGGTTACACCATACCATCATTTAGCACTCTACAGAGGTGGGAGGCTCCTCGCATGCATGCATGTACACACACACACACAACTTTGTCAGAGGATCTTATAAAGATCTGACTGAGCTCCATTTTCATAGAAATATTAGGATAACATAACTTCTCTCCAAGCTAAATTCACTTTTTGAATTGGTGCAAGCCCCAGAAACTTAAAAAAAGAAATTCAGTTTCGAGTTGAATACTGAATGGGCTCATGACAAAATTTCATATTTTAAGAATTTTGTTGTAACAAACAAACTAACAACACTGTTGTTATAGACATTTTATACTTTAAACAACAGAACAGACGTCCCCTTTTACTTTCAATACAACTGTAAGGTCCACTTCACATTACACTACCCTGGAAGTAGTTGTTTAAATTTTCCTGAGCAAAGTCAAAGTAATTTTTAACTCCCAAGTGTTTGCTTTCATTCCTTTCCTTCTTCAGTCTGGTAATGTTAAATCCAGAATGGTCTTTCCTGGTGAGAGTTTCTGCTGGCAGTCTTTCCTCCAGCACAAAAGAGGCAAATCTTCGATATAACAAGGCGTGGGGCTGGATGAACACAGCAGGCCAAGCAGCATCAT
>JAHRHZ010000029.1:7125770-7160007 GCA_024137785.1 Ginglymostoma cirratum
TTCCTGCTCCTATGATGCTGCTTGGCCTGCTGTGTTCATCCAGCCCCACGCCTTGTTATCTCGGATTCTCCAGCATCTGCAGTACCTTTTATCTCTCAGGCAAATCGTCCAGCTTCCTTTTCATATCCTCATGATTTTGCTCTTACCAGCTTAAGCATGAGCGTCTGCATATATCCTTGTATGGCAGACCATAGAGACAGAGATAGTTAGAACTGCCGCTGCTGGAGTAAGAGATAACACAGTGTTGAGCTGGATGAACACAGCAGGCCAGGTAGCATCAGAGGAGCAGGAAAGCTGACAAATCGGGTCGGTACCCTTTTTCAGAAATGGGGACATCACAGAGACATTTCCTTTAATTGCTCTCTCTCTGTCTTTCATTGTTCCTGGCAGATTAACTTTGTCTGTCAACCACAGGAACATCATTGAGAAAACATTTTTCTCAAAACTCATTGTATGATAATGTGAATCACCTGGGCCTTGCAGCTAGATAGAAATGTTGATTAGATATCTTTAAGACTCCCAATCATTTTTAACTTGGAAATAAGTGGACAATTCAAAGAATTGCTGTTTACAACCTGACATTCTTAAGACTTCTTTGGAGCTTTGGAGACAGTCTTTCTGCTGTGCACACACAGGCTGCTACTCAAATGCAAACAGCTTGCATTTCCTCCCAGTAAAACAGTCTGAGCCTCTTTTAATTTCTAACAGTCAAATCCCCAACAGGCTTGTTGCCAAGGAGACTTCAGAACAGGCCACATAGCCCCCTTCATTTTACCTTAAACACAAAGTTTCAAGACATGATCGTAAAAATCTCATAATTGTAGTGGAATTCAAAATCAATTTCATGAACACTAAACTAGACACTTTTTGTCAACATGAAGCATCATGAGAACAAGACTCAGGGTTAAATAAAGAACATTGAACAAGTAACTGATCTCTCTGAGAAATTAAGACTAACATATAATGGTTAGAACAGAATATGTAGTTTGTGGAGTTCAGACCAGGATGAGATCAACCATGGTCATGTTAAATGGGGAGTGGGCTAGAAGGGCTGAATTGCCTACTCTGCTCCTAATTCCTATGTTCCTATGTTTACATCCACTTTCTACCTTGATCACTCATGAACAAGAACAGCTGTAAAGTATCATTATAATAATGTGTCATCTTGGACTCACTGCTGGTCACACTTTTGCCTTTGAGTTAGAAACTTGAGCGTTAATGTCCTATTCCAAAGACCTCAGTACAAAAATCTAGGCTCAGGAAGAGATTAATCCAAGTGCCAGTTGCCCTATCAGGGGGATGTACAAGATCCCATACCAATATCCAAAAAAGAACAAGGAATTCCCCTGGCTAATATTTATCCCTCAACAAATATTATCAAAGTTGATGAAAGATCAATGACCTGCACAATTATTTTTCTTTTTACATTTGCTATCTACCTGCTACATATTTTTAGTATTTTCTAATTCAATTCCAGTTTTCCAGCGTCCGCGGTATTGTGCTTTTGGTATAGATAACATAGAATGGGTAATTTGATCACTGCACCTTACAGCTTCTTGTTCTACACAGATTGGCTGCCGTATTTCCTCCATCACTTCAAAAGTACGTCATTGACTGTAAACCACTTTGGGATAGATTGAGGTTGTGAAAGGCACAAATAAGCTTTTCTCTTTCCTAACAAAGTTTGAGTGGGTTATAACGGCTACCACAGGATGTTTAAACAAGAACAGAACATTTTCAAGTTGATTGCATCACAAGACACAGCAAATTACTTGTAATTATTTCAAGATCCCAGATTTATAGCATGAAAACATCTTAGAATGCATAGGGCCAAAGCAAGAAAGGAGAAATCTTTGCAATGTGACTTTGGAAAATGTCATGTCAGAAGATTTTCATGCTAAACTCATTTCAGAAAAAGGAAATGCAGAGCTTGACAATTTATTCTTCAACATCCGCCAATCAGAGGACTTGATTTCAACACTTTCAGCAGTGAGTGGAAACTGCAACAGCAATTGTGAAAACCGGAAGAATTAGATTGAACACAAAGCATACAAGGTCTTCACATTGAAAAACACAAATGATGTTGGTAAGTGAAAGGAACCAATGTTTAAATCCAATGCCTACACTGGCATTGCCCCTAGACTGTAGAAAATGTAGATAGTCCTGTCTAGGTTTAAGGATTTAGACTTCCTCAATAAAACATCCCATTCTGCATCCCCGTCCAACACCTGAGCCAAACACACTCTATCTCCATCTCTCCATTTTGATTTGCATCTTAAATCCTGCCACTTTATTCAAGCTTTTGTCCATTTGTCCTGATCTCTCCTTATGAGGATCAGTGTCAGCTTTTGTCTGAACGCAGATAAAATGACATCAGGCAGCCGTTGTGCCTCTCAATCGAAGTCTCCAGTCAGTTTAAATAATATTCTGGGTTGAGGGTGGTGAGATTTCATTCTACCAAGAACAAATTATTGGGAAGAGAAACTTATTATTTTGTGCTTGGTTTCTCACAGCTTTGGTGAATTCCTCTTGTTAGTCCTGGGCTCATTCCACCATGTATAACAGCTTTCATCAGCGCTTAAAATATTTCTTCTCAGATGTCTGGAGCCCAAGCCAGAGAAATGTGACCAGTTAAAGTGCAGTCCAGAAAATAAAGTGGTCTTTTGCTTGTGAACCGGTTCATTTTAATTGTTTTATTTTAACTATTCTTAAAAGTTGCATTGATTGGCACATGGCCCGCGTAATCTGGCACCAAATGAAATGTCTCAGATCACTGCCAATTAAGCTCCATGGAGAATCCCAGCAAGAAGCATTTATAAACAGTTTTCTAAGCGATTTGAGCACTTACAGTAGCATAGCAAGCTCCAGCCAACCAGCCTTAGCTGCCAGACAACATTCGGCTTTTTGGCCAATGCTTGGCTTCCTTTCTGCTTGCTTTACTGTCAGTTATTTAAGTTATAATGTATGAAAATAGAGTGGAAGATTAAAGTATAAATATGAGCTTCACTCCCTGAAAAACACTGGCAGGTACATTCGAGGTCACTGCTTATTCTTTTCATTCCAGAAGGGCAGGGAGAGTGAATTCTTCAAAAGCTTTGGTAGCTATTGAAGTTTCAAATAAAAGACAAGTTCTGAATTCATGGGCAGACTGCCAGAGGGCAGAAAAACCTGAAGTAATAATTGTAATTACTTACCTGTTCAAGACAGACATCAGGCATAATTGGATTTGAGACGCTTAACTTTTTCTCTCCTTTGCTCCTACTCTTTTTTTCTTCTACTCTGCTGCATGTTCTATTCTTTTTCTCTGCTCTGATTTCATCATATCGACACTAATTTCTCTCTTATTTTGGCAATGTGATCTACAGCTGGAATATGTATGAATAGGGCCAAGGAGTTTCTGATACCTTGCTTAAATCTTCTTATCTGCATCTGTAAGAGAATGCTTGCAGTCGATTTGAGTTGGAGGGAGAGACTGATTGTCTGTGTACACTTTCCCATGAGGTCACCAGAAAGCAGACATGAGTTGGAACATTATTGTGATTTTCTTGGCTCTTTTCCCCCCTACATTTAGGGATAGGGAGGTCATTTGCAACAATCGTATTGTTGGTCATTTCATGATCACAGACCACTGTGATATGCTTTCAAATATGATATAATCATTACATTCCAAATTGTTTCTGCATCTGAATGTCACACAGTTTTCATATCTTCAAAAGCAGGCAATTTTAAACATTTCAATACAATACTGCTAGCCTTAAAATTAATCTTTAATTAAACAGCATAAATTGTGGCAAAAAGTCGGTATTGATTTATCAATATTCAAAAATGATTTTGAAATCCATTTTGAGTAATAAATGATAAGTGTTTAAAAAAATCTTAAGGTTGACTTAAAAACAGAAAAAAACTTTAAATAAACACTTGTATTTATTTAGTGCCTATCACTTTAGGGCCACCATTCAAATACTTTCTGTAAGATAGAAATATAAAAATGTGAATGCAGATAACACTTTTAAATTGCAAAGTGCAATGAGAAATTGTGAATTGCATACAAATTTTAGGCTCCCTGAAAATGGTCAGCCTTTCTTAATGGAAAGATTATTTTACTATTGTAAAGATGTCTGACAAACATGTGGTAATCAGAAGACATCTTTATGTGTACATCTTTGTAAATATTACATTGAAATCAAGTGAATCAGTTTCAATTGTGTCGTAAGAGAGGATGGCTGCAGAAATATGGAAGAGCTACAAATTGGGAATGAAGAAATTTCTGGGAAATCTTCCCCAAAGAAAGTAAAGTTAGTTTAATTTAGATTTCACAATATAAGTAATGTATTTTTTTCATTTCAAGCAAGGTGATAATTAAGTAATTCTGTTACATAAATGCAGAAGGCCAGCTATTCAATGTCCTTGGTTTGTTTGTAAACTAGTCAAGAAATGTAAAAGCCTTAAATGAATCTGTTCTTTTTGCTTCTAGTGACTATCTTTCATGTATTTAAGCTTACTGATTTGGAAATACGTCTTGATTTCAGAAATTTTATTGAAAATTCTCTTCCCCAATAATTGTTAATTGTTTGAGTTTGCAGCACAAAATAAAAGATGGGCAACTGCTGCAATCATTTAAAAAAAAGCCATTTAGAATGTGGCTTTGTTTTCACATGCTATAATAAAGACCTTGAATAATGTAATTTAAGTTAATGTGTCTTCATGAAGATTAATCTCCAAAATTGAACATTGTTGTGTTACTATCGGCAGAATTCTCCCAGCCCCTGAGTGACATGGACCACGCTAGAAATTTAGGCAAATTGGGTGAGATGTCCACTGATGTGCTTCTTAGCCTTGACACCAAAGAGTCACATTTTCCAACCAAGTGTTGAACATTAACTAAGACTCTCTCCAATGAACTGCTAAGAGGCCTATTAGCATGGATTATAGCTCTTTCACTGTCTCATTATTACTTAATTATTAATGATTTCTTAGTGTTTACAAAGATGATCCTGGGGATGAAGGGCTTGTCATATGAGGAGTTGTTGAGAACTTTGGGTCTGTACCTGATGGATCTTATAAGGATGTTGGGGATATATGATTGAAACTTATAGAATACTGACAGACATGGATAGAACGGATGTGGAGAAGATGTTTCCACAACTAGTAGAGACGAGGGCCCAAGGGCACAGCCTCAGAGTGAAGGGATGACCCTTTAGAACTGAGATGTGGAGGAATTCCTTCAGCCAGAGGGTGGTGGTTCTGTGAAACTTACTGCCACAGGAGGCTGTGGAGGCCAAGTCATTGAGTATAATTAATACAGAGATCCACAGGCTCTTGATCCATAAGACAATCAAGGGTTACGAGGAGAAGGCAGGACAATGAGGTTGAGAAATATATCAGCCACGATCGAATGCCAGAGCAAACTTGATGGGCTGAATGCCCTAATTCTGCTCCTATATCTTATGGTCTAACCTTGCTTCATTAATATGCAATCTCCCATTCTGCCACCCACAGGATGGAAACTCGCTGAGAATTTCCAACATGAACCTCAGAGTTCACCGTCTGCTCAGCACCAATATCTCAGGGCATGACATAGTCCATGGGCAGCAAACCCCATGTTGAATTGCCTTGGCATCTAATATATGCCAGCCTCACTGCACCCTCCTAGCACATCTCTGATCCATTTACTTGACAGTTCTGCACTTCAGTGCTGCACACCAGCATCTTACTTGGCATTGCTGTTGCAAGGATGGTGTGAGCAAGGGGACGGGTACCCATGTCATGGATTGGACCAGGCTGCATCTCAGGGCTTCTCACTTGCCCTCTTAGCGACGTGCCTGCTTGGCATTTGCCCTCCCATTGCCTAAAGACTCATAGTACTCAGCCACAAAGCCAAGTAGCTTGTTATGATTGTTAGCAATAATCAGTCAAGGGAATGGACATACTGTTGTACAGCAAAGTGCCATGTCAGTGTGACACATACACTGTGTCCTAGTGCATATGTCCCAGTCAAACAGCATGTACTTCAAGCAGATGGCAATGTCTTAAAATCAAGGGGAACCAACCTCAATCAAGGCCAGGAAGATACCTTTCAGTCGGGACTCCCAGCACAACAAGTAAAGGCCAGTTTCCAGAATCAGTCCAGTCCCTTGGACGTGACCAGTTTGCTGCTCAACGGAGTTACGGCCAGTGTGGGGCGGGGTCAGGATGGGTTCTGTGTCTCGACACTGTGTGGAATGGGCCCCCCACTGTCAGCCTCTAGACTCAGTGGAATTAATCTGGGGAGTCACAAGAAGACAGTCGGGAAGCTGGACAGATATCAGTCAGGCATGAGGTCACTCATTTTTGGGGGAAGTCTGGCTTAGTTGCTCAAGGCGGTGGACCACCTTCTGTCCTGGAGGTTCATCCATTCATAGTCTCACTTGAATTATCAAAAGATGCAAGAGGGGAGCTGAGGAATTTAGTTTGGGTGCTGGAGGCAGAAAGCTGGGATGCAAAAGGAAGTATAATTATGAAGAGGGGCATATCAATGTATAAGGTCCGGTGATGGCAGAGGATTGAAGGAGAAAAGGGGAAGTCATCGACAGCAGACAGCACCTTGACTTTCATAGGGAGACAATGCACAGTGAGATTTGACAGGTTTACTGAGCAAGCCTGGTCTGGGGCAGAGGGTGGAGGGGTAAAATGAGCAGATGAAAATTTAGATAGATAGTTTGGTTGGGGGCTTCGGAGAGTTCAAAGTATACAGGGTTGACAGGGAGGGCTACCAAGAAAGGAATATTTCATTTGGGGGGTTGGATGGTGGAATTTGCTAATACTACGAGACTGACCCTCCATCATGCTGTAAGTGACAAGTGTGCAATGGAGATGAAAATGGCTGTGAACACACCCAGAGTGGGTGGGGAAGGGTTTCATTCTATGAAGGAGGGGGTTTCAAATTTGAATGAAAGGGGAATAGCATGATACAGGCACACACACACACACTGAAGCTAAAACACACCGAGAGCACTCCATGCTTTGTGAATCTCCTGTGTGCAGCCCAAATGCTTGCCCCAAGCTCTCTTGATCCCATCATGCAGTGTCAGGAATCAGTCCCATTAATGGCTGTGATGCAGAAGCAATGTTTGGAAACCTGGAAGGGATTCCCCTCGTTGTCAAAGTAGCAATTGCTGCAATGTACCCACTGCTTGCACATAACGTAACAGCTATGCATTCGACACTTCAGATCCTCAAATAGTGGGTAGTACTAAGGATGCTGGGCTTTGTACCTTCAATGTTGTAGTTGCTGCTGGGCCGACATTCGTTCATGCAGCTGAAGAAATGCAAACATGTATTGACAAATGTGGGAATTTATTTATAGTCACATGCTACCTGTGCCATTAATGTGTCCTGAGAAGATCTTCTTCTTTTCCCTCTCACTCTGTCTTCGTGGAATCCTGGATTCTGCAGTTGGAATAGAAAGAGCCTGACCTACAGTAGAACCTGTTGGCCTTGTAAGTTTGGTCAGGGGCATTCGTGTCTTGAGGGCTCAGTTATTCTGAGTGTGTTCTGCCCTGAGACAGGCACACCCACCTCCGCGGGAACTGCCATTTGGCAGAGGCTGGTACATAGATTGGAGGCAGTTGTCCAGCGACACTGACAAATCTGCAGGGGTGGGGGAGCAAGGGGCCTCCTTGTTGGTCTATCGTCTGAGGCAGCTATCCTCTCTTCTTCAGAGGTGGAGGAGGGGATGTCTTGTGGAACCATTATCTTGACTGCAGAAACTGTGGAACTCCCATTTGTACCTGCAGGACAAGAAGTTGCGTAGAAGTTGGCATGTTAACAATAGATTCACAGTGGGAGTATTGGGAGACTAGAACAACAATGAACTGTGCCCCTTAAATGGATGCTGGAACGAGGATATTCCACCAATTCTGTAGGACTGGTTCTCGTTAGTCTGGCAACGGCAAAAATCCTCTCTTCAAAGAGTTTGAGGAACCGAATGCTGGCTCTTTCAGTCTCTATTAATTGCCATTTTCTCTTGGGGTGAGAGAAAGGAGGAACTGAATCAAATGGAAGTGCTGGTGAAGGTAAAGGAAAAGTGGTGAGGTGTCCCAAATGAGTGACTAGGAAGCCCAAAGACCATTTCAGGATAGTTGTCTGCAGAGGGAGGAAGTTGGTGTTGTGTAGACAAGTTGTGGACAGCATCAAATTGAAAGAGAAAATATACACTATGGTGAAGATTAGCCAGAAGCCAGAAGAGTGAGAAGGTTTTTAAAACCAAAAAAAGGTGATTAAAACAATTAATAAAGAAGGAGAAAATAAACTTTGATGATAAACTGCAAGTCATATCGAAGAGCAAGAGCTTCTTTATGTAGAAAAAAGGAGAGAAATCCCAAAAGGAACTTATGCCACCGAGAGAATGAGGCTCAGAAAATGATAATGGGGATCAAGGAAATGGCATCAGAGTTGAATAATTATTTTGCATCAGTCTTCACAGTAGATGACAATAATAGCATTCCGAAATTATTAAATATTCAATGGATGAAAGAGGGAGAGCAAGAAACTGCCTTGGGTAGTATTGTAGAACAGAGGGACCTAGGGGTGCAGGTACATAATTCTTTGAAGTTTGCGTCACATATAGACAGGGTGGTTAAAAAGGTGTGTGGCACACTTGCCTTCATTGCTCAGTCCTTTGTGTATAGGAGTTGGGAAGTCATGTTGAGGTTGTACAGGACATTGGTGAAGCCTCTTCTGGAATACTGTGTCCAGTTCTGGTTGCCCAGTTATAGGAAGGATATTATTAAGCTGGAAAGGGTTCAGAAGAGATTTACCAGGATGTTGCCGGGTATGGAAGGGTTTGAGAAATAGAGAAAGGCTGGATAAGTTGGGACTTTTTTCTCTGGAGCATTGGAATTTGACAGACAACCTTAAAGAAGTTTATAAAATAATAAGGGGTATAGAGTTAATGATAGCTATCTTTTCGCGAGCATAGGGGATTTCAAGTCGAGGGGGTACATTCTTAACGTGAGAGGACAGAGATTTAAAAAAACATGAGGGGCAATTTTTTTACACAGAGGGTGGTTTGCATGTGGAATGCCCTTCATGAGGAAGTGGTGGATGTGGGTACAATTCCAAAGTTTAAAAGACCTTGGATTAGTACACAAATAGAAAAGGTTTGGAGGGATATGGGCCAGGAGTAGGCAGGTGGGACTAGTTTAGTTTGGGCTTCTGTTCGGCGTGGACTGGTGGGTCTGAAGGGTCTGTTTCTGTGCTGTATGGCTCTATGACTCTATGACTGCAATAATTATTGCTAAAGAACATTGCTAGGGAAACTAAAGGAACTCAAAACTGATACGTTTCCTGGATCTAATTGGTTGCTCCCTTGGATCTTAAACAAAGTAGCCACAGCGATTATGGATACACTAGTAGTAACCTTCCAAGAATCCTTAGATTCTAGAAAAGTCCCAGGGCATTGGAAAACTGCCAATTCATAAAGAAAAGGAAACAAAAAACAGATAACTTTAGGCAAGTTAGCTTAACATCTGTCTCTGGAAAAATGTTAGATTCTATTACAAAGAATGTAACAATGAAACATTTAAAAATACATTATATAAGCAAGCAGTCACTGTGGCTTCATAAAGGGAAAATCATGCCTGACAAATTTACAAAAATTATTTTTGGAGGTAAAAAGTTACAGTAGCTAAAATAATAGTGAATGTAACATGTGGATTTTCAGAAGGCGTAAGGTACTGTACATAAGGCTGTTTAGTTAGAGAAGATCCAGCAGTGTTCTGATAGTAAATTAACATGGATTGATGATTGGCTAACTAATAGAAGATAGATAGTTGGAATAAGGGGGTTTCAATATGGCAACCTGCAACTAGTGGAATGTTGCAGGGATCATTCTGGGGCCACAATTATTTACCATTTATATTATTGGGTTGGATGAGGAAAGTGACTGTACTGCAGCAAGTTTTCAGAAGACACAAAAATATTTGGCAGAGCAAATGGTGAGGATGACACAAACAGACCACACAATGATATAGATAGGTTCAGTGACTGGGCAAGGACTCACCAGGTGGAACATAATGTGGGAAAATATGAGGTCATTCAGTTTGGCAGGAAGAAAGGAAGAGCTAGGTATTATTTAAATGGAGAAAGACTGAAGAAAACTGCAGCACAAAGGGATTTTGGGATCCTTGAACACAAAACATCAAAATACTAGCGTACAAATTCAGCACTTAATAAGGAAGACAAATGGAATGCTGACCTTTATTTCAAAGGGAGTGAAGTGTAAAAATAGGAAGTCTTGCTAAAATATACAAGGTACTGTTTAGTGCACGGTGAATAGCTTTGCTCCCTTGACATACAGAAAGATATTGGAGGTAGTCCAGAGAAGTTCACTAGCTGGTTTCCAGGTATGGGGAGATTTCCTCATGAGCAGAGGTTGAATATACTGGGTGTGCACTCATTGGTGTTTAGAAGAATAAGAGATGACCTTGCTGAAATGTTAAAATTCTTAGTGGTTTGACATTGACAGGATAGGTGCTGAGAGGTTGTTACCCCTTGTGGAGAGTAGGAAAGTATACAAAAATCACAATATGTACATGATAAATACCTACAAAACCCAAAAGGAAAGGTTAGAACATTTCCATGCTGTATAAGTAAGTTTTTAAACACATGATAAGTGTTAATTATTGCCAACAATCCCTCAGGAACATTTTAAAGCTGCAGACTCTTGTCCCTTTAGGTCTTGGTTATTAAATAGTTATTTGGTCATATAACACTTTAACACTGATGAAAAAAGATCTTTGTCGATGATATTAGTCTTGCACTTATCAGGACAATTGACAAGAATACCAATCCAAGGGGAAAGACATCACATCAGAGAAGAATGCTGATTGGTTGGCAAGTTGATGCTAATATGTGGAGATGTGGTGATGGAGAATACATCAGTTAATAATGATTGGCACTTACACCAAGCACGGGGACAGAAATCAAGCAATGCATCTATTTCAACTCAACAAGATTGATGACTGGGATTCACTGGTTCATTTCTCAGTCCAATGCCCTGACCAGAGTCAACACGCCTGGTTTAAAAGTTAAATAAAGCCTGGCAGTTAACTGTTAGCGCACATGAGAGCCTCTTTGTGTATTAGTGCAAGTTCAGCAAGAGATTATGAAATCTCTGGCTGCTGCCATGCAGGCCAAGCCTGCTGCCATCATATATACAATTCTCACCCAATTAAACTGGCTCCTGGTACAAATTAATGGAATTATTCTTTTATTGTAAATTTGCTGTTACCTCTACTCCTAGTGGGCTATGTCCTAAACATTCTCATAGGCTTAAATCACAGTTCCTTAAATTATCTATTCAATTTGTTATTAAGTGCTGATTTGGATGATGTGGAAGATAGATCATTAAGAATTTCCTTACAACAATAATTGATTCTGACTGATTGCATTTTGAATTTCTTTTAACAATGTAACTATTTGATGTCAGCAATTCAAAAGGCTCATTGACTATTGCCATCTGGAACTTTAGACTCTTCAAATAAACAAGAGTTGAATGTATTTTGAGCAATACAGGCAGCAATGTTGGGAATGCAGTACAAAGTTCATTTCCCAGTGCTGAAGAAACTGCTGGAGGATCAAAATGGATTTAAACTGCTCAGGTGCTCAAATGGTGCTCTAATGCAATTAACAGATCAGATTGGGTACTTAAAGGTGGTTTACTATTTCAGTAAACTATTTAAATTTCTGCCTTTGAATAGATCTGTCATTTAACCCAGTATTTATAACGCATCACTGTTGAAATATATTAATCTCAATCATGTGAAACAAGCGTAAAGGGAGGAACTGCATTGAGAAAGTCAGAACCTTCATCTAAAGGTGAGGGGATGCAAATTCCTGTCCTGGTTTATTCAGCTATTGCAGGGACTACAATTAGTGCTGCACAACAGGTTTTGAAAGGGGAAAAAAAAGAGACCAGATAGAGCAGGAACTGGCTGCCAATAGTGTCAGAGGCTCAGTGAATAGTGCTGTTGTCTCACAGCACCAGGGACCCAAGTTCAATTCCAGCCTTGGACGATTGTCTGTGTGGAGTTTACATGTTCTCCCTGTGTCTGCATGGGTTTCCCTCTGGATGCACTGGTTCCCTCCCATGGTTCAAAGATGTACAGGCTAGGTGGGTTAGCCATGGGAAATGTGGGGTTATTGATAGGACCAGGGGCTGAAATGCTCTTCGGGGGGGTTGGTGTAGACTTGATGGGCCGAGTGACCTCTTTCTGCACTGTAGGGAGTCTATCAGATGGCTGTTACATTCCAGATGATCGGTGTATGAGGACTCAAAAGTTATGTTGCAGTTGTACAAAACCCTGGTCATACCCCACTTTGAGTCTTGCAAACAGGTCCAGGCACCACACCTTAGCAAGGCCTTGCCCTTGGAGACAGTACAATGTAGATTTACACAAACGATACCAAGACTTCAGGAGTTGCTATGAGGAGATATTACAAAAATAAGGCCTGCCTTCTCTAGATTTTAGTAGGTTAAGGGGTGATCTAATCAAAGTCTTTGAGATGTTAACAGAAAGACAGGATAGATAAACTATTTCAAATGGTCAGGAATTCTAGAACTAGGGGGCATTGTCTAAGAATTAGGGCCAGACAGTTCAGGAGAAGGGTGGTAAATGTTTGGAACACTCTTCCACAAAAGGCAGTGGATGCTGGATCAGTTATTAGTTTTATATCTGAGATAGACAAATTTTTGTTAAGCAAAGCTATTAAGAGGTATGGGCCAAAGGCAGGTATGTGGAGTTAGGGCACAGATCAGCTGTGATCTCATTGAATGTTGGATTGGAGGGGCTGAGTGGCCTACCTATGTTCCTATGTTAAAGTAAGGAAGCACTCCTACATAATATGTTGATCATACCAGACAGTGGGAAAGAAAATGGAGACTCCTGAGCAGAGATCTTGACAGAAAAATACCTGCATGAAGATCCATGTGAAATATGCATCAAACGTATCAGGCTGCCCACAGCTCTCACTTTTTGAAATCTTAAGCTTGTTCAGTCTAGTAATGTTGATATCTGAATTGTCTGTTTACTGTCCACTGACACAGCAAGGTGGTCACCAATGAATTGTTCAGCCGGGTCAATATCACCTTTCACTCCTGATCGGGAACAACAAAGTGAAACAACAGTGAGTGAGTTCTACTGAAATACTCATCTTCCCAATTGTTATTGGGTCTTCAACACTCTTAATTTACAATTTGTACCAAACACCACGGTGTTCTCCTTATGACCCAAAAGGGTCCATTTTGTAACCTCATTTTAGACAAAATAGCTCAGCTGCAGTGTAGAATCATTCAGGTCAATGCCTATCTCTGTGGGAGTGTGCATGATGCCTTTCTATTGAGGATACCATTTGTGCCAATGACATTTCAAGAGGCATGACGAGAGGAAGAATGGTAGCAGGGAGATAACTTTGCCCAAAACCTATTGGGGCCTGGGTAACATGGCCTATGACAAGAAATGTGGCAGAATTATATGAGAAGTGTGGGTGAGGCCCATCTTGACATCAGATGACCTTGCACCGTCTTTTATGCTTTTTCACAAGCAACATGGCAAGATTTTTTCCCTAGGCAGTGGTGAGATGCCAATTAAGGGGTGGTGAGGGGGTGTTAGTGGTTAACACTTGTTTAAAACTTTGCTAACAGCACAACTTACCTCATCATTATTCAGCCTTCCATCTTCTCAAACTCACTAAAACAAGTTCGATGTTGGAAAACCAGAGCGAGCACCCAGCAGTTGCAGCTCGCTTCTTGTTCTGAATTAGCTCCATGTTTGTTTAATATTGTTCTATGTTGGGTGCCAGCATCTCAAGCATTGTTTATGTCATCACAGTCCAGCCTGTTTTTGACTTGCCCCTTCATGCTTTGAAGAGCGTTGCTTGAAGTTCTCTTTGCAGTTTATTTGTGACATTGCATGGGCCTCTCTCCTTTCCCTTCAGGCGCCGTTGCTCAGTGGTTAGCACTGCTGCCTCACAGCGCCAGGGACTCAGGTTTGATTCTAGCCTCAGGCGACTGTCTGTGTGGAATTTGCACATTCTCCCCGTGTCTGTGTGGGTTTCCTCCGGGTGGTCTGGTTTCCTCCCACAGTCCAAAGGTGTGCAGGCGAGGTGGATTGCCCATGCAAAATTGCCCATCATGTTCAGGGATATGTAGATTAGGTGGGTTATCAGGGGGATGGGTCTGGGTGGGATGCTCTGAGGGTCATGTGGACTTGTTGGGCTGATAGGTCCTGTTTCCACACTGTAGGTATTCTATTCTAATTTACATCTGGATTTTGTGCACCAATGTACAATTAGCTTTATCACACTGCTTGGATAAAAGGTCAATCTGTACACGTCCACAAGGCTGTGTGAGAAACTGGGAGGTAAATCAGATTCTGTGTAGGCCAAACGATGCAGTACACACAAGTTCGTTCACAGCTCAACCATCTCCACAAGACTCTTGTCTTGTCTTGTATATGGTACTCTTGGCATTTGCCTTCATGCCATTTATTTCCCAAACGTGCTTCAATTGTTTTCGCAAGTACTTGTTACTTCATGAAAACATAACCTATTAACTTTCATTTTTCCAGTCATCTTAAATTTGTTGATTTGACACTGCACCAGTGCCAGTTCTTATGACCACTGAACCATAAACATCCCATTTAGGTGAGTTTTATAATTAAAAGCACACAGCTGATAGTAAACTTTACCCAGAGACTCAGTCTTTGTTTTAAAAATAACAATGTCAACATTAAACCCAGGCAAAATATTATGGTATCAATCATAAAAGATTTCTATCTCTACAGCACTTTTTCATTACCTCAGGGCTTTCTAAAGCACCTTACAACCAATGAGGTGCAGTTGAAGTGTAATCACTTTCACACTGTAGGGAAGACATCAGTCAATTTGCATAAAGCTTGGTCTCTGAGACAGCAAAGGGTTTTAGTCCAGAAAACCTCATGATAATATTAATAACAATTTTCTGAGAGAGGTGATGGTGAGCTGTTGGTGGATGACTAGTCCAGAGATTTGTTCTGGGGACCTGGGCTTGAATCCCATCACAGTGCATGGAATTTGAAATCAATAAAGAAGGGAATAAGATGTTTTCTGATAACCAAGAAACCATTGTCGACTGTCATAAAGATCTATTTGGTTCACAAATGGCCTTGAGGGAAGGAAAACTTACTTGGTCTGGCCTACATGCGACTTCAGACCCACAGCAATATGACTGACTCTTAAGTGCCTTCTGAAATAGCCCTAAAAGGCCACTCAGTTTGATCAACTACCAGAAAGTCTCAAAAAACAGGAATGAAATCAGACAGACCACCTGGCGTTGACTAAGGCACTGGAAACAATAACAGCAAAGAAAGCCCAGTCAAAACTGCAAAGTCCTTCTTACCAATATGAGGAGGTTACTGCCAAAATTGGGACAGCTGTCTCATGGACCTGCCAAGCAACAGTCTGACAAAGCAATATTTATGGAATCATACCTTACTGACAATGTCACAGACACCACCATCGCCGTCCTCGGATATGTCCTGTCTCATCAGCAGAACAGACCCAGCAGAGGTGGTGGCACAGTGGGGAGTTGGGAGGGCGTTGCCCTGGGAGTTGTCAGCATTGACTTCGGACACCATGAAATCACATGGCATCAGGTCAAACATGGGTAAGGAAACCTCCTGCTGATTACCACTTGGCACCAACACTTGGCTGACGAATCAGTACTCCTCCATGTTGAACAACACTTGGAGGAAGCACTGAGGGTGGCAAGGATGCAGAATGCACTTTTTGTGAGAGACTTCAATGTCCACTACCAAGAGTGGTTCAGCACTTAAGTACATAGTTGCTAGGCTGGGCCTGAAACAAGTGGTGTGATGGAATAGAGATTCACTAAATATGGGCCAAGTTTTCAACCATGTAACCCTCCCACTCATCCCCTCTGTGTTCAGACTCTATCTTTGGGGCTCACTCTCTCAAAATAGTTATTTCTGTACGTTCACATCTAACTCACTGGCATAACTTGATTTTCAGTCCAGTATATGTTAAATTTAAATTGTCTTATTCTTATGTTCGAATCCCTCATTATCTCACCTCACTGTGTCTCTAGAGTTTTCCAAGAACTCTGCATTCCTCCAATTCTTGCCAAACTTTTCATTGCTCCTTAGAGATTTCAATCTCCTCCTTCAAAATGCCTCTTAAAATTTAGATCTTTGACAAACCTCTGGTTACCTGTCCTTAATATCCTCTAATAATAGCTCAAGGCCAAATTTTGTCAAATAACGCTCTTGTGAAACACCTTTGGAGCGTTTTACAGTTCTAAGGCACTATGTAAATGCAACTTTTTGTTCCTGTTCTAAGTGAGGAATGCACTGAAATAATAGATTTACAGGTTTCACAACAGTCTGGAAGAGTAGATTTAGGATTTCAGGGAGAAATACATCAGAGAACATGCTCACGGTGGCTGTTACGTTGCAAGAACTGATCATTGAAGAAAATGGTATCTGTTCTTAATAACTCATTTAAGTTATAATTGAGTCCATTTAATGATATGACTCAACCTCATCAGCCTTTGGAAACAATGTCTTGGGAAAGCCTTGGAATGTAAGTAATATTATAGATTAATAATTATTTTAAAAAAAGCAGTTGATGCTTCTGATATTTATTCAGATAAATCTTTTTTCAGATCTTTTATGTCCCCTTTCAAAGCTAACATATATTTTAAGATTCCTTTCCTCCAATTCTCGTTATGTGCACAGGACAATTGACAGAGCTGGGTTTTACCACAAAGATCTTTATTGTTTTCCTCCAGCCATGGTTTTGCTAATCCTTCTGTATCAGTCTGAGCAAATACCTGAGTCTCTGACTGTGGTATTTACTCAGGCAAAACCCACAAGTGTCAATTAGTTGGGAGAAAGCAGATTTCAGCATCTACTTTTCAGGGCCCTTCACAGGCCTGTGAGGAAATAGCTTCACAAACTCAAAATGTGGTAACCTTTTTTGTAGTTTTGACGTTGAGTCACCCCATTTTTTACCTCCTTCTATCCTTTTTACTGCTGCTAACTGGTGTCACATATTGTTCAAAAAGTTAAGTCCTCCCTTAGTCAAGTCACTGAAAAGAAACAATTGAATAATTCATCAATCTAAGTTGTGACCAACCTTTTATTAAAAACACGATCAGTAAACCTCACTGTGCATGTAGATTGCAGAAACTGGTTTAGCTTTCCCATTAATACAGGAGCTTAACTGGTGATCTGATTGTATCATTTCAGATAATTAAAGGATTTGTTAGAGTAGGTGGAGGAAAATTATCTTTTTCTGGTGCAAGAACCCAAAACAAGCTATCATGATCTTAAAATTAGAGCTGCACCAATAAGGGGTGGTACCAAGAAGCATTTTAGTTACACTCCAGGAGGGTAGCAGAAGTCTGGAACGCCCTTCACCTAAACTTTTCAGGCTACATCAGTGGAAACTTCCAAAGCTGAGTTAGTTAGATTTCTTTTCATTTGACAAAGATTTTGAGGTTTAGTGAACAAAGGTGGGCAGGTGGGATTAAGGTTAGCCATGACCTGACTGGATGATAGAACTGACTCAGTGTTAAATGACTTACTAATGCTTCTACACAATTTGTGTACTTTAGTCAGGGTGGTTGGTATCCAAGTGAGAGTGGGAGCTATCTTTCTGGGAGGGTGGGTGTATCTTTCTGGGAGGATGGGGTGAGTTATCTGTGAGGCTGGGGGGTGTCTAACTGGGAATCTGGCGGTGTCGTTCTGTGAGTGTGGCAAGTTGGTGATGTCCTTCTGGGCAAGTGTGGGTGTGAGGGCAGGGGACGTGTTTCTGTGGGACCATAAGACCATAAGAAATAGGAACAAGAGTAGGCTATTCAGTCTCTCGAGTATGCTCTGCCATTCATGCCTGATATGACACTCCTCATATCTGCTGTGTTGCTTTATCTCCCCATAACCCTTGATTCCTTTACTGATCAAAAAAATCTATCTCAGCCTTAAATATTAACAAGGACTCTGCCCCTACAGCTCTCTGTGGCAAGGACACCCAAAGATGAATCCTCTGAGAGAACAAATTCTTCCTCATCTTAGTCTTAAATTGGCATCTTTTTATTCTGAGACTGTACCCTCCAGTCCTCGACTCTCCCATGTGGTGAAACATCCTCTCAGCATTTACCCTGTCAGGCCCCTTAAGAACCCTATATGTTTGAATGAGCTTACCTCTCATTCTTCTAAACTCCAGAGGGTAGTCTCCCAATTTCTTCAGCCTTTGCTCATAAGACAATCCCTCCATATTGGGGATCATCCTCATGAACCTTCTCTGAATTACCTCCAATGAAACAATATTTCTTAAATAAGGAGACCAAAACTGTTAATATTGGGACTGGATGCGGATTCACCAACACTTTGTACAGCTACAGTAAGAATCGTAGAATCCCTACAGTGTGGAAACAGTCCCTTTGGCCCAACAAGCCTACATTGACCCTCAAAACATCCCACCCAGACCCATTCCACGTAACCAACCTAATCTACACATCCCCAAACACTATGGGTAATTTAGCATGGCTAATCCACCTAACCTGCACATCTTTATACTGTTGAAGGAAACCAGGCCACCTGGAGAAAACCCACACAGACACAGGGAGAATGTGCAAACTCCACACAGACAGTCTCCTGAAGGTGGAATTGAACCCAGGTGCCTGGTGCTGTGAGGCAGCAGTGCTAAGTTCTGAGCCACCATGCCATTCTACTCCCTACTCTTCCCTACTCTTAATACTCCAACTGCCCTTGAACTAAGGGCCAACATTGCACTAGCCTTCCTGTACCTGTGTGCCAGTAAAAGGATGTTTCTGTATTTATACGTTTTCAAAAGGGCTGTGAGGTTGCTATTTTTCTGCAAAGGGACAGAACACTGTGATGCAGTAAATGGAACTGACATGCATTTCCACATTTGCGGACATGTATGGGTTTACCCCCACAGGGCAGCAGGGGCTGTGTTTCCCCTCTGGGGATGTGCAGTGTTTCTATAGGGAGTATGTGTGCATGTGTGATTCCATGAGGGTGGAAATTCACACATGGATTGTTTTGCTTTTTGGGGGCAGCTTAAACATTTGAACAGGTGCAGCAGTCCCGAAGTATGTTGCTCCTGTCGAAGAAAGGTTCTGTTTAGATTTTGTACCCTAGGCCAGTAATACGTACCGTGAGGGAAATTAAGTGAATCGTTTGTAGATGATGCCTATAAACGGTTGCTTTTTCTACTCCCACTGATTTCTTTACAAGTTTTATACATGAAACAGGCATAAAATCAAGCATAACAAGGCGTAGAGCTGGATGAACACATCAGCAGCATCAGAGGAGCAGGAAGGCTGACATTTCGGGCCTAGACCCTACTTCAGAAAGCTCTAGAATTGGACTTTTCATGTGTAGAAACATCTATTTCTGTCTACCCAGTTAAACTCATTCACAATCTTAAGAGTCTGTTACATCACTCCTGAAACCTTCCCTCTTCTAGCGAAGACAGAACCAGCCTGTTAGGTATTTCTCCTGATAACCAAAGCCAATCTTGTTTACGTTATGAATATTTCCAAGGCAGCATGTCAGAAAAACTGGATACACGCTCGACTGTCCTGCAGTAATTTAGAGGGAAGAGCAGGGAGCAGAGAATGAGGTATTTCTCTGCGTGACCTAAATTTGTATTCACAACACACCAGGTTATAGTCCAGAGATAAAAGGTACTGCAGATGCTGGAGAATCCGAGATAACAAGGTGTGGGGCTGGATGAACACAGCAGGCCAAGCAGCATCATAGGAGCAGGAAAGCTTGACGTTTCGGGCCTAAACCCTTCATCAGAAATGGGGGAGGGGGAGAGGGTTCTGAAATAAATAGGGTGAGAGGGGGAGGCGGATAGAAGATAGATAAAGGAGAGGATAGGTGGAGAGGAGGCAGACAAGTCGAAGAGGTGGGGATGGAGCCAGTAAAGGTGAGTGTAGGTGGGGGGGTAGGGAGGAGATGCAGCCCAATGGTATCAATGTGGATTTCACAAGCTTCAAAATCTCCCCTCCCCCAACCGCATCCCAAAACCAGCCCAGCTCATCTCCGCCTCCATAACCTGTCCTTCCGCTCACCTATCCCCTCCTCCCACCTCAAGCCCCACCCCCATCTCCTATCTACTGACCTCATCCCGCCCCCTTGACCTGTCCATCCTCCCTGGATTGACCTATCTCCTCCCTACCCCACCTACACTCACCTTTACTGGCTCCATCCCCGCCTCTTCGACTTGTCTGCCTCCTCTCCACCTATCCTCTCCTTTATCTATCTTCTATCCGCCTCCCCCTCTCTCCCTATTTATTTCAGAACCCTCTTCCCCTCCCCCATTTCTGATGAAGGGTCTAGGCCCGAAACGTCGAGGTTATAGTCCAACAGGTTTATTTGTAAACACAAGTTTTTGGAGTGCTGCCCCTTCATCAAGTGAAGTGAGAAAGAAGCACACTGAATGCAGAATTTATCAGTAAAAGATCAAAGGGTCACACCATAGATGAGGATGTATTAAACAATCTTAAGATGCTATTAAATCTTTAATCAATTATAAGGTTTTAAGTGATTAATATGTAAATGTAAATCCATGAATTTCTTTCAAGCCATAGTCCTGAGAGAACTAAAGGTTTTATCAGTGTAAAAAAGAGGTGACATTTTAGGTCAGACAATGCATGTTAGGTGTGAGCCCTTGTTTAGAATCTGTTTGTATTTTGGTTTGGAGTCAGACTGGTTTTATTTCTAAAGTAGGAAATTATAAAATGCCACATTGACTGACTGTCTATAAATTGTGTGCTTTTTGAACAAAATACGATGTATTTGTAAATACAAATTCATCCCACAGATTTATGTGTGTGCATGTGCACATGCGTGCGTGCGTGTGTGTGAGAGAAAGTGTGTGTGTGACTCTGACTTCAAACTAACATACAAACAGATTCTAAACAAGGCCTCAGACCTAACATGCATTGTCTGACCTAAAATGCCACCTCTTCTTTGTACTAAAAAAACCCTTTAGTTCTTTCAGGGCAGCGATTTGAAAGAAATTTGGTGATTTACAGATAAAATCAATTAATTAAAACCTCCTAACTGCATCTTAGGTTAGTTTAATACATCTTCATCAGCTGGGTGACCCTATGATCTTTTACTGACAAATTCTGTGCTCTGCATGCTTCTTTATCAGTTCACCTGACGAAGGGGCTATGCTTTGAAAGCTTGTGCTTTTAAATAACACTGTTGGACTTTAACCTGGTGTTGTGTGATTTCTGACCCTGCCCACCACAGTCCAACATCGGCACCTCCACATCAATTTGTATTGACAGTGTATTGTACATATAATTCTGGTCACTCTAAAACTTTGACTTTTTTTTTGCTTTTGTAAAAAGGATCAAAAGACTGTGATAATGGGTTCAGAGCTGCATCATCTCCAAGTGTGTATTCTTTTAGATGAGATATTAAACCATCTGTCCTATGGCTTAATTTGAAGATTAGTACAGTGTTCTTGGCCACCTGGCCAACATAAGTATTTCGTTCGACATTGTCAGATTTAGGTTGTCAGGATATTCCTTAAGTTGTTCAGTACAATTTGTTGGATCATGCTACAGATTAAATTGCTGCTCTGTCTGTACATTGAAATGGTATTGACACAGTGTCTCTCAGGACTTCCATCATGGAGTCATACAGCACAGAAACAGACTCTTTGGCCCGACTCATCCATTCTAACCAAGTTTCCCAAACTAAACTAGTCCCACTTGTCAGCATTTGGCCCATATCCTTCTAAACCTTTTCTATTCATGTGTCTATCTAAATATCTTCTAAATATCTAACTGTAACCGCGTCCACTACTTCCTCTGGCAGTTCATTCCATAAGACCATAAGACATAGGAGTGGAAGTAAGGCCATTCGGCCCATTGAGTCCACTCCGCCATTTAATCATGGCTGATGGACATTTCAACTCCACTTACCTGCACTCTCCCCGTAGCCCTTGGTTCCTTGCGAGATCAAGAATTTATCAATCTCTGACTTGAAGACATTCGACGTCCCGGCCTCCACTGCGCTCCGTGGCAATGAATTCCACAGGCCCACCACGCTCTGGCTGAAGAAATGTCTCCTCATTTCCGTTCTAAATTGACCCCCTCTAATTCTAAGGCTGTGCCCACGTGTCTTAGTATCCCCACCTAACGGAAACAACTTCCCAGCATCCACCCTTTCTAAGCCATGCATTATCTTGTAAGTTTCTATTAGATCTCCCCTCAACCTTCTAAACTCTAATGAATACAATCCCAGGATCCTCAGCCGTTCATCGTATGTTAGGCCTACCATTCCAGGGATCATCCGTGTGAATCTCCGCTGGACACACTCCAGTGCCAGTATGTCCTTCCTGAGGTGTGGGGCCCAAAATTGGACACAGTATTCTAAATGGGGCCTAACTAGAGCTTTATAAAGTCTCAGAAGCACATCACTGCTTTTATGTTCCAACCCTCTTGAGATAAATGACAACATTCCATTCGCTTTCTTAATCACAGACTCAACCTGCAAGTTAACCTTTAGAGAATCCTGTACCAGCACTCCCAGATCCCTTTGTACTTCAGCTTTATGAGTTTTGTCACCATTCAGAAAATAGTCCATGCCTGTATTCTTTTTTCCAAGGTGCAAGACCTCGCATTTGCTCACGTTGAATTTCATCAGCCATTTCCTGGACCACTCTCCTAAACTGTCTAAATCATTCTGCAGCCTCCCCACCTCCTCCGTACTACCTGCCTGTCCACACAACTTCGTATCATCGGCAAACTTCGCCAGAATGCCCCCAGTCCCTTCATCCAGATCATTAATAAATAAAGTGAACAGCTGCGGCCCCAACACTGAACCCTGCGGGACACCACTTGTCACCGGTTGCCATTCCAAAAAAGAGCCTTTTATCCCAATTCTCTGCCTTCTGTCAGACAGCCAATCCTCAATCCATGCCAGTAACTCACCTCGAACACCATGGGCCCTCACCTTACTCAGCAGCCTCCTGTGAGGCACCTTATCAAAGGCCTTTTGGAAGTCTAGATAGATAACATCCACAGGGTTTCCCTGGTCTAACCTACTTGTTACCTCCTCAAAGAATTCTAACAGGTTTGTCAGACACAACCTCCCCTTACTAAATCCACGCTGACTTGTTCTAATCCGACCCTGCACTTCCAAGAATTTAGAAATCTCATCCTTAACGATAGATTCTAGAATTTTACCAACAACTGAGATTAGGCTAATCGGCCTATAATTTTCCATCTTTTGTCTTGATCCTTTCTTAAACAAGGGGGTTACAACAGGGATTTTCCAATCTTCTGGGACTTCCCCTGACTCCAGTGACTTTTGAAAGATCACAACCAACGCCTCCGCTATTTCCTCAGCCACCTCCCTCAGAACTCTAGGATGTAGCTCATTGAGGCCAGGAGATTTATCAATTTTTAGACCTTTTAGCTTTTCTAGCACTTTCTCTTTTGTAATGCCTACCATACTCAACTCTGCCCCCTGACTCTCCTTAATTGTTGGGATATTACTCATATCTTCCACTGTGAAGACTGACGCAAAATACTTATTAAGTTCTTCAGCCATTTCCTTATCTCCCATCACTAGCCTTCCAGCATCAGTTTGGAACGGCCCAATGTCTACTTTTGCCTCTCGTTTGTTTCTTATGTATTGAAAGAAACTTTTACTATCATTTCTAATATTACTGGCTAGCCTACCTTCATATTTGATCCTCTCCTTCCTTATTTCTCTCTTTGTTATCCTTTGTTTGTTCTTGTACCCTTCCCAATCTTCTGATTTCCCAGTGCTCTTGGCCACTATATAGGCTGTCTCTTTTTCTTTGATACATTTCTTGACTTCCTTTGTCAGCCATGGCTGTCTAATCCTCCCCCAGATAATCTTTCTTTTCTTTGGGATGAATCTCTGTATTGTGTCCTCAATTACACCCAGAAACTCCTGCCATTGTTGTTCCACTGTCTTCCCCGCTCGGCTCTGCTTCCAGTCGATTTTCGTCAGTTCCTCTCTCATGCTCCTGTAATTACCTTTACTTAACTGTAACACCATTATATCTGATTTTGCCCTCTCTCTTTCAAACCGCAGACTGAACTCTACCATATTATGATCGCTGCCTCCTAAGTGTTCCCTTACTTTAAGGTCTTTTATAAAGTCTGGCTCATTTCATAGCACTAAGTTTATATTCCACGTGTGAACCACCATCTGTGTGAAAAATTTGCCCCTCAGGACGCTTTCAAATATTTCTCCCCTCACCTTAAAAATATATCCCCTAGTTTTGAATTCCCCCCATTCTAGGGAAAAGACCTTTGCTATTCAGCTCATCTGTGCCCTTCATGATTTTAAAAACCTCTGTAAGGCCACCCCTCAATCTCTTACACTCCACTGAAAAAAGTCCCAGCCTCTCCAGCCTGTCTTTATAACTTAAACCCTCCAGTCCTTGTAAATCTTTTCTGCGTGCTTTTCAACTTGATAATATCCTTTCTATAGCAGGGCGACCAGAACTATACACAGTACTCCAAAAGCGGCCTCACCAACATCCAATTTAACCTCAACATGACATCCCAATGGCCTGAGCAGAGAAGGCAAGTGTGCTAAATTCCTTTTAATCACCCTGCCTACTTGTGATGCCACTTTCAAGGAACTATGCATTTGCATCCCTAGGTCTGTCTGTTCAATGGAAGTCTACATTTGGAAGTGAGGGACAGCTGAGAGATGGACTTTTCCTTGCTGACATCACCTTTCCTCCTCCTTCATTATGATGTCTCCTGCAACAGAAAGCCCTTCCACCATGACTTCCCTCTGCTTTGGTTTGCTTCTTGATCCTGGATGTCTGGTGGTTATTGATCAGGCAGCAGACATTACCTCCCTGGCAATACATTGCTATGAGAATAAGCAGCAGCTCTCTGAATCCCCTTGCCAGCTGCCCACAGAGCTCTCTGTCTGCCCTGAGCCCTGGGTCCTTTATCCTGAGGAAGGCCATCTAAGTGCCTGTGAAACATGTCGTATCAGCAGGTTGCCTCAGAGAATCTCTGACAGCTTCTCCAGTCAGCAAACAAAACCCCTTACACTTTCACAAACATCCACCCTTTGAACTATTTTAGAGTCTCAGTTATGTTGGTAACGCAACAGGAAATTTATGTGCAAAGATATTCCACAATCAAAGAGATCATGACCAGATGATTTGTTTTTGTAATGTTGTTTGAGGCATAAATATTAGCCAGAGCACCGGAAAAAGTTCCCTTTCACCTCATTGAAAAAATGCCATTATATGTTTGACTGAGAGGACAGACAAGGTTTAAGTTTAACAGTTTCCCAAAAGATAGATAGATAGATAGATTGATTAATTAAATTTATTGTCATGTGTACCAAAATACAGTGAAAACCTTTGGTTATGAGTGGTACAGGCAGATCACAGCAAGCAAAGGATGTACAGATCAAAAAGACTTAGAGGCACACAGCTTACATTGCAGGTTATGTTATTTGAGGCTAGAGTCCATTCAACAGTCTGATAACGGCTGGAAAGAAGCTGTTCCTGAACCTGCTTGTGAGTGTGTTCAGGCTTCTGTTTCTTCTGCCTGTAGGAGGTCTTTACCAGGGTGCGATGGGTCTTTGATGATGTTGGCAGCCTTTCCGCTGAAGCGAGCCGTGTAAATGGAGTCCATGGATGGAGCGTTGGCTTCCGTGATAGTCTGGGCTGTGCACACCATCTTCTGTAGTTTCTTACAGTCCTGGGCAGAGCAATCGCCTTAGAAGGCTGTTATGCACCCGGAGAGTATGCTTTCAAATGGTGTATCTGTAGAAGTTGGTGAGGGACCTTATGGACATGCCAAATTTCCTGAGCTGCCTGAGGAAGAAGAGGCGTTGTGCCTTCTTGACCGTCACATTTATGTGGGAATTCCAGGATGGGTCATCGGTTATTGTCACTCTGAGGAACTTGATGCTCTTCACCCTCTCAACCTCAGTCCTGTTGATGTAGATGGGGCATGTTCTCCTCCCTTCTTTCTGAAGCCCATGATCAGTTCTTTAGTTTTGTTGAAATTGAGGGACAGATTGTTTTCATTGCACCACATCACCAAGCCCTCTATCTCCCTTTTGTATTTTAAATCGTTTTTGTCAGATATCCGTCCCACTACAGTGGTGTCATCAGCAAAATTGTAGATTGCATTAATTCAGAATTTGGCAACACAGTGGTAGGTGTACAGGGAATGTGGTCGGGGGCTGACGATGTATCCTTTTGGGGGTGGAGGGGGTTGGTGGTGGGGGGCTCCAGTGTTGAGTGTTATTGTGGAGGAGGTGCAGTTACCGATACTTACTGATTATGGCCTGTGGGTCAGAGAGCTGAGGATCCAGTTGCAGAGGGTGGAGCCGAGACCAAGGTTACGGAGTTTTGAGATCAGTCTGGAGGGGTTAATGGCATTGAAGGCAGAACTGTAGTCAACAAGCAGGAGTCTGACGTAGGTGTCTTTGTTGTCCAGATGTTCCAGGGATGAGTGCAGGGCTAGGGATATGGCATCCTCTGTGGACCTGTTATGCCTGTAGGCAAACTGTAGGGGATCGAGTCAGGCTGGGAGACGGGAGTTGATGCGGGCCATGACCAGCCTCTCAAAGCACTTCATGATTGTTGAAGTCAGAGCTATTGGGCGGTAGTCATTAAGGCACATTGCATGTGTTTTCTTGGGCACGGGGATGATGGTGGTCTTCTTGAAGCAGTTGGGGACTTCGGCTTTTATGAGGGAGGGGTTGAAGATGTTGATGAAGACTTCCAACAGTCGGTCTGCACAGGATCTGAGAGTGCTCGGCTGGGGACACCGTTCAGGCCCATCGCTTTCCTTGGGTTGACTCCCAGGAAAACCAATCTGATTTCTGAAGCGGTGACAGAGGGAGCAGGTGTTGCCACGCCGATGGTATTCTGCTCAAACCGAGCACAGAAAGCATTGAGCATGTCAGGGAGGGATGTGTCATTGTCTGCTATGTTGCACTGTTTCATTTTATATCCCATAATGTTGTTTAGGCCTTGCCATAGATGGTGGGAATCTGTTTGGTAGGTCTGGGCCTCTAACTTGGTCCGGTACTGCCCCTTGGCCTCTCTAATGGCTTTGCAGAGGTCAGATCTGGATTTTCTGTTTTGATCCAGGTCATCCAACTTGAATGCTGCCTGGCCTGGTCTTCAGGAGGGAGTGGGCTTCCTGGTTCATTTAAGGTTTACGGTTGGGGAACACCTGGATTGGCTTCTTTGGTACACAGTCCTCCATGCATTTGCTAATGAAGTCCACGAAGGTGTTGGCGTACTTGTCTAGGTTTTCCACTGAACACTCGAACATGGTCTGGACCCATTGAGTGCTAGAAGTCCCAGAGATGGTCTTCCGTTGCCTTCGACCTGCACCGTACTTGGTTTTGTGAGGGATTCTCCTGTTTCAGCTTCTGCTTGTAAACAGGGAGGAGGAACATAGCGCTGTGGTCAGATTTTCCAAAGTGTGGGTGGGGGATTGAGCAGTAGGCATCTTTGATGGTTGTGTAGCAGTGGTTCAGAATATTCAGTTCTCTGGTGGGGCAGGAGATGTGTTGGTGGTAATATTGGCATCACTTGCTTGATGTTGGCACCACTTTGCATCCATCTCTCCATCAGAATTAGAGTGGTGGTGATGGATCATGTGCTCAGATTCTACAGCAGAACTTGTACACACAACCTCCTGACTCAGACGGGAGAGCACTACCAACTGACCCAAAACTAATACTAAAATAGTATAGTGATTACCTTTGGACACCGTGTAAACTTATTGGCTGAGAAACACATTGAAATGTCTTAAGTAAGTGAAAGGTACTATATAATTGAAAGTTTAGAGGTAGTAAAAACTGCAGATGCTGGAGTCAGAAGGGTCCCGACCCGAAACGTCAACTTCCCTGCACCTCTGGTGCTTCCTGTGTTCCTCCAGCTCCTCACTTTGTTATCTATAAATGAAAGTTCGATCTTTTTCTTAATTTTGTCAGGTTTATAGATGTTTACAAATCTGTGTTATTTTGTGATCAGAATTGCTGCAACATTAGTGAGAAGAACGGTGATATTCTGATAAAGTCTGACTCAGTGACAAATCATGCTTAGTTGTAACCATCTCTTGTCTGTCCTCAAGCAAGCACTAGAAATTCCTAAACAGCAGATGGAGTCAGCTGATGTCTGAGAGTTTCTGTCTCCTGCTCTCACTCTTCAACCTTAATTAATTCTGAGGAATTTGAGACTGTGGCACTCCTTACCTTCCTCATTCCTTCCTTAGTCAGTCAGGTCTTTTTTTAAAAAAATGTAAGTCTAATCCATACTTTCTGCTGAACTAGCTCTTCTCAGTCCGCGCTTTCAGGATTGTTAGAGGATGCAGTTTACGTTCTCTGGATTTGCAAATCTTTCCAATATGCTTTGATTATCAAAATTAGCCTGGCAAATCAATACAGCTTTCCGTTTAGACAGTCTGGAGAGTATAATTGTGTAATTAATGCTTTTCTGAATAAGGTCATCTATTGCTTATTAGAATTAGGTTTTAAAATTACAATGAGGTTTTATTGTACTCAAGTTCAAAAGTAAAGCAGTAGAGTGAAAAGTGTACGATGCCACCACACATGATGCCACCTTAGGCATAAAGTACCTAGTTAGAAATCTTAGGTACTAAATTAGATTAGGTGCAAAAATAAAGAAATAAAGAAAAAAGCTAAAAGTCCTACATTACAGTTCTTCATAGTGCAAATTAGGAAAATAAATTATGACACTGCACATAAGTGCTTCATGATTCTGAAACCACATTTCTGTCCTGAGTGGTTAATAGGCCAACTTTCTATGCAATTTGCAATGTTACTACTGTGCTCCTGAGGATAAAGGACCAGAGGCATAACTGAAGCAACACATACTCAGGGCAACAGGGACATCCTGAGCAACACAGGTATCCACGGCAACAGGGACAAGCCAAGCTCACTGCTATCCAGTGATCTGTCAGATTGAGGGATCTGATGGTCATTGTGCTAGACACTTTTCTGAAGAGTTTAAGCACAGTCATCTTTCCATTGAAGATTACAAAAGACTCCAGCTCTGTTTCAAGACTCTTTGAAAAACGCATAATTAAAAAGATCGTAATGTCCTCACAGTATGACACCACTTTGGATCCTGCTCAGAGTATTAGCTCATGCTTCACACATGTTCATTTCACACTTTTTCTGTGTTTTACAATGAATTTTCTTTTAGGATTTGTTTGCAATGAAAGACAACTCCTAATAAAACTTGAAACTGGCTAGCTTTACGAGAGACAAAATTTGACACCTGGTCTGAGCAGTAATAGGAATCAGGCCTTTCACCAAATGCTCAACTTGGCTGCCCCTCAGCTTGTTTTGGAAACCTACCAGACAGGGAAGATTATGGGTCAATTTTCAAAGTCAAATAAATCCTAAAGTTCACAGGTGCGGCAAAAGTGGCCTTCTCTCCTCTTCCAAACATGAACTTATGTTACAGCTCGTAGGTAAAAAGATCCTGACATTTAGGAAATTGGAAACATAGAGTGTGAAGTTGTTACAGCTGCCTTGGCTCCTTTGTGCTATTTATTTTGGACCCTTCCTCAGAATCATTGCCTTTCTTATGACAAGAGCGAGTGCATTAATGTAATATAGCTCAAAGCAAGGAGTTGGAGATCAAAGCTGAGCTACAAATTAATAGCCCGTAACGAAATCAGTATTATTGGGAGACTTTTTTTTCAGAGACGTTACACAGATGCTTTAACATTAGGGGTTTCATTCTTTGGCCATGATCAAAGGGAGGTGGGCACTATAAATTGCACCAATAGCAATGTGCCACATTCCCAGTTCCAACCTATCCCTGGGTCATTTCGCAGAGGTCAGAAGGCATGGGGTCAGCAGGGCCACCATCTGAAGGTATCGGGAAATGGATCAAGGCTGTCCAAAAAACCTACTTAAGGCTAATTGGAGGAATCTGACAGAGATTGTCTAGTCAGTTCCCCTGAGAGTGCAGAGATTGGGTTAACTCCCTGGGGACAGACGCCTGTGGTAGGCCTAAAAGAAACCATTGCGTTTTTGACAGGATGCTGCCCTAAACCGGTAAGGATGATGGCCAGGCTACAAGAGCTAGTATTTAATTTTAGTTGAACGAGGTTGGGGAGTGGTGCCTCCATCTTGAAAGGAGCTCTCCCTTACCTCTGCTTAGTCCTCCAGCTTCGAGAGCATTCCAGGAATCCTTTAATTGGACAGAGAGGCTACTGTCTTGCTAGTAATTGGCTGGTCCATGGAAAAGTGCAATAAGTCACTGTTTCCAACACAGAGAGTTGAATACTACAGGGTGTGTCAGCGTCCCAAGCCTGACCTAGTGACAGCGGGAAGTGCCATACACTCCTAATTGGCTGTTGTGTGCTGACCTTCCATGTTGGCAGTCCAATCACAGGCCCAGTAACTCCAAAGCCACAGTTGTCCCTCTGGAAGAGGTGATTATTGTTGAGTGATGCGAGAAATCTTGGGCTAACAGCAGGTGAGTATTAAAAAGTTTTTAAAAATTCACAAGGCCATGGGTCAGGGTGGAAGAAAACCATCTAAATGAGAATTGCCATGGCCACAAGAGTCGCTTCATTTCCCATGGTTCCTCCCTCAAGTCTTCCTCCCACAAACACCCGACCATCAAAATAGAATGTGTTTTGTAAAGTATTTTCTGTCCGTCTCTTTTATTGTTTCTCCCTTAATCCCATCTGTATTTCCTAATTTAGGTTTTATATCCTGCTTTAGACTTCCTGGCTTGGATTCTGTGTGAATCTGTCAGGATACTTCAATCTGATTAAATGAAAAACTTCACTGTTTTTCACCCTGTTTCCAGTGCGTCACAGATCTCATGCCGAGGATGTCATGCTGGAAAAGACCTTGGGATTTAAGGAATTCTCCAATGACATGCCCGTGGAAAGTCTGTAGGGGCCTGTCAACAATGTGGATGACAAACATCAAACACTAAGAGACAAGTTCAGGCCAAGGGTGACAAACCTTTCTTTCCAACCTTTGCATTAAATGCGAACATGTTGTGAATTTTTGCCAGTCTTTTCTTTTATCCATCAACATTTCTCACTGTACTGACAGATTGATGTTCTTAAGGGAGCAATATTTGGAATGGAATAAAAGACTTAGCAATTATTTTGTCTTCATTACAAACTGGCAGTTCAGTGAAATGAGTTTCATTGAACAAGTCATCTTGTGTGGTGTTGTATCAAAGTGTCTGTCATGAAGGTAGCAAGAGATGGAAACATTACAAGTAAGGAGTGAGGTCAGGTTGTATAATGTGTGGTCATCTCAGTAACTCATAGCTATAGAGGTCAGGGTCTGTGATAATTGTGCATTTTAAAGTTGTTGGATACCAGGTGGAATATGTTGTTAGTATATAAGATTGGAGTGTATGGGGACAAGGCTGTTAGATGTCTTTTTATATGCCACAAAGTCTTCATTTTAGTCATGCAGGATTTGGAGATTTTCAACACCCAGGGAAAGTGCCAAGATGGAACAAAGCGTTTTCAAGTTGAAAGCTTTAACGACTATGTGAAGATAAAAATGATGAAGAGTAGCATGGCCACTCTGTTACAAATAGTGAAGCCCACCAGCAGAATGAGATGACCTCCACCTTGATGTTGAGACATGAGCACATTTCGAGACAAATATGAAACTGTGATGGATTGAGTAAAACAATGTTCCAAAGACGTCACATCAGACTCCATGTTACCTATGTTTCTCTCTTCACAAATGTTGCCAAACCTGCTGAATTTCTCCAACACTTTCTACTTTATTACAAAATGGGTATAGATCAATTAAGTGAGTAGGCAAGGATCTAACAAATGGATTATAATTTGGGAAAATGTGCAATTGTCCAATTCAGCAGGGAGAAAGAAAAAGCACATTATCAAAATGGTGAGAGATTCCAGAGTTCTGGGATACACACGGATCTGGTTGTCCTCGTGCTTGAATCACAAATCCCAGGCTAGTATGCAGGTCCACTGTGTAGTTAGGCAAGCTGATAGAATATTCTCATTTGGTGCACAGGGAATGTTCCACCCTTTCCCTCAGCTACCCCCACGCCACCCACACAAACACACACCTGCTTTTTTCCCACTCCCAGAGGCCACCATTAAATTCTATTTGTAGTCTCTAGTGTAATGTAGGAAACATAGTAACCAACATGCACAGCAAGATCCCACAAACACCAATATGATAATGACAAAATAATCTGTTTATCTGTAAGGGGTCAATTCTTTTTGTCCCAAGGCCTCCTCTTGAGATTTCAGAAGGTGACTTCTTGACTTTTGTTGGCTACTTTTTGGATCATAAGGTCTCCTTTTTTTTTCTGTCTCACTGACCCCTTAATCTGTATTGATTAAAAACATATTCTCAGGATATGGGAGAGAAACCCTACACCTACACTCTCTGCTCTTTTAATCCATGTAATGAGGCCAAACGTCATTAATTTATCATCTCATCTGTAAGACAGCACCTTCAACAACCTGTAGGGAAATGGGCCTATCTGCTGCTCCATTGGAACCCTTTTGTTAAAATGTGAAGAGATTGTTGTAAATAAATGTCGCTTTAACTGATTGGTCAGCTAGACATAATGTGTTCTGTAAAGTGATGGTTTTATTGGAAGTTGTCAGTGGGTTGTAGCAAACACAGATTTGGATATCATTTGTATTCGTTCCATTCAGTTGACCTGACTCACTTCATTTGTTAAGCATGCTTTGAGCTCAAAAGAGCTCCCAATAAAACCACTACACTTATTCTTCATCAATTCAATTTCTCTTTTTTTAAGGAAAGTACCTTTCTGATCCCAATACTAAGACTACACAAATTAAAGCTCTCTCACTGTCCCAAATGTTGTTTCTTCAGGCAGTGGTGTGCTCATTAGTCATCAACAGGTTTGCAATTTCTATCTAAGATAACAAGCATGGGGCTGGATGAACACAGCAGGTCAAGCAGCATCATAGGAGCAGGAAAACTTGACGTTTCGGGCCTAAACCCTTCAATTTCTATCGCTTGCTGGAAAAGTGAATGTACTGATTCCTGTTAGAGCACAAACTATTGCAACATGGTTTAACTGGGCCATTTCATCCAAATTTTCCACCCTATATAACTTGAGGCATTGAATTACACTAAGTGGTTGATTACTCTGGTATCTGGTCTAAACATGCTCACATTTCTGTCCTCTGCCTTCTACAGTGTCCCAGTGAAGCCCAGCACAAGTTGGAGCAACAAAATTTTCAGGACATTATAGCTTTCTGGCCCCAACATTTACTTCAACAATTGCAGACCGTGAACTCTTTTCCATTTTGACTCACCCTTCCAATGCCTGTTTGTTTTCAGACCTAAATTCTGTTATTTACATCTACTCTGGATCTATGGCTCAATTCTTTTTGTCCCAAGGCCTCCTCTTGAGATTTCAGAAGGTGACTTCTTGACTTTTGTTGGCTACTTTTTGGATCATAAGGTCTCTTTTTTTTTCTGTCTCACTGACCCCTTCATTAAGTGTTGCATTGAGTAACAATGCTGGATCAGAAATGGGGGAGGGGAAGAGGGTTCTGAAATAAATAGGGAGAGACGGGGAGGTGGATAGAGGATGGATAGAGGAGAGGATAGGTGGAGAGGAGGCAGACAAGTCGAAGAGGCGGGGATGGAGCCAGTAAAGGTGAGTGTAGGTAGGGGGGTAGGGAGGAAATAGGTCAGTCCAGGGAGGACTGACAGGTCAAGGGGGCGGGATGATGTTAGTAGATAGGAGATGGGGGTGTGGCTTGAGGTGAGAGGAAAAACAGGTTAGGGAGGTGGAGATGAGCTGGGCTGGTTTTGGGATGGAGTTGGGGGAGGGGAGATTTTGAAGCTTGTGAAATCCACATTGATGCCATTGGGCTGCAGGGTTCCCAGGCTGAATATGATTTGCTGTTCCTGCAGCCTTCGGGTGGCATCACTATGGCATTGCAGGAGGCCGAGGATGGACATGTCATCTGAGGAATGGGAGGGGGACTTGAAATGGTTCGCGACTGGGAGGTGCAGTTGTTTGTTGCGAACTGAGCGCAGGTGTTCTGCAAAGCGGTCCCCAAGCCTCCGCTTGGTTTCCCCGATGTAGAGGAAGCCACAACGGGTACAGCGGATGCAGTATACCACAT
>JAHRHZ010000029.1:7160407-7215464 GCA_024137785.1 Ginglymostoma cirratum
CCCCCATCTCCTATCTACTAACATCATCCCGCCCCCTTGACCTGTCCGTCCTCCCTGTACTGACCTATCTCCTCCCTACCCCCCTACCTACACTCACCTTTACTGGCTCCATCCCCGCCTCTTTGACTTGTCTGCCTCCTCTCCACCTATCCTCTCCTCTATCCATCCTCTATCCACCTCCCCCTCTCTCCCTATTTATTTCAGAACCCTCTTCCCCTCCCCCATTTCTGATGAAGGGTTTAGGCCCGAAACGTCGAGTTTTCCTGCTCCTATGAGGCTGCTTGACCTGCTGTGTTCATCCAGCCCCAAGCTTGTTATCTCGGATCCTCCAGCATCTGCAGTACCTTTTATCTCTAGTAACAATGCTGTCTGTGTTTGTGTTGATATCAGGTATTTGGACTTTGCAGAAGTAGAATAAACCAAATTCATCAATGCTCCCAATAATCATCACTACTCCACTAAGCTTAAAGACATAATACAACGGGAAAATATTATTTTTCTACACATTACAGTCTTTAAATAGACACAAGTCAATTAGCAGATGTGAAACAGATGCTTTTTCAAAAAAAATCTAGCTCACAATTCAACATATAGAAAGCCATAACCTTCTGTAGACTACTGAGCCCCCAGCTAAACAATTGCATATTTGTTTCTATCACAGCCATTGCACCTTAAATAATTCATCGTATGTAAGATTGTTTGAGGAGTTATAACACACATGCAAATTTTTATTAAATAAACCATTCAATATTAAGTTGTACAACTGACACTGTTCACCATAATCACATTCTCTACATTTTTTGCCATATATAGTAGTTCCTGAACTCTTGCAGCTTCCCTCAAGAGACTGGGCTTTGTTTTGTAAAGAAGTCATTACCTTAGTTTTTGTATTCCTGATTAGCTGAAAATTTCCTTGTTGCAAAGGTTAAAACTGTTTCTATTCCCCTTTGCAGCCATCTTTCAGACCCTTCCACTTTTTCAATAGACCCTCCCACCCTGTTCCAGTCCCTCCATCCTATTGCAGATCCCCACTCCCTTTGGCAGTTCTTCTTTCACTACTTTGTAGCCTTACTTTCTTGCAAAACTCCAAGCTTGGTTTCATGAGCCTTGTCCTTGGTCCCACCCTTGCTTCATTAGAATCCAAATTTGTGCCCTCAAGCTAAGACACACCATGTGTAAACATATATATGCTGTGAAGCTGTTTGATCATCAAGGTGTTAGCAATGACATCTATCTTGTCCCTCACCATTTTAAGGAATTCAGACTTATCCCTTCTTCCACTCCCTTCCTCAGTTGTTGATGTTCCTGAGGACAGGGGCAGAGTGAACAGATTGAAAGAAAAGTGAAGTCAGCCAGCCCATTTAACTGGGAATGTTAAGGTCATTAAAAGTTCACTTCTGACTTCTCAAGATTTTCATTGGCATGTACATGTGTATCTCCAATGTGGCAGGAATGCTGGATGTTTTCATAATTCTTCCGCAGGGATGTGACTGTCGTGAGGTGGGCCAGTGTTTATTACCTATCGCTCCTGAAAAAAATGAAAAAAAACAATTTCAGTGTTGCTGCACCTATTCCTACCAGACAGGCCAGCTGTGACTGAAGGCTGGTATCCTTTTCACTTGGTTAAAGATGATCAGACTTACTAACACAGCAGTTAATCTGGTCTTTATTGGATGTGTAAGTGGAAAACTTATCAACCTTAGAGTTGTAGGGAGTGGGTTGTATGGGGATGGAGCATTGATGATATTGTAGAGGGTACTGATTCCAAATAAGTTAATATTTAGCTCTGTTCAAATGATGTTATATGGTCTCAGGTTAACAAGAGACATTTAGCTCAAGATTCAGATGGAGACAGATATGTCATCATTGTCTCCAGATGCATTTACTTAGTCATATCTAACTAGCAAAGTAACTTACGCCTATTGCTATAATGTAATCAACTACATCTAGTTAAGACAAGTGTCTTTTCTAACTCAGCATCACAAGTCATCCATCCTTGATCGTCATTCGTCAGAAGGTACTGTGGCAGTGTCTCTACCTCTGAACAAGGAGGACCAGATTCAAGTCCTGCCCATTCCAGAGGTGTGTAATATTATTGCTGAACAGGTTGATTAAAAAACATAATGAAATGAAGATTGGTGGCAACACTGTAATCCCAACCATTTACTGGTTCCATAGTACACATAACCCTTCGGGCCTGCAAGTCGCCTTGAAGTTCTCTGGAGTTGGGCCAATAGGGCATTTCAGTGCAGAATGGGAGAACTGCAGGTTTGGATTTCTTAGTAGTTATGTTTGGAGACTCTTAACTCTGGTGCTGACTTTTATTCATCTGTCAGGCAACTGATGTTAACCAAAATAAACATGTGATGACATTGGAAAACTTTCTTTTTGCAAGTTTTATTGCATATCTCATATTCTTAAAATGGCAGATCTACCAATGTACAATGCCAAAAACTGTGACTATTGTTTAAATTTATTTAACAGATGTTTTACTTGCCGTGGTTAAACTGACATGGCTGAATTATGTCCAAGGGTTGCTTCCAAATTGGGTGCCTGGTTTGTGACAGCTGCTTTCAGTGAGAATTGAAAGAAATCAAACATTAAGATTTTCTAAGATATTCCCAGCACTGGCTTTAACAGTTTCAACCTAAGCAAATGAAGACAGGCACCAAGTCAAGTTGTCTTTCCAAACATAATGCGTGGAAATCTAAAGCAACATTATAAAAATCGCATTAAAAAATTCCGTGTGAGCATAACATTTGAAAGAAGAAAAAATGTGATAACATTTGATAATGTCCAACAGCAGGAATTAAAGGAGTATCATCAAATCTGTGGTTTAAATAGGGGAAGGGTTTTATCCATTGTTTATCATCACAGGAAAAAAATGTAGCAAGGTACACATCTGAGATATTACACTATTAGAGAGTCATTACCTCCCTCACATGTGTTTGAAGTGACAGCTACTTCTTTCAAACTCGTTCCCTTTGCAGAATGATGTTGCTGCCAATGTTTTAAGATAACCAACTGATGGTGGATGTGCTTTTAGTCTGTTTGGAGTTGAAGCTGGCCTGGTCTGGAAAACGTTACGGTGCTCAAGTATTGCTTGCTGATGGTTTAAAGTGTACTTGAGCAGATACTATCAGCAAAAACAAAAGCAATTGATCATCCGTCAATCTACATATGTTTGGAGAAGGAAGGATTAGAAAGTAACTGGTCAGTGTAGCTCCGGTGTCAGAGTCGCTATATATATTTGCTTCAAGTACTTCTGCATTGTACCAGGATTCAGCCAAAGTGATAGGTGAGTCAGTTGACAATTTTATTATTCAATATTTTCTAATCAACCTGTTCAGAAATGTCTTATTACATACCTCTGCAGCAGGTGGGACTTGAACTCAGGTCTTTTGGCCAAAAGTAAAGATGCTACCACTGCACCACAGGTAACTTAATGACCTTTGCTAATGATTTCAAGCTTCAGCCAAGACCAAGTAACAACTTGGGTTAGAACTTCCTACGTTCAGTGGGTTGAATATCGTTTGATTGCAAATACTTTTCCATCTGATATCATTAGCTGGTGTCATAAACCAAACAGACTTTGAAGGCTTGTGAGACTAGAATGTAGCATCATTATTTGCACCATAAATCTCTTTGAGGAAAAACGTCTCCACTCAGAGGTTTGTAGTGGGTCTGGAATGCACTATCTCCGAGGGTAGTTGGGGCAAGAAACCTTACAATCTTTAAAAAGTACTTTAATGAGCACTTGAAGGGTCATAACATTCAAGGCAGTGGGCCTAATGCAGGAAAGTGGGGCGAGTGTAGATAGATAACACAGTGTGGAGCTGGATGCACACAGCAGGCCAGGCAGCATAACAGGAGCAGGAAAGTTGACGTTTCGGCTCGGGACCCTTCTGCAGAAATGAGGGAGGGGAAGGGGACTCTGAAATAAATAGAGAGTTGGGGGGGGTGGGGTGATAGCAGGTAGATTGTGCAGCGGATAGGGTGGGAGAGAAGATGGACAGGTCAAGGAGGCAGGGATGAAGCTAGTAAAGGTGAGTGTAGGTAGGTAATCGTGGGGATTGGTCAGTGACGTGGGAGGAGACGATAGGTGGGAGGGAAGACAGACAGGTCAATGAGGCGGGGATGAGAGAGGGTGCTGGACTTGAGATGAGGTTGGGGGTGGGGAGATTTGGAAGTGTAGGCAGTATATTTTTGGCGGTATAGATTTGATGGACCAAAGGGCCTCCCTGTACTGTATAATTCTATAATTTATTCTGTTTCCTGCCACAATATAACCTCACCCCCGCCACCACATGCTCTAGTTTTATTACAACATGGATTGCTTTCCTGTTATGAACAAGGTGGAAGAAAATATCCTTCCAATCTATCCAGCCTATTGCCATTGACTACGATGTCTTGCCTAACACAAAATACAGGCCTTGGTCTCCTTGGAGAAGCAAAAAGAAAGGTGAAAACCCAGGAAAATTGATGGGAAGAAAATCTGCAAATTGGCTCACTTGATTTCCTTAAGCAAGCAAAACTAGTCTCAAAGATCACTTTTTAGACTTGTAGCAGTATATGCTGTATTTTTCTTTTGTACAAGGTGATTTCTTCCCTAATGAGAAACAAATCTTACTAGCAGGAATTCAACAAACATGCTCAGCAAAACACTATTCCAGAGTTGACTTTTGTTTTGAAGATAGAACCACCATCTGATATTGAATCTAGATTTTACTTTGTGCATTTAAAATCTGACCCCTGGTTCTCCCAAGCCAATTTAGTTGAAAAGAATGTCAGCTCAAGTAAAATTTATTCCCTTTATCATTTAGACATCAATCCAATAACCTTGGAATATAATCCTCTCCAAAGAAGAACTGGACACTCATCTAATAAAATCTCTTCAGAGCAAACTGGTAAGGAATAGGAAAATCCTGCCACCCAGTAGTCCCTGTTTTCCTGAAGAAAGATTCTTCAAAATGATTATCCTGGTGCAAACCAAGCTTTGTTCTGTCATGGCACTGAGGGAATGGAGAATGAATGACTTGTATTTGTTAAAAGAAACACTAGTGCTGTTAGGATTCTATCTGTCATGAGCCAGGAATCAAACAGCTTATTTCCTGATCAAAGGAAAGGTGACAGTGATAGCCCTTGACATCAAAGCTTCATTCAACCAAGTGTGGCATCAAGGAACCCACGCAAAATGGGTTCAGTGCAAATCAGTGGGCAAACTCTCTGCTGGTTGGAGTCATACCTGGCACTAAGGAAGATGGTTGTGCTTGTTGGAAGTCAGTCATCTCAGCTCCAGGATATCTCTGCAGGAGTTCCTCAGGGTAGTGTTCTAGGTCCAACCGTCCTCAGCTGCTTCGTTAATTACCTTCCCTCCATCATAAGGTCCAAAGTAGGGATGTTCACCGATGATCGCAAAATGTTCAGCAACATTTGCGACTCCTCAGGTACTGAAGCAGTCCATGTTCAAATGCAACAAGATCTGGACAATATTCAGGCTTGGGATGATAAGTAGCAAGTAACATTCACGCAACACAAATGCCAGGCAATGACCATCTCCAATAAGAGACAATCAAATCACCGCCGCTTGGCATTCAATGGTGTTACTATCACTGAATACCCTACTATCAACATCCTTGGGGTTCCCATTGACCAGAAACTCACTGGACTCACCACATAAACACTGGCTACACGAACAGGTCAGGAGCTAGGAAAACTATGGTGAGTAATTCACCTCCTGACTCTTGAAATACTGTATGTCATCTACAATGTGTGATGGAATACTCCCCACTTGCCTGGATGAGTGCAGATCCAACAACACTCAAGAAGCTTGTTACCAGTTAGCTTGATTTACACCACATTCATAAGCATCCATTTCCTCCACCACTGACCTTCAGTTGCAATAATGTGTACTATCTAGAAGATGCTGTGCAGAAATTCACCAAGGCTCCTTCGACAGCAACTTCCAAACCCGCGACCACTTCCATTTAGAAGGACAAGGGCAGCAGATATATAGGAACACCACCACCTTCGAGTTCCCCTCCAAGAAGCTCACCATTCTGAAATTTCTTGCCGTTCCTTCATTGTCACTGGATCACAATCCTGGAATTCCTTCCCTAAGGGCATTGTGGGTAAACCTACAACAAATGGACTGCAGTGGTTCAGGAAGGCAGCTCACCACCTTCTCAAAGGCAACGAGGGACTTGCAGAAAATGCCGCCCAGCCAATGACAACCATATCCCACAAGTGAATTTTAAAAATCCTAAAGAGCACAGAGGCATTTAGGCTCTCCTTACTGTTAAAGTTGTATTTTTGTCCTGGTCGCTTGTTCAAACTGAATTCAAATGAAGTACTGTTTAATTTGAAGGGTAGAAGTCGGATAGTGAGTCGGATTGAGGAGAACTTACAGGAAAGGAACAAAACTGTGAACAAATTGGTTTTTAGGGATTTTTTGAGGTTGAATATTGAATTTACACTTTCTCCCAGTAGAGCTGCTGATACCTGCGCTAAAATGGCAATTTCCAAGGGCAGAGAATGATGATTAAACTGACACTGGGTCAGTTAGCTCAGGTGGCTTGGCAGCTGGTTTGCAATGCAGAGTGAGGCAGGATTGTGGGTTAAATTCCCGTACTGACTGAAGTTACTGTCTATATCCCACCTTTTCAACCTCCCCCCTTGCCTCAGATGTGGTGACCTTCAGGCTAAACTCATCATCTATTGTCTGTCTCTTATGAGAGAGCAGACCAATGGTTCACTGGGAGTATGGTGACATTAGTTCTGTATCCTAGTTTCGGATCTGAGAATCTAGGAAAAATACAGGTTTCTGGTTTCATGCCTGCTCCTGAGAATTTTTTTTTTAATTCACTCATGGATGTGAGCTTCTATGGCTAGGCCAGCATTTATAGCCCATCCCTAATTTCCCAGAGAACAATTAAGTGTCAACCACATTGCTGTGGATCTGGAGTCACATGTAGCCCAGACCAGGTAAGCATGACAGGTTTCTTTCCCTAAAGGGCATTAGTGAACCAGTTGGGTTATTTTGACAATCGTTCAATGGTTATCAGTAGGATCTTAATTCGGGATTCTTTATTGAAGTCAAACGCTACTATCTGCCATGGCAGGATTTGAACCTGGGCGCCCAGAATGTTAGCTGAGTTTCTGGATTAACAGTCTAGTGATAATACCACAAGGCCACTGCCTTCTCAATTTAGTCCCATGATAAAGGCTGATGTCTCAGTGCAGTCCTGAGGAAATGCTGAGGGGTGGCATTAAACTAGCACCTTTTTTAAAGTACCGTCTTACTTGGACACAAGTTATTGAGAAACATTATTTCAGAGACAAGCAGGCAAGTTCTCCACAGTATTGTGGTTAATATTCATCCTGCAGCTAAACACCTAAACAGATGATGTGGTCATTACCACATTGTAGTTGTGGATTCTTGCTGTGCATACATTGGCTGCCATGTTGCAACAGTGACTGCACATCAAAAAGTACATCATAGGCTGCGAGGCGTTTTCGGAGGTTGCCTGGGTGTACAAACATGCCTTTCTTTTATGCTAGTCTGGTGCTATTGATAATACAAAACACACAGTCCATATAATTGATGTTCTGGAATTTACGCAACAATTTGTTCTTGGATTCACATTACTCACAGTTAATAACTGATCTCCAGTTTGTGAGCTTAGCTGTGTCCACAAGTGTCAAAGGTCACGGCTAGAAACTTTGAAGGCAACCTGAGTGCATCAGCGAAAAGGTGCAGCTCTGTTATTTGTACCAAGTGGGAATGACTCAGCTCCATGCATTATGTACTGAGTTGCCTTTCCACACCCTTTGTGGCTGAAAGGAAACCTTATGCTCGGCCTAATCAACAACAGGACTCTGAATCTCTTGTAATTACTTTCCTCAGGACGAGGCTTTAGCATTGAAGAGGAGGCTGACATCATGGCAATTACACAAAAGGGGATTCTGATGTCTGTTAATGTGAAATTATCCTTCTTGAAGATAATGTGCCACAGTTAGCAGATGCAGTCTTGGCTGTGGTTCACGGTTTCTAAGGTTTGTGTTTGAAAAGCCACAATATCCCTTTTCAAAAGGTCATGCATGAATGTTCGACATGATAACCAACTGGTATTGTTTTCTCTTGCTGCAGGAATTAACGGAAGAAGCATTCAAAACACATTATGCTGAAGGGTGGAAGCGGCTGTGTGAACTTCTAACCAGGCAGAAATGACAGCTTATAATATTAACTTTCTATCATGAGCTTTGGTACCTTCATAAACACAACAAGCCACTGAAGATCTAGGGAAGGAGCTAATGGGAGCGTTTAACCAGCTAGCGATTATAGAACGAGAAGGGAATCCGTGAAACATGGTGTCGGTGGCACACCTTGGAATGCATAGATAACATTTTGGTGACATTGAGGATGAATTTAGTAAACACTCCCCCATCTTGTCCTCAACCCCACACAAATCCAGCAAGGAGAGGCAATTTTAAATGGAGTTGGGCTGATCCCATTCAGCAAAACTTGAAAAATGAACTGTCAAGAACCTCGTACATTGGTACAAATTGCGGTCCTATTATATCCATGGAACTCTAAGCAAACACTGCTCTCGCTGGGTGTGGTTAAGATACTCAATCTCTAAGCTTTCCTTTGTGGCAATGAGAGTGGTTCTCTGGGTCCCATGAGTGATGCATAGGCCTCCCTGCTTGCACTGTCTCCAACCCTCTTCACAAAGAGCTGCAAATCCAGAAACTCAGTCCAATCTTCATTTCTATCCTGTCCTCCTCCCTCTTTCCCTTAGCTAACCTTAGGGCCTGCAGACCCAATCTCCCCCTATTTCCCTCTGATTCCTCTACCAACCCTCATTTCCTTCTGACTTCCTGCTAGCTTTCTTCAAGGAGTCAGCAGGTGGTGCATTAATGAGGTCTAAGCCTCAGTGATTGCTTGACCAGGCCTCAGTGACTGCTCCTGGATGAACAGGCCTTGCACTAAGATGTTTTCCCACCTGAGTGTTAAAATACCACCCCAGTTCTTGGAGAGTGAAGGTGAAGGCACAGTGAGTGGAGGAACCTTAGATAGAAAGGAAGATCTCTGATTTGTAGAACCAGCAGAAGAGAGGCTTGAAGTAGAGAATGAACCATCATGTGATATTTTCTAGCCCATAATGTCAAGATTGAGGAAAATGAATCAGCTTTACCTTAAGAGCAATGGCAATTTTTCATTTATCTACTAAATAGATCAACATTTTTCAAAAGTTTTAAACTGTGATATAAATCATGGAGACATTAATAAGAATTGTAAGCTTTAGTTTCCATTGCCTTTGGACTTTCTTTGTTTATTTGTTGTGTAAATGTTAGAGAATGTGTTTTCTTACTATGTGATTGGTTGGGACAATTGGAGTTGTGAGATTGTACAACTAAACCTCCTGGAATGCATGTAGGCAGATCGCCAACTCTATAAATGTAAATTTGCCCCAGGATGTATTGGCGTGTGGATTTATAGGATCGGGATTACAGATTGCTGTAGAGAAATGTTCTATTTTTCACACGCATTTTATACATATGCTCACACAAAATAATCCATAAGATAGCATGATTTTCGTAAAACTAGTTGTTATCTTCTGGATAAAATAGTTTTGCACCAATTTGTTCCCAGAGAATTTCGATTGCAGAACTATGTTCAAAGTAAAACATTTGTAGTGCTTCAAATTTGGCACAATGGGGCAATTGAAACATGACATCTTATGAAAGGAGGCACAAGCTTGCAAGTGGGGCAAAGGGTGTATGACCTGGGGTCAATGCTATAAGTATAAATCTTCCTTGCAGTTCTATGGTGTGAAAGGCAAACAGGTTCATAGTGGAGACTTGCTGCTGACTGTACACTAAGTCACTGACAGCCCTGTGCGTTTCCTTCTTGTTTGAAAGATCTATGGTTAATGATGTGGTTACCAAAGAAGTTGAAGTGAAGGTCATTCTATTGTGTCTGTCGGAGATCCTGTATTATTCGCCTTCCTGAGCCTGTTTGGTCTCTGAATTACTTGACATGCTGAGCATTGCATTGTCAACAGAATTTTTTTTGCACTTTATTCTTGGTCCGTCTGACATATTCCAGGCCACGGGACGTAAATGAAAGAGAAAGCAGAACTTGATAGTGTTTTGTAAACCTATGAGAAAATGATCATCATTCAAGGGCCTGAGATTCCTCACAGATGTTAGTTTGTCTCATGTTGGAAGTTACATTAGTCTGCAAGGAATATATTCTAAGTCATAATATCGTATTGCTCATTTGCAAGATTCCTAGTGTTGTTTCTGTTCAGATACATGGCTAGAGGAATAAATGAATTCCTGATGGTGTCAGTAATTACAAGACGTATCAAACGATACGAAATCAAGACCAATAAATAGAGTTAAATTATATAATAGCTGTGATCTAATTGACTAAACAGGCTCAAGGAGCTGAATGGCCTACTCCAGTTCCTGTATTCCTGAGGCAATTTTGAGTGGGGCAGGTTACAGTTTCTCTTGATTTATTCAGTAGAAAGGCCTATTCCAACATTCAATTGGTTCCTAAACAATTTCAGGGTTTGTATTCCAAGTACTGCACTTCAATTTCCTGCATATTAGCCCTGAAACTGACCTTTTTCTAGATTGAAACTAGGCACCTTTGTTTTACTTTTGCAATGTAATTTAAAGTAATTTTCCAGATTTCCAAATCTCGTACACCCTAATAAGATCACCCTGTGGAACATTTGTTTGCAAGCTGACAGTGTGCTAACTTGGTACAGCTTGCTCATTAAAATGATCTCTACATGAAGACATCTCTAGCCATGTTGTTTCATGGCTATGGGCATTGGTGGGGAGGCCCAATATGGTTGCTATTCAGAGTCGATACAGCGTGGAGCTGGAGGAACACGGCAGGTCAGGCAGCATCAGAGGAGCAGGAAAATCGATGTTTCAGGTCAAGACCCTTCATCAGGACTGAGGAGGGGAAAAGGAGCTCAGAAATAAATATGAGGGTGGGGGGTGGGGCTGGGAGAAAGTAGGTGGGATGGTGAGAAGTGGATGCAGGTAGGGAGTGGTGGGGATTGGTTAGTGGGAAGGGTGGGGCAGATAGGGGAGAAGGAAAATGGACAGGTTGTGTCAGGTCAGGGAGGTGGGGATGAGAGGGAGGGCTGGACATGGGATGAAGCTGGGGTGGGGAGATTTTGAAGCTGGTGAATTCTATGTTGAGGCCATTGGGGTAAATGCCCGAGGCGGCATATAAGGTGTTGTTCCTTCAGTTTACATGTGGCCTCATTGTGACAGTGGAGGAGGCCCAGGATGGAAATGTCACCGACAGAGTGGGAGGGGGAGTTGAAATGGCTGACAACTGAACTGTGGCGTTGATTGGCGCAAACAGAATGCAGATGCTCTGCAAATTGGTTACCAAGTCCGCACTTGGTCTCACCCATGTACAGGAAACCATAGCAGGAGCAACAGATTCAACAGAGCAGGTCAGAAGACATACAGGTGAATCCCTGTCAGATTTAGAATGATTGTTTGGGGTCTTGGACAAAAGTGAGAAGGGAAGTGTAGGGGCAGGTGTCACACTTCCTGTGGTTGCCGGGAAAGGTGTCAGGTATGGTGGGGCTAGTAGGGAGTATGGAGCAGATGAGGGAGCTGTGGAGAGAGCAGTCCCTTTAAAAGGCAGATAGGGTTGGGGAGGGAAATATCTCTTTCATGGTGGGGTCAGATTGCAGGTGGTGAAAGTGGCGGAGGATGATGTGTTGGATTTGGAGGTTGGTGGGGTGGTATGTGAGGACCGGGGTGGGGGGGATTCTATCCTTATTGTTGTTGGGAGGAAGGGGCTGAAGTATGGGAAATGCAGGTGATGTGGTTGAGGGCATTATGAATCAAAGGAGAGGGGAAGTTACTGTCTTTGAAGTAGGAGAACATCTAGGATGTCTGGGAGTGGAACACTCCATCCCAGGAGCTGATGCGGCGGAGGCAGAGGATTTGGGAGTAAGGGATCACATTCTTGCAAGAGGGTGGGTGAGCGGAGGTGCTGTTCAGATGCATAGATAGGGTTGATGGTCAGAATCTTTTTCCCAAAGTTGAAATGTCTAACACTTGGTGGGAGGCATTTAGGGTTAGAGGGGGAAAGTTTAAAGGAGATGTGTGAGGCTCTAATTTCCCAGCTTTCCCTGCCAGTCCTATCCCCACCTTCAGGACTTAGAACATAGAATATAGTACAGTACAGCACAGGAACGTGCCCCTTGGCCCACATTGTTGTTCCAAACATGGCACCAACTTAAACTAGTCCCTTCTGCCGGCCCTTGGTCCACATCCCTCCATTCATTGCATATTCATGTGTTTATCTAAAAATCTCTTAAATGCCCCTATCATATCTGCCTCCACCACCACTCCTGGCACTGTGTTCCAGACTCCCACCACTCCGTGTAAAAAATAGTGTCCCTCAGATCTCCATTAAACTTTCCCCCTCTCACCCTAAATGCATCCCGCCTAGTGTTAGACAATTCAACTCTGGGAAAATGATTCTGACCATCAACCTATCTATGCATCTCATAATTTTATAGACTTCTATCAAGTCTCCCCTCAAATTCCCTTGCTGGAGAGAAAATAGTCCAAGTTTTTCTTGCCTTTCCTTGTAGTTCATACCCTCTAATCCAGGCAGCATCCTAGTAAATCCCCTCTGCACCCTCTCCAAAGCTTTCACATCCTTCCTGTAATGTGGCTACCAGAATTGAACACAATACTCCAAGTGTGGCCTAACCAAAGTCTTATAAAGCTGCAATATGATATCCTGTATCTTGTACTCAATTCCCTGAGCAATAAAGGCAAGCATGCCATACGTTTTCTTTACCACCATATCTATTTGCATGGCCACTTTCAGGGAGCTATGAACAAGTTCCATCTGCACATCAATGCTGTTCAGGGTCCTGCCATTAACTGTTTATTTTTCCTGAACATTTGATCTCCCACATCATCACCTCACACATACATGGAATAAACTCCAACTGTTATTTCTCCACCCATATCTGCATCTGACCTATATCCTTCTGTATCATTTGACAACCTCCTTCACTATCCACAACTCTACCGATCACTGTATCATCTGCAAACTTGCCAACCCACCCATCTATATTTTCATTCAAGTCATTTATATATATCACAAATAGCAGAGGTCCCAGTACGGATCCCCGCAGAACACCGCTAGTCATGGACCTCCAACCCTAAAAGTAACCTTCCACCACTACCCTCTGTCCTCAATGGGCAAACTAATTCTGAATCCACACAACCAAGTCACTGTGGATCCCACACAACTTAGAGTCATGCAGTCATAGAGATATATAGCACGGAAACAGACCCTTCGGTCAAACTCGTCCATGCTGACCAGATATCCCTGTTAAATCTAGTCCCATTTGCCAGAATTTGGCCCATATCCTTTTAAACCCTTCCTATTCATATACCCGTTCAGATGCCATTTAAATGTTATAATTGTACCAGCCTCCAACACTTCCTCCGGCAGCTTATTCCATATACTCACCACTCTCTGCATGAAAATGTTGCCCCTTATGTCCCTTTTAAATCTTTCCCCTCTCACCTCAAACCTATGCCCTCTAGCTTTGGACTCCCGTATCCCGGGGAAAAGACCTTGTCTATTTACCCTATCCATGCCCCTCATGATCTTATAAACCTCTATAAGGTCATCTCTCAGCCTCCGACATTCCAGGGAAAATAGTCCCAGCCTATTCAGCTTCTCGCTATAGCGCAAACCCTCCGAGCCACGCAACATCCTTGTAAATCTTTTCTGAGCCCTTTCAAGTTTCACAACATCCTTCCTATTGCAGGGAGACCAGAATTGCACACAGTATTCCAAAAGTAGCCTGACCAATGTGCTGTACAGCTGCAACATGACCTCCCAACTCCTATACTCAATGCACCGACCAATAATGGCAAGCATTCCAAACCCCTTCTTCACTATCCTATCTACCTGTGACTCCACTTTCAAGGAACTATGAACCTGCACTCCAAGGTCTCCTTGTTCAGCAACACTTCCCAGGAAATTACAATTAAATGTATAAGTCGAAAGCCTTAATAAAATCCATGTGGGCAACGTCCACTGCTCTACCCTCATCAATCACCTTTGTCAACTCTTGGAAAAATTCAGTTAAGTTGGTAAGACGTGATTTGCCCTGCACAAAGCCATGCTATTGTCCCTAATTAGGCCATGCTTTTTCAAAAGCAAGTAAATTTCTATCCCTAAGAATTCTCTCCAATAACTTCCCAACCACCAATGCGAGACTTAACAGTCTATAGCTTCCTGGATTATCCCCATTTCCCTTCTTAAATAGGGGAACAACATTAACTACTCACCAGTCCAGGCCCTCTGCAGCAGCTAATGAGGAAACAAAGATCTTGGTCAAGGCCCCACCAATCTCCTCTCTTGCCTTTCTCAGTAACCTGAGATAGATACCATCTGGCCCTGGGTACTTATCTACTGTAATATTCTTCGAGAGATCCAACACCACTTCTTTTTTGATCTCAAAATGCCCTAGCATATTAGCATGCTCCACACAAATCTCCCTATCCTTTCTATCCTTCTCCTGGGTGAATACTGACACAAATTACTCCTTTAAGTGCTGCTTTTTCCCTTTTGACTAAATTCATAACCTCCCTTGTTATCCAAGGATCCCTTACCTTGCATCCTTATCCTCCCTCCTTACTAAAAAATGTCTGCCCTGAACTCTCATCAGGAGGTCTTTAAACAATTCCCGCATGTCAAAATGTGTACTCGCCCAATAACAGCTTGTCCCAATTAACACTCCCTATCTCCTCCCTATTTTACCCTCTCCCAGTTTAGTACCTTGCCACAAGATCTTGACTTATCCTTATTTACAGCTATCCTAAAACTTAAGGAGTTCTGATCACTCTTTCCAAGATGCTCTCCCACTGAAAGTTCAGTCATCTGGCCAGGCCTATTAGCTGGTACAAGGTCCAGTATGGCCCTTCCTCTAGTTGGACTATCCACAAACTATTTCAAGAAACCCTCTCACTCCAAGGGAGTCCTAGTCAATATTGGGGAAGTTAAAGTCACCAACTATGACAACTCTGTTTTTATTGCATCTTTCCATAAGCTGACTACATTTTGTTCTTTAATGTCTCAGTCGCTGTTGGGGGCCCTTTAGTATAATCCTACCAGAATGATTGCACCCATCGTAGTTTTAAGCTCTAGCCATATTGCCTCAGTGGATGAGTCCTCCAGTCTGTCCCCTCTGAGTGCCGATGTAACATTGTCTCTGATTAGTAATGCAACTCATCCACCTCTTTTATCTTCCTCTCTTTCTCATCTAAAACAATGAAGCCTTGGAATGTTGAGCAGCCAGTCCTGTCCCTCTTTCAACATCATATTCCCATGTATTGATCCAGGCTCTAAGCTCATCTGCCTTATCTGTGACACTCGTTGTGTTGAAATAAACATACTTCAGCTCATTAGTACCGTCGTGTTCATTTATCTGTCTGCCCCTATTTCTGATTTGCTGGTCCTAACATGTACCTTCCCCTCAATCCCTCCACTGGCTGACCTGCTGCTCTGGTTCCCAGCCCTCTGCCACTCTAGTTTAAACTCTCCCGAGTAGCACTCGCAAACCTTCCTGTGAGGATATTGGTTCCTCTCCAGTTTAGGTGCAACCTGTCCCTCTTGTACAGGTCACCCCTGCACCAGACTTTGAAAAGACTTTTTCTGAAGAAGGGTCCAGACCCGAAACGTCAGCTTTCCTGTTCCTCTGATGCTGCCTGGCCTGCTGTGTTCTTCCAGCTCCACACCTTGTTATCTTTGAAAATTAAACCCCAGTAAGTCTGGTTTCCTTTCTACAAAAACACTGCCTGACATGCTGAATTTTCCCAGCATCTTTAGCTTTAATTTCTAAAGTACTTCATTAGCTATAGAGTGCTCTGGAACATACTAAGGTGTTAAAGGTATCATGTAGGTGAGATTTTTTTTCATTGTACCCAGATTTTGCTGCATATGTTCAACTCACCATGTACCATTCAAATACATTTGTTAACAGTTTCAAAGTTTCCTGAATAAAATGAACAAACTCTTTATGTCAAAGAAAAGCACTATTCCAGGCAACAAAGCAGTCTGATCAGACATCAAACAAGACTGTGAATATTAACATCAAGGGATCAAACAATACTGACTTTGTTGTGGTAATTTAGAAGTACACAGAGAGTTCCTGATCCATGTGTAATTCCAATTTCAGCGCACTGTTTGAAAGTACCAAACCACACCAAATTCATTCTTATTGGATCATATTCCTGACACAGCTTTAACACATAAGTGCAAATTATTAACTCAAGCATTAAATATTCTGGGTTGACCTTGTTAAAATATTCAGCTTGTCAGCATAAGGAATCTGTTCCCAAATTTCAGCACTACGTTTCAGGATTCACTTCTGTGTAAGATTCCAGTTAATTCATGTTTCTTGCATCACTGACTTTATATCTGTGCCTCCAGTTATTGGCTATCTTATGATCACCGTCACAGCAACTTATACATGCAAAAGCATGATAAAACATCTCTTGCTGCATGCTTGTTGCAGCCCCCGAAGCGATGTAGCTAACATTATCTCACTAACGTGTACAGATGCCAATGGTCTTCTTGGGCTGTGGCAATTACTTCGTCGGCAGAAGAACGGTAAATAGACAATTCATAACCGTATGTGACCACAATTTTGCAATGAAAGAAAGAACTTGGATTTGTATAGTAACATCCACGTCATCAAAACATCAAAAGTCAATTTTTAATGGGTTCCTTTTTAAATGGAGTTTCTACTTAATAGGCAAACGGAAAGCTGTTTAGACACAGTGAGTTACAACGTTGTGCAAATTGACGACCATTTTGCTCTCAATGCAAAAATGATAACAGTCCAAGATCATATCATCATAGAATCAGTGTGGAACCAAGCCATTCAGCCCATTGATTCCACACTGACCCTCCTAAAAGCATCTCACCTAGACCCACCCCCTACCTAACCCTACATTCCCCACGGCCACTCCACCTAACCTGCACATCTTTGGCCTATGGGAGGAAATCAGAGCACCTGGAGGAAACCCACACAGACACAGGGAGAATGTGCAAACCCCACACAGGCAATCACCCAAGGGTGGAATTAAACCCAGGTTGCTGGCACTGTAAGGCAACGCTGAGCCACCGTGCCACCCCAGATGAGTCATAGACACATCAGGATGCCCTGATCTATAAATGGAAGTTACCTACTTTTTCTTCCTTACTTCCTTGCCACTTTCCTTCCTCCTGCCTCTAGTCACCAAGTGCTATCTGAAGCAAGCATGGAGGAAGATGTACTCTTACTAGAATTGGATGGTTTCATTGACCAGATTCATAAAAGAATTATCTCAGTAGTGCATGCAGTTTTGACAACTGAACGGAACTGTTGACTTTAATTGATTATAACAAGGTGTAGAGCTGGATGAACACAGCAGGCCAAGCAGCATCAGAGGAGCAGAAAAGCCGACTTTTCGGGCCTAGACGTTTCATCAGAAATGGGGGAGGGGAAGAGGGTTCTGAAATAAATAGGGAGAGAGGGGGAGGCGGATAGAGGAGAGGATAGGTGGAGAGGAGGCAGACAAGTCGAAGAGGCGGGATGGAGCCAGTAAAGGTGAGTGTAGGTAGGGGCGGAGGGAGGAGATAGGTCAGTCCAGGGATGATGGACAAGTCAAGGGGGCGGGATGAGGTTAGTAGATAGGAGATGGGGTGGGACTTGAGGTGGGGGGAGGGGATAGGTGAGAGGAAAAACAGGTTAGGGAGGTGGAGATGAACTGGGCTGGTTTTGGGGTGCGGTTGGGGGAGGGGAGATTTTGAAGCTTGTGAAATCCACATTGATACCATTGGGCTGCAGGGTTCCCAGGCTGAATATGATTTGCTGTTCCTGCAGCCTTCGGGTGGCATCACTGTGGCATTGCAGGTGGCCCAGGATGGACATGTTGTCTGAGGAATGGGAGGGGGACTTGAAATGGTTCGCGACTGGGAGGTGTAGTTGTTTGTTGCGAACTGAGCGCAGGTGTTCTGCAAAGCGGCCCCCAAGCCTCCGCTTGGTTTCCCCGATGTAGAGGAAGCCACAACGGGTACAGCGGATGCAGTATACCACATTAGCAGATGTGCAGGTGAACATCTGCCTGATGTGGAAAGTCTTCTTGGGGCCTGGGATGGGGGTGAGTGAGGAGGTGTTGGGGCAGGTGTAGCACTTCCTGCGATTGCAGGGAAAAGTGCCGGGTGTGGTGGGGCTGGAGGGGAGTGTGGAGCGGACAAGGGAGTCACAGAGGGAGTGGCCCCTCTGGAAGGCAGATAAGGGTGGGGAGGGAAAAATGTCTTTGGTGGTGGGGTCAGATTGCAGATGGCGGAAGTGTCGGAGCATGATGTGTTGGATCCGGAGGTTGGTGGGGTGGTACGTGAGGATGAGGGGGATTTTTTTTTGGTTATTATTGCAGGGACGGGGTGTGAGGGATGAGTTACGGGAAATGCGGGAGACACGGTCGAGGGCATTCTCGACCACTGTTGGGGGGAAGTTGCGATCCTTGAAGAATGAGGACATCTGCGATGTGCGGGAGTGGAATGTCTCATCCTGGGAGCAGATGCGGCGGAGGCAAAGGAATTGGGAATAGGGGATGGCATTTTTGCAGGAAGGTGGGTGGGAGGAGGTGTATTCCAGGTAGCTATGGGAGTCAGTGGGCTTGAAATGGACATCAGTTTCTAGGTGGTTACCCGCGATGGAGACAGAGAGGTCCAGGAAGGAGAGAGAAGTGTTGGAGATAGTCCAGGTGAACTTCAGGTTGGGGTGGAAGGTGTTAGTGAAGTGGATGAACTGTTCGAGCTCCTCGTGGGAGCACGAGGCGGCACCGATACAGTCATCAATGTAATGAAGGAAGAGGTGGGGTTTAGGGCCAGTGTAGGTACGGAAAAGGGATTGTTCCACGTAACCTACCTACATCCGTGACACCACCCACGCCCTCCACCTCCTCCAGAACTTCCAATTCCACAGTCCCCAACACCTCATTTTTGCTATGGACGTCCAGTCCCTATACACCTGTATTCCCCATGCAGATGGCCTAAAGGCCCTCCGCTTCTTCCTGTCCCGCAGAACTGACCAATCCCCCTCCACCGACACACTCATCCACTTAGCCGAACTCGTCCTCACACTCAACAACTTCTCTTTCAATTCCTCCCACTTCCTACAGACAAAGGGGGTGGCCATGGGTACCCACATGGGCCCAAGCTATGCCTGCCTCTTTGTAGGTTACGTGGAACAATCCCTCTTCCGTACCTACACTGGCCCTAAACCCCACCTCTTCCTCCGTTACATTGATGACTGTATCGGCGCCGCCTCGTGCTCCCACGAGGAGCTTGAACAGTTCACCCACTTCACCAACGCCTTCCACCCCAACCTGAAGTTCACCTGGACCATCTCTAACACTTCTCTCTCCTTCCTGGACCTCTCTGTCTCCATCTCGGGTAACCACCTAGAATCCGATGTCCATTTCAAGCCCACTGACTCCCACAGCTACCTGGAATACACCTCCTCCCACCCACCCTCCTGCAAAAATGCCATCCCCTATTCCCAATTCCTTCGCCTCCGCCGCATCTGCTCACAGGATGAGACATTCCACTCCCATGCATCTCAGATGTCCTCATTCTTCAAGGACCGCAACTTCCCCCCAACAGTGGTCGAGAATGCCCTCGACCGTGTCTCCCGCATTTCCCGTAACTCATCCCTCACACCCCGTCCCCGCAATAATAACCAAAAAAGAATCCCCCTCGTCCTCACATACCACCCCACCAACCTCCGGATCCAACGCATCATCCTCCGACACTTCCGCCATCTGCAATCAGACCCCACCACCAAAGACATTTTTCCCTCCCCACCCTTATCTGCCTTCCGGAGGGATCACTCCCTCTGCGACTCCCTTGTCCGCTCCACACTCCCCTCCAGCCCCACCACACCCGGGCACTTTTCCTTGTAACAGCAGGAAGTGCTACACTTGCCCTCAAACCTCCTCCCTCACTCCAATCCCAGGCCCCAAGAAGACTTTCCACATCAGGCAGATGTTCACCTGCACATCTGCCAATGTGGTATACTGCATCCGCTGTACCCGTTGTGGCTTCCTCTACATCGGGGAAACTAAGCAAAGGCTTGGGGACCGCTTTGCAGAACACCTGCGCTCAGTTCGCAACAAACAACTGCACCTCCCAGTCGCGAACCATTTCAAGTCCCCCTCCCATTCCTCAGACAACATGTCCATCCTGGGCCTCCCGCAATGCCACAGTGATGCCACCCGAAGGCTGCAGGAACAGCAAATCATATTCAGCCTGGGAACCCTGCAGCCCAATAGTATCAATGTGGATTTCACAAGCTTCAAAATCTCCCCTCCCCCAACCGCATCCCAAAACCAGCCCAGCTCGTCTCCGCCTCCCTAACCTGTTTTTCCTCTCACCTCAAGCCCCACCCCCATCTCCTATCTACTAATCTCATCCCGCCCCCTTGACCTGTCCATCCTCCCTGGACTGACCTATCTCCTCCCTACCTCCCCACCTACACTCACCTTTACTGGCTCCATCCCCGCCCCTTCGACTTGTCTGCCTCCTCTCCACCTATCCTCTCCTCTATCCATCTTCTATCCACCTCCCCCTCTCTCCCTATTTATTTCAGAACCCTCTTCCCCTCCCCCATTTCTGATGAAACGTCTAGGCCCGAAATGTCAAGCTTTGCTGCTCCTATGATGCTGCTTGGCCTGCTGTGTTCATCCAGCCCCACACCTTGTTCTCTCTTATTTATGAATGAAGTTTGTTTTGTGAGTAGTTTCACATAGACCATTATTACCATACTGCTCATTTGTTTTACACATGGTGCTTCTTGGGTGAATAAGAATGAGTTGGCATGGAAGGTCTCAAGGACCATTGGGATTTCATTGAGAGTATGATTTGGTGGTTAGTGGGCCTGATTCCTTACTTCCCTGCCTCCTCCAAGTAAAATTTATGACATTCAGGGACTCTTGAGGCAGGTCGCTCAGACGAAGAAGTTTCCAACTTGCACAATCTAAGTAAGGAGCAAATATCTTTGTTTAAGACTTCAGAATTCAATTTTCCCAGTCCAATGAGGATGAAACCTTGAGGCAGAGGTACAGTAAAGTGGGGGAAACCAAAAAGATGGCAACCTGATGCATCTTTGCCTTTGGGGGATGGTTTCAGAGTGGTCTGTAAGGGTGTCTGTTTCATGAAGCTGAGCAGCTCATTAATGTAATCAAGGTCAACTCAGGGGTCATGTTGTGATAATGTCAGCATTTCACTGACATTAGAGTGGCCCTCTACAGTGCAGACAGGAACACTCATGCACTATTAATGGGGCAGCACATTCAATACTGCATTGATGTTACTCCACCTGCCCTATGGCCTGACTTGCTTCTGAAACTATTATTTTTTGTTTTCTATCGACGCCCCCAAGAGCATAACACAAGCAATGATGCCTCCACATTCTGGGCCTCACTATCTTCAACTTGCCTCAGCAACACCCACCAATAGGGGTCCTGAAACTCCAGAGATGCAGCTCATCTCATTGAGAGCCTTTTCATCATCCTTAATTGGGTGGTGAGTGTCAAGTAAGTGTTTTCTAGAAGCTTACAATGCTGGTTATGCTTCCTACACCTGCAGCCTTTGAACACCCACATGAGCCTGGTGGTGGTGCCTATTTGTCCATGGGACAATTCCTCCCTACGTGAGTGGTTTTCCTACTTTGATAAGACATTTTGTTCAGCAATGGAGCTACGTGATGAGACCTAACTCCCTAGCATTACACTTTTCACTTTTTTCTCTTGAGTTAGCCAAAGTGTTTTTGAGGAGAGCTTGAGTAGGTTGGGCAAGTATTCTATGAAGTTTAGAACAAAGAACAAAGAAAATTACAGCACAGGAACAGGCCCTTCGGCCCTCCAAGCCTGAGCCGATCCAGATCCTCTATCTAAACCTGTCGCCTATTTTCCAAGGATCAGTATCCCTCTGCTCCCTGCCCATTCATGTATCTGTCTAGATACTTCTTAAATGACGCTATCGTGCCCGCCTCTACCCTCCACTGGCAACGTGTTCCAGGCACCCACCACCCTCTGTGTAAAGAACTTTCCACGCATATCTCCCTGCAACTTTTCCCCTCTCACCTTGAAGAAGAATCAGAGGTGGCCTTAGTGAAATATACAGGATTGTTGGGGGTGGGGGGTGCGGGGGCGGGATTCTTCGGAGGATTGGTGCAGACTTGGTGGGCCAAATAGCCTCCTCCTGCACTGTAGGCAATCTATAATTCCAGGTAGCTTTGTTTGGGCAGCATTGAGTTTCTTGAGAGTTATTGGAGCTGCGCTCATCCAGATGAGCAGAGAATATTCCAGCACTGACCGTGTGCTATGTAGATGGTGGAAAATCTTTTGGGAGTCAGGAGCAAGTTACTCACCACAGAATTCCCAAGCTCTAACTTTCTCTTCTGGCCATGGTATTTTTATAGCTGATCAATGATAAAATTCAAAGACAAGTTTTGTTTGTTTTCTAACAAATTATTGTGGGGTAGCACTGATGGGGGTCTTGGAACAGGTCATCTTCTCATCCTTTGGTGTGGGATGTGTAGTGGGAGGAAGAATTTTTTTAATGTAACTTGAAAAGAAGAAGTATCATAGTATCTGAAAATAGAACATAAAACTAGGAAGTAGGAAGTGTGGGACGTTTATGTAAATATTCAAAACCAACTTAAATGGTCCCGGTTAAACAGTATAATGTAACTGGAGATTAAATAGCTAGGTTTATAATATGTAAATGAATCTTCGAAGGAGAGGTGATTGTGGTCAAATTGCCACTTTACTCCTTTTTAGCTGCCCTGGCCCCAACCTCTGGCCCAAACTTCCAATTTGGGCTTTCTTGTAATACACATAAAGTATTTATTCAGCAAGCCTTTCAGCACAGCACAAGATCAGGAAGTGGGTGACGGGGCAGACTGGCAGACAGGTGAAGGGAGAGACTGGCAGACAGGTGAGGGGTTAGAGTAGCAGGCAAGTGGCTGAGTGGATCAGCTGCCAGGGAGGTTGTGTCGGGGGAGTTGGCGGGGTGGGGGTTGGTTGCGAGGGGTGTTGTGGTAGGAGGGGTGGTTATTTGTTGGTGGGGTTGATCATGTGACAGGCATTGGGGCTGGCCTGTCAGGATGTTTGTGGGTGGGATTACAGTCAGTGAGTAATTGGGAGTTCAGTGTGAATGAATGGAAGTGGGCCACTTTAACAGTTAGCTTGGAGTTAGAGCAGGTTTTAATTTCTCCAACTTGTCTGGACAATTAGGGCGGCACGGTGGCTCAGTGGTTAGCACTGCGGCCTCACAGTGCTAGGGACCCGGGTTTGATTCCAGCCTTGGGCCACTGTCTGTGTGGAGTTTGCACATTCTCCCCGTGTCTGCGTGGGTTTCCTCCGGGTGCTCCAGTTTCCTCCCACAGTCCAAAGATGTGCAGGTTAGGTGGATTGGCCATGCTAAATTGCCTGTAGTGTTCAGGGAGGTGTAGATTGGGTGGATTGTAGGGGGATGGGTCTGGGTGGGATGCTCAGAGGTTCAGTGTGGACTTGTTGGGCTGAAGGGCCTGTTTCCACACTGTAGGGATTCTATGATTCTAAATTAGTAAGGTTAGAAGTCTCCGTCTATAACTCAGACTTGGAAACTATTTTAGAGGGTTTCAATTGCCAGGTAATTTCCCTGTAGAAATGTAAACTTCCTGGACAATTATCACAAATTCTGTTCAGTGGGAATTCTAAGAGGTCCAACGTACATTTATCAGGGCATGTCAGGTCTCTGACCAGGAAGATGGAAGATCAGGGCCACTGTGGCAATGCTAGTTGAGTTATGGAGGGTTCCAGTAAAAGCAGTGTGTGTACATTGCTCGTTTCAATGTTATACTGATGGTTACTAAATTACATTGAAAGTTACTAATGCTTTAATAATTTGATACAATTATCTCCTACATTGCACTTCAAACATACATCACCAATCACCAAGCACTTTCTGCGCACCTGAAACACACTTCCTAACCAAAATATTTTCTTTTAAAATAAAATTGGCACCCTCCATGCTACAAACTTTTGGAATTGTTCAAAAGCACTTCGTAACTCTTCCAAGGTAGAGTGACACCAAACCAACTGATCTGATGTAGCACCAGACCAGGTTATTGGCGTGACATTAGGGTAACTAATGAGGGAGCATTGCCAGATGAACTGATAATGGAGTGATACCAGTTCTTACTGAAGTGGAGTGACTACGACTTGACTGAAGGGCAGTAATACCACGCCAATCTATGTGAAATGAGGTTTACATGAATAATATAAAGGAATGCACCAAAAGTCTACTCCAAGCTGTCCTTGCATAAAATAAATTTTGGGTCTATGTAACCTACACTTGTGCCAGCAATTGCAGTCCCAGAATTAATTTACCACCACAAAGATATACTTTCATTTTGCTGATTTGTTCGGGCCTGCATTCTCTTTAATTCCTGTCTGCATCAGCCATTTTCTGATGCCGGAGAGCATGTGTTAATTAAGAAATATATGTAATTCTCACCCCCAGTGTAACCTGAGGTAAGTTTGCCATTTACTGATTGGTAAATTTGCAACAGCATTTTACAAAACCTTCCATTGATGTATTAAAATGAGATTTTTTTTCTTGGTAGAGTAAATATATTCCACAGTACATTTAAATTACATTTTGATATTGCAGGATATTGCAGTTTTAATCTCTAATCTGTTAACACAGCACTGGTTATAGACATTTATTAACATTTAACATCACTTTAGGCAGCATATAGAAAGTAGAAATTAATATTCTCTTCTACATTAGCGGCTTCAAGCTTGCAGTTGTAGAAATGTAGATAGGAAGTTGAAATCCTTGTCACATGAACCACAGTACATTTCATGGGATTTTACTTTCAAAAATTTGAGCCATCCTCATGAGAACAGCTAGGGAATTCTCAACAATTGCACGACAGAATGATTTTTTTCTATTTAAATGATGTCTTTCATGATCTCACCATGTTTCTAACAGCCAATTAATGAAGGAATCACAGGATGCGAGTTGGCCACAAAGTGACCCCACAAGCAACAATGTAATAATTATCATAAAACCTGCTGTGATGTTATTTGAGGCATAGTTATTGGCTAGAATTTTGGCCAAACTCCTCTGGTCGTTGAATAATGTCATGGGTGTTTGACCATGTCGGACTGAGAGGGCAAAGTTGTCTTTTTTTTTACTAGCTCATCTGATAGACACCACTCTGTGCATGCAGCATTCTCTCAGTAATTTGGGAGAGTTAGCTTACATTTTGTGCTGGCATTCCAAAAGTGGGAATAAAACCTTCAAGCTATTTGATTCGTAGATGAGATGATTCAGACAGAGCCGCAGCTGACGCCAAGGAAGAGACATGAATGGTTATAGAGGGAAAAATTGGCAACTTTCACAATATTGATCATGCTGAAGCCTCTATCCACAGGACATCCACAAATGCAGATTTTCAATTTGATACGATACAGCTGCAATTCACTGATATAAGGTAGTTTAATTCGAAACAAAAGTGGTTGTCAAACAGTCAGGATAATTCTGATGATTTCCTTTAAAATGAATCATTTCTCGGCCAATGCAAGAAATCTCCTTTCTGCCAAAGATCTCCATGAGAGGAGGACAATTTCAGAATCAAATCTTCAAGAGGCGTATTCATGCTTTTCTAGACGCAAAGTACCTGGTCTTAACTGGCATACATTGCCTTGAATATCACTCAAAAATACCCAGCAGGGGAAAGAAACTGGTCTGCAAATCCACTACAAATATTTAGAACACATGGTTTATGAAGTGACCTCATTAAGATGTTTTCTAAAAAATGCCAGTTGCCAAAAAGCCTGTTTGCTTCTCATGACTATAATGGCGCCAGCTTTGTGCTTCCAAAAACTTATTGCCACCAGGCTCATGTCATTTTAACAATAACATAATTTTGGTCACAAGGTTGAGGTTGCTGCTTCCCAGCCTAAGGCTTCTGGGTAATTGCGCAGATATTTCAATGCCATGTTAGAGCCATGGGGATTAAGTTACTCCTCGCTCGATACACTACATGGATCACTAATGAATGTTTACCAGGAAACTGTACATACCTGTGTGCTGGGGGCTGAGCAGGGATGGGGGACTCACTTTTTTGCTGAAAACAAACAGATCTCGGCGTCTCCACATGCTGCATGACAAGCAACTTTCAGCCTCAATGCGTCCCTCGACTGGAGATCAGCCTGATCAACCGGGGTGGGATCACAACCCAAAATAACATGCGGTCTGATGTCCCCAATTCCAGAGTGCAGTCTCAGATTCCCAATCAGAAGTTGGAATCAGATCTCCACATCTGGAGAGTGATCTCTGATTCCCAGTGCTGCTGTGTGATCTCAGAACCTTGGTCACAAACTGTGGGTCAGATCCATGATCCCAGAGTGTGGCCTCAGCATCAGAGGGCGCAGAGACATCACTCACTTGCATTCTGGGAGTGGACTTTGCAGTTAGCGTGGGTGTGAAGGGTATCATGGAAGACCATCCCCGGTGATAAGCAGGAGGAAGAGCATCCAATCAGAGAGTGCTAAGACATCACTTGTTTGCATTCTGGGAGTAGACTTTGCAGTCAGCATGGGTGTGAAGGGTATCATGCAAGGGCCTGCTCCTGAGGAACAGTTAGCCCAAACATTATATTCCATCCCTCCTTCCTCTTCTAACAGAAAATAAGAGGCAAAGTTCAGAGAAGAAGAAACAAAACATTGTGAGAGGAATATTGGTATTGAGAGTTCCAGCAGGTAAATGTGCACAAGCCTAAACAGTTTCTGGAAACTGTTGTTGGTGAGTGACAGGTACGTTTTGAGGAATTGTCATCAGAGCAAAGAGCATGGGAAGTGAAAAAATAGTATTTGACATTGTAAGGATTAATTAAGTTAAATGGGTAAGACGTGGCAGGACAGCTCCAATTGTAGCCTGCTCCTTTTGCTCGAGATGGGAAGCTGGGAACATTTCCAGTGCCTGGGACCTGCACATGTGCAAGAAGTGTTTCCAGCTGCGGCTCCTGGAAGCCCGAGTTTCAGAGTTAGAGAGATGGCTGGGGTCACTGTGGAGCATTTGCGAGGCAGAGAGTGTCGTGGATAACACGTATGGAGAGGTGGTCACACCTCAGATTCAGACTCCACAGGCAGCTCAGGAATGGGTGACCACCAGGCAGAGCAGGATGAGCTAAGCAGGCAGTATAGGAATTCCCTGTGGCTATTCCCCAGCAAAACAGATACACTGTTTTGGACACAGTTGAGGGGAATGGCCTCTCAGGGGATAACAGCAGCAGCCAAATTCATGGCATCATGGTTGGCTCTGCTGTAGAGGCAGGGAAAGATAGGCATAAAAATGCTATAGTTATAGGGTATTCAATCATAAGGGTAATAGATAGGCATTTCTGTGGCTGCAATCGAGAGTCCAGGATGGTGTGTTGCCTCCCTTGTGCCAGGTTCCTGAATGTCTTGGAGCAGGACATTTTGGCGGGGGAGGGTGAACAGCCAGTAGTCATGGTACATGTTAGTTCTAATGACATAGATTAGAAAAAAGGGATGAGGTTCCAAAAGCGGAATATAGAGAACTAGGAAGAAAGTTAAAATGTGGGACCCCAAAGGTAATTATCTCAGGATTACTACCAGTACCTCAAGTCAGTTAGAGTAGAAACAGCAAGATATACAGGATGAACATATGGCTGAAAAGATGGTGTGAGGGGGAGGGTTTCAGATTTGTGAAGCATTGGGATCAGTTCTGGAGGAAGTGGGACCTGTACAAACTGAATAGGTTATACCTGGGCAGGACTGGGGCTGAAGTCCTTGTGGGGGCGCACTTGATAGAGCGGTTGGCGAGAGTTTAAACTACGGTGGCAGGGGGATGGGAACAAGAGGAGTAGGGTAATAGATGCTGAAATTGAAGGAGAGGTAGAAACAAGGGCAAGAATGACTAAAAACAGGCAGGGAAGTGCTGTTGAAAAGAACAGGGGAGGTGGTCTGGAATGCATGTGTTTTAATGCAAGGAGTGTAATAGGCAAAGCAGATGAACTTAGAGCTTCAGTTAGTACTTGGAATTATGATATTATTGTGATTATGGAGACTTGGCTAAAAGAGGGACAGGACTGGCAGCTGAATGTCTCAGGATTTAGATGTTTTACGTGAGATAGAAAGGGAGGTTAAAGGGATGAGTGAGTTGCATTACTGGTAAAGGAGTATCTCACAACTGTACTGAGGGAGGATACATCAGAGGACTCATGCAGTAAGGCACTATGAATAGAACTCAGGAATAGGAAAGGTGAAATCACAATGCTGGGGGTATACTACAGGCCTCCCAACAGCCAATGGGAGATTGAGGAGAGAAAATGTAGACAGATTTTGGAAAGATGTAAAAACAACAAGCTTGTCCTTATGGGTGACTTTAACTTCCCCTGAATTGACTAGGACTCAATTCGTGCTAGGGGCTTGGATGGGGCAGAATTTGTAAGGGGCATTTGTGAGGGTGTCTTGACACAGTATGTAAACAGTCCAATGCGGGAAGGGATTATACTGGACCTGGTTTTGGGAAATGGGCCTAGCCAGATCAGTGAAGTTTCAGTGGGGGAGCATTTCAGGAGTATTGACCATAATACCATGAGTTTTAAGATTCTCATTGATTGATAGGGATAACTGCAGTCCTCGGGTGAAGGTGTTAAACTGGGGGAAGGTGAACTACAACAATATTAGGCAGGAACTCGACAGTGTTGACTGGAGGCAGCTGTTTGAGGGTAAATCCACATCAGATATGTGGGAGTATTTCAAACAGCAATTGATAAGAGTTCAGGAGTAGCATGCTCCAGCAAGAATGAAGGATAACTATGGCAAGTTAAGTGAACCTTGGATGACCAGGGATGTTACAACCTTGGTCAGAAAGAAAAAGGAAGCATACATAAGGTCCATATGAGGATGGGAACTGACAAAGCCCTTGAAGTATATAAGGAAAGTAGGAAAGAACTTAGGCAAGGAATTAGAAGGCCTGAAAGGGGTCTTGAAAAGTTGTTAGCAAACAGAATTAAGGAGAATCCCAAGGCTTTTTATACATATATAAGAAGCAAGAGGGTAGCAAGGGAAAGGGTTAGCCCACTCAAGGACAAAGGAGGGATTGTATGTGTGGAGCCAGAAGAGGTAGGCGAGGCCCTAAATGAATACTTCGTATCAGTATTTACCAAAGAGAAGGAACAGGTGGAGGATGATCTTTGAGAAGGGAGTGTCAAATTTCTAAATCAAGTTGGTATTAAAAAGGAAGAAGTGTTGTGCATCTTAAAAAGTACTACGATAAGTCCTGATGGGATCTATCCCAGAGTATTGAGGGAGGCAAGAGAACAAATTGCTGGAGCATTGACAGACATCTTTGCATCCTGTTTGGACACAGGTGAGGTACCAGAGGACTGGAGAATAGCTAATGTTGTCCCATTGTTAAAAAGGGTAGCAGGGATAATCCAGGAAATTACAGGCCGGTGAGTTTTATGTCAGTGGAAGGGAAATTATAGGAAAAGATTCTCAGGGACAAGATCTATAAGCATTTAGAAGCATATGAACTGATTCGTGATAAACAGCATGGCTTAGTGTGGGAGGAGGTCATGGCTCACTAACTTGAGTTTTTTGAGGAGGTGATGAAGATAATTGATGATTGATGTTGTCCACATGGTCTTTAGTAAAAAATTTTGACAAGGTCCCTCATGGCAGACTGGGTCAAAAGGTGAAGTCACATAGTATCAGTGGTGAGCTGGCAAATTGGATACAGAACAGGCTCTGTCTTAGAAGACAGAGGTGGAAGGGTGTTTTTCGGAATGGAGGGCTGTGACTAATGGCGTTCCACACGGATGAGTGCTGGGACCTCTGCAGATTGTATTCTACATAAGTGATTTGGAGGAAACATAGCTGGTCTAATTAGTAAGTTTACAGATGATACGAAGATTGGTGGAGTTGCAGATTGAGGAGGATTGTCAAAGGATACAGCAGCATATAGATCAGTTGGAGGCATGGGCAGAAAAATGGCAGATGGCGTTTAATCCGGACAAGTATGTGGTGATTCATTTTAGAAGATCATGTACAGGTGGAAGTTATACAGTGAATGGCAGAACGCTTAGGAGTATTGATGTGCAGAGAGATCTGGGTGTGCAGTCACATATATCACTGAAGGTGGCAGCACAGGTAGATAAGGTGGTAAAAAAGGCCTATGGCATGCTTGCCTTTATTAGAAGGGGCATTGAGTATAAGGACAGACAAGTTGTGCTGCAGCTTTATAGAAATTTAGTTAGGCCACAACCGGAATATTGTGTAGAGTTCTGATCACCACACTACCAGAAGAATGTGGATGCTTTGGAGAATGTTTACCAGGATGTTGCCTGATATGGGGGATTTTACTTATGAAGAAAGGTTGGATAGACCGGGTTTGCTTTCACTGGAATGCAGGAGGCTGAGGGGCGACATGGTAGAAGTTTATAAGATTGTGAATGGTATGGATAAGTTGGAAAGTATGAGGCTTTTTCCCAGGGTGGAGGGGTCATTTCCTAGGGGGCACAAGTTGAAAGTGTGAGGGGGGAGTTTAAAAGGGATGTGCAAGGGACGTTTTTCACACAAAGGGTGGTGAGTGCCTGGAACGCGTTGCCAGAGACGGTGATGGAATCAGACACAATAGCAGCATTCAAGAAGCACATGGACAAATACATGAATAGGAAGGGAATAGGGGTCCTGTCAGTGAAGACAGTTTTAGTATGGATGGGCAAAATGTGTTGGTGCAAGCTTGGAGGGCCAAAAGGTCTGGTACTGTGCTGTATTGTTCTTTGTTCTAATCCTGATCTTAAACTGTAGGGTCAGAGCCATGATCCCAGATTGTGGTCTTGGGGTCAGATCAATGATTACAGAGTTTGGAATGATATCATGTTCTCCCAGGCTTTGGGTTGTCCTGCTGATCACGATGAGGCAGAACTATCAGAGGATGGGTGTTTGCTCTGATCCTTGATTCAGGAACTGCATTTCAATCCCTCATTCTGGAATGGGGTCAGACCTAACTCCCCTTGATGTTGGGCCAGGTCCCAGATTCCAGGGAGTGGAATCAGACCCCAGATGCTGGAATATGGGATAAGAACCCCTATTCTAGTGAGGTGTCAGTCAGGTTGCTGTTCTTTGCTTTTGGCCTATTGTAGGGTATGATGTGAACAAGGTCTAATGATGTGGCTCCTCCTGGCCAACAAACAATGCTGTGAAGATTCTTGTCCTATCTCGAAGGCTGTCGTCACCTTCCTTTAGTTACTTTCATCTCAGGTATTCAGACTCATTAACACATTTAAAATGCTAACTCGCTTCATGGGAGTGCATTTGCTGCCTGTTCATTGTTCTGCTTTAGTGATACCCACATGTCACCAGGTGGGAGAGGTTTCTAACATGTTCAGAATTTCTAGCTTCACTCCACACTCTATCCTGCCCACTCACGCATGTTAAAATATCTCCCTTATTTCTAAGCTCATGGGTGACTGACAACAGTTTCCGCTGATCTTTTTTTGCAGGATACTAACTTCCCTTCAAAGTTGTTGTCAACTGTCTAATTGTATCCTTCACAAATGTTCAAACTTTCAAGTGATATGTATCCATTGAACTATCATTTCAAATACATTGTAGCCATTCAAAATTGGACAAGAGTCAAACAAATACCAAACCATGAGGATTTAAGTATGGATCTGGGGCAACTATCTGACTGTTCCTTAGAGAAATTCTTCTGAAGTTATTATTAGCCATTGAAGGTAGAATGCAGAAATAAATGTGGTTGGAAGATAAAATTTGGAAAGACTGTTGTTAGGGGTTGATGGCCAGAATGTAGAGATGTGGCCAATTTTATTACAGTTTGTGCTAATTTGGATTGGGTCCAAGACTGATCATGCAATACAGGCTAATATACCCATCTCATTGTTCAATACTTATGTTCAGATACACTGCTGCTCTACATAGAGTCGAAACTCATTAGCTGTGTATTTCCATTTATTGCTGGTAAATGGATTCTGTCGGCATTCACATAATCGATACTTCTGCATTTAAATTTAAAAAATGGACATTTGTATGTGTTGCTTCCTGTATTTTGACATTTTTTGAAGAAATTCCTAGTGTTGGCACTTTACAGGCAACGGTAGATTACAATATCTAAGTCATTACAGATGCTGGTATCGGACCAATCTCTTTTATTGTATTACTTGACAACATCTCAGTGAAATTTAATACCTTACTGCGAGCTTAACACTGTTAAGATGAAGTGAGGACTCTGTAGTGGGGTGTTTGCATTCAGCAGCAAGCAAGAGCTGCTAAATTAAAAAAGTGATTGTTTTTGTGTTCAGGAAAAATACACAAAAGACATCTCTTTTTAATAAAAACTAAAATGAATCACCACTGCAAAAAAACTGTGAGCATTTACAAGCCTGTTGCGTAGATTGATAACAGCAGTCATATATCAGCTGAATGGATATAATCTGGCTTTCTTGCAAGGAATAATTTGATATTATACTTGAGGTCAGTCTGATACTGAGATTTGAAGAACTGTTATATATAAAGTAACAGTCCAATATACATCTGGGATGTGTACAATAATAAAAACACTTGCACTTAGGTCGTGCTTTTTACAGCTTCAAGACATTGTATGATGTTTTATAGTCAATAAGGTACATTTTAAAAAGAATTCACTGTTCTAATGCAGCATCAATGTGAACTCTCCAAGATCTCAGAAACAATAGTCAGGTGAATAACCAAAACCTTTTTTTCTAATAACACTTGGAGAGGATAAATATTAATCAGAACACTTAATTGAACTCTCGTGATCTCCGAAATAGTGACATGGAATCTTTTACATCCATTTGAAAGGGCAGAAGTAGTCATACAAACATACCTTTATGTACAAGTTAGGAGCAGGAATAAGCTCCTCAGCCCTTTGAGCTTGCTCTGCCATTCAATAAGATCATGGCTTATCTGATTACTTGACAATCCCATCTACTTCCTGTAACATTTCATCTTCCAATTTATCAGGAATCATAGAAACAAGCTCTAACTTCAGTTGAAAATTATACCATTTGACTCCAGTCAGTTAGTCGACACTATATTGTACATATTGTTTCTATGCCCTTCCTGTGCAAATTGTCTGGGCTGAGCTCAGTTGTGCAAATTCTATTTATCTGTCTCACTTAAACATACCTAAATCTCGTCAATTCCCAATGTCACCTATTTCTACTTCACTGTTGTTGAAGCTCTGATTGTTTCTTCATCCCCTCCAGGTCATTTTTCTTGCACAGGTGTCCTGGGCTCGATCATCCATGAACTGAAAGTTGAACAAAATTTGTTGGCTGTACTCTATTTCAGTGGATCTGGCTTATCTATTAGCTTGGCGTTGTCCTCTAAGGAATGATAATGTCTACCAGGGAAGTTAACTTGGCATCCTGACCAAATCTGTGCTGATACACAATCCCACATTAAAATCATTGAATTTTCACTGTTTTTGGAATGAATCCATCATTATGATTTGACAGGGGCTTTAGAGGAGATGCTGCAGCCATGGTTGGATCAGTGAGAATGGAGCTACACAACTGGTCTTGAACCATAGGGGAACGGTATTGGAGGAGGTTCTTGCAGTTTAACAAAGTAAAGACTGCAGGATAGTTAAGGAAGGGCAGTGCACTACAATCATGGAGACTGAGGATTTTATTTGACTCTGACAAGTAATGTTGTTTTGTCCTATGATTCCAACCACTGCCGACATGTGATTGGGTCCTAAAGGTATAACTTTTCAAAAGTGGCAAAGGAAAGGTACGAGGTAGTCTAATGAAAAGAGGCTCTTGTCTTAAACAAGATATAATTTATTGTGTGTCGTAAATCAGGTACGTGTTAGATTAGCCAGATGGACATTGTAACTGAGTTGGAGCAAATTATTGCAGATGCTGGAATCCACACTGAAAACAAGACATGCTGGAAATCACAGTAGGACAGGCAGCATCCGTAGAGAGAGAGCAAGCTAATGTTTTGAGTCTAAATGACTCTTCACTCGATACATTAGCTTGCTCTCTCTCCACAGATGCTACCTGACCCATTGTGAATTCTAGCATTGCTACTGAATTTATTTGGAGGCTTAGGACACCTTGTGAGTTACCTTTGAGATTCTAAGATGTTCTGTCTTTCCCCATCCAGATCCTTATGATATCATCAGATTGCCTGGAGGTTTATGCAATCTTCACATTAACCCTTTCTGAACCTTTATCTTATACAATCCAAAAGTAGACATCTCTGACAAGGCAGTGCACTCTCATTACTGAAAACAAACAATGCTGGAGGTCCCAGCAGGTCAGGCAGCATCCATGGAGACAGAGCAAGCTAATGTTTCGAGTCTAGATGACTCTTTATCAGAGCTCTTCAGCTGGGATCCCCAGCATTGTTTGTTTTCAGTTCAGATTCCAGCATCTGCAGTAATTTGCTCGTACACTCTCAGCACTACTCAGAGGAACTCTGGAGTGGGATTATACCACTAAATTATGTGTGTGGGTGTTTATCTATCTTCATGCATAGATATGTCATATATAAAGTTAAATGTGCAGAGATATAGTGGAAAAAGATAAACATTGTTATTTCAGTTTACTTTGGAAAGAATTCAATGGCGATTACTCAATAGCTGATGTTACACAGTACCTCAGGTTTCATTATTATGCTGTGTTTGGGTTCAAGTACACTTGTTGAAGAGTTCAGCAGGCAGACAGACACAAGCTACAAAATGTTCACTTTGTCTTTCTATAGCTAAATCCAGCCAGCTGATTGCTGCCTTCATTCTTTCTCAGGTCTGTCAAAAGGTATAAAATTAGCCTGACCTCAGATCAGGGTGGCATTACTTATTTTGCTGACCAGGGTTCTGGATCTGAAAACTGTCACTGGTCCAACCACAAAACATGGTCTTTTTCTGTAACCTCAGCCTTGTTGTAAAGGGTATGCTTGTCAAATAAATACAGCCAGGGAATTAGACAGACCACAGAATGGAGCCTTTCACAAAGCCAGAAAAGCAGGGGTAAGTTGTGTTGGTGTGAATTGGTAAGTTCCTTAAAATGTAAAAGGAATGCTGTTCTTCTCTCCGAGTAGCTCTGTGGGTGCAGATGCAGTGGTTGCATCTCCCAAATAGAGTAGGTAGAGTTTTGGCTCAGTCTTTTGTCAATACTCCCTCAGTACTAGACTTAGGTGTCTGTTCAAGTCTCTGATTTAGAACTTGAGTCCATGACCTCCTGATCTCAGGTAAAGGTGACATCAACTACAGCTAAAAGCATTTATCTTAAGTCATTACATATTTATCAGCTGTGTTTCTCCAGCACTTCCCATTTTTATTAAAGATCTCCAACATGCAGTACTTTCCCTCCATAATAATCTACCTGTGTGAGTGTTTCTTGTAACCAATTTGCATTACTGTTTTATATGAGCTATTACTGGGTAATTAATGGGATGCATGAAGAGGCAGCTCATGCCAATGTGTGTTTCTGTAATCTATTGTCAGCTGTGTGGCAACAGCTTGCTTTCATTGTGACATAAATACTTGGAACAAAATAAGATGTACAGCTCCTCACAGTAGCTTTCATTCCATTATGCGGCTTGCAGTTCTGCCTGGAATCTATTTACTTCACAACATAAATAACCGTTGCCATCAGCTCGGTATTATGCCAGACATTACATGGTTCCTGCTGAAGCTGAAGGAGAATTCTGCCAATTTCAACTGACAGTGGCTGGTGGGGCAAGTAGTTCATATTACCATCTCATATGGCCTGTGAAATTCTGGATGTCAACTCGTGTACGTCCGATATCATTTCTATATCACTGTCTCCTTCTGGTAAGATGGCAGTGGATGAGGGCTTCTGAGCTCAGGTCTCTGTTCTGAGGAAGGATTGCTGGACCCGAAACGTTATCTCTGATTTTTTTTCACAGATGTTGCCAGACCTGCTGAGCTTTTCCAGCAACTTCTGGTCTCGTCTGCTCCATTTGCTTCTCTTTCCGTTTCTTATTTTCTGTCTTTTCTCGTTCTATTTTCATTTTTTTTCTTTTTTTTTGTACTTACCTGTTGTTGAAGCGTTTGCTGGTGGCAGCAGCATCAGTGGTGGCCAAGTAGACCCAGCGTGGACTCCTGGTGGTGGCGACGGCGGCATCAGAGAGACTTTGGGTTTCTGGCGGCTTGGGCATTGTCGAGATGGCCCTAGTGCCCACTCATGGTTGCTGTGGTGGAGGCAAGTTTGGGTTCCCAGTGGTGCCTACGTCCAGCGCAGATTGATGGAATTGGTCGTGGGAGTCAAGTTTGGGCTGGTGCAGTACCAGGCAGCATCAGTGGCATCTTCATTGGTGAGGTCCAGCAAGGGCTCATCGTGGAGAGTGCGTTGGTAGAGGCGAGATGGCGCCAACGAGTGACAACTTTCATTCCAGTAGCAACGGTGCAGCAAAGGGGACTTGTGCCTGGTCACCAGGCCCATGGCCCGTGGTGGAGCACTTAACAAGAAGGATCATAATGTTGAAACACTTTTCCTTTATTTCTTTGTTCTTCCGTTTGTATATTCTATGTTTTGGTTTTTTTAATGTTTTAATTTGGCATGGGAGAGTGGTGACACTATACAACATTTTTCACTGTGTTTTGCAACAAAATACACTTGACAATAAATAAATCAAATCAATATGTAAAGCATGTCAGAAGCCAATTATTTGTTACATTAGTTCATCTTTCGTGGTATTGCTCATGAATAAAGAATGTTAAGAAGCAGCAAAAGAATTAAAATAGCTGTGACTCCCTGACCATAACTGTCTGAGTGTCTTTAAATGTCTACCATTCTTTCTCTGCCTGTTTGCTCTGCTCACTATCATCTATCCTTTCAAGCTGTCTATGATTCTCTGACATTTTCTCTCTCATGATTTCTGTATTTCTGCCTCTAGCTCACTTTCTTTCTCTCAATGACTCTGTCTCTCTTTGACTTCTTTTTCCTGTCTCCTTTTCTTTCTCTAAATCTCTGGCACATTTTCCCTGTTTGTTATTTCATGTATCTTTCCCTTTGTTATGGACAGCGATAGGAGAGAAATGAAAATGCTGTCATCTTTCCCTTGCTGTCCATAATCAGTGTGGTCTTGGAAAGCAAGATATGTGTATTTCTCAGATCCAGTATATGGAGGCACTAGAAACAAGCAGCAGCAAGTTTTCATTGGTTTAAGTAAAAAGGATTATTTGTTCTTGCATTCAATCCAGAGGTTTACAGCTACATCATACACACAAACTCAAGAAAAAAAGTCACAGAGAATAGTGTAATTTTACTAATTGCAAATAAAGGAATTGTTCATAAAATCATTGAGTCATAGAGATATGCAGTATGGAAACAAGCCCTTCAGCCCAATTTGTCCACGCCGATCAGGTTTCCTGAAGTGAACTAGTCCCGTTTTGCCTACATTTGACCTGTATCCCTCTAAACCTTTCCTGTCCATGTATCTGTCCAAATGTCTCCTAAATGTCGTAATTGTACCTACTTCTACCACTTCCTCTGGCAGTTCATTCCTATATGCACCACTCCCTGCATGAAAAAATGCCCCCAGGTCCCTTTTAAATCATTCCCCTTTCACCCTAAACCTGTGCCATCTGGTTTTGGACTCCCCTCCCATTTCCCTACCCTGGGAAAAGACCTTGGTTATTCACCTTAAAATTAACATTGACTGAAAACTGAATTGGACCAGACACACCAGCACAGTAGCTACAAAAGCAGGTCAGAAGCTAGTAATTCTGCAATGAGTAACTTACCACCTGGCTCCCCAAAGCCTGTCTACCAGCTATAAGGCTTAAGTCAGGAGTATAACATATTGCTCTCTGTTTTCCTGGATAGGGTCTTGTCCTGGGTACAACAATGCTCAAGAGGTTGTCGCATCTAAAACAACACACTGTCTTGATTCACACCCTATCCCCACATTCAACCATGAATGCACAGTGGATACAATGTGTACCGAGTACAAGATGCACTGCAGCAACGCAGAAAACTTTGAAAGCACCTTCCAAATCCATGACCATCAGTCCCTGGAAGGTCAAAGGCATTAAATATACAAGCAAATTCCCTTCCACGCCACACACCATCCTGACTAGGAACTACGTTGTTATTTCTTCACTCTGACTAGCTTGAAATCCTGGAACTCTCTTCCATGCTGAACGCTGTGTGTCACGACATCACATAGACTGCAGTGGTTCAAGAAGGTGGCTCATCAACACTTTCTTAAGGGTAATTAGGAATAGGCAAAAAGTATTGGCTCGGCAAATGAGATCTGCATCCCAAGAAAGGACAACATCTGTTTTAAATGATGGTTGTGGTGTAAACGTTGGCTAGGACACCACTAAATCTCCCTGCTATTCTTTGTCTGAGCCTTTTATGTCTACCCGAGAATGAAACATGATTGTAGATTGTGATTTGCACCTAGGTGCAATAAAATCAGAAATCGCTGGAAAAACTCAGCAGACGTGGCAGCATCTCTGGAGAGAAAGCAAAATTAATCTTTTGGATCCAGTGGCCCTTCTTCAGAACCAGCTCTGTATTGCAACAGCGATGCCTGTTTTTGTCTTGATTTCTAGCATCTGCAGTTCTTTGGTTTTTTTGTACTAAAGTGCAGTTTCCGTCAGTATAACACAGATGTGTCAGTCCAAAGATGGACTAATGGCTCTGGAGCAGGGTTTAAACTTACAACCTTTTGCGTATGACAATAATTGTTCCATTCAGTCGCAGCTGAGAAAACAGAGATAAACTGGAGAAGGTTCTGTAATGAAGCTTCATGCAATGTGAGAAAAGAGAGTGGGATACAGGACCAGGTAAATGTTTGGTCTTTGCTCTCTTTAGTTTATTTTTGATGTATTAGAATTTATGTTTAATTATTTCAAATTAGACTGAACTTCCGAGCATCTGATTTGATACGCAGCTGTCAAAAATGGTCTAATATCACCACCCAACTGTTAACCTCAACTGTTAAAAGGCTTCATGTGGCACATAAATGGATCATTTCATTTCATGCACTTGAGTAAAGTAGCTGTCTGGCAAAATGAGCTTGGAAAGAACTATAAATATCTTAGTAGTTATGCATTATTTGTATTTCATTGAGTTTAGTGAAATGAAAATAACACCAATTAAAATATGCATGTAATACTGAAGGCTGAGTATGCTGTTGTCCAGTAATTGATGAACACAAATCTGATCTTCCAAGTTTGCTCTGGTAAATTGTGGGTATGATTTTCATCCTATTCAATTTAGTCTATTGCAACATCCACCATTTTTCTGTACATAAAGTTAGCAGGGAGTCAGAACTAGGAAAATAAACATCAATATTGTTGTCCTGTTTATTGTCATTGACTCCTGATACCTCAATGCTAAACTTGACAGTGTTCCAGGTGTCCCCTCTAACATGTAGCTCATTATATCCTGCACAATGTTTGTTTGCTATGGACTGTTCTATAATAAGGCTGGAAGGCATGTGGAATCTTTTAAGCAAAAGACTCCACACAGACAAACATAAATCATTATTTTGATCCTTTCTGGTTTTTTTTGTTGGAGTTTCTTAGCTTTTGAAGAGCACCCTCATTTCATTAACTGTGAAATTTCTATGTGGAAACATAACATGCTATCTGGAGTAGGTGCCACAGATTAGAGGGAGGCAAATGGAACCCCACTATCTAAAGAAGGAGAGAGAGAGAAAAAGAATACAATTATAGACCAATTGGCCTAACAAATGTAATGAGGAAAAATATATTCTATTACAAAAGGCATGATAACAGAATACTTGGAAAACATTAACAGGACAAGACAAGGTCAGCACAGGTTTATGAAAGAGAAATCATTCATATCTAACCAGAGATAACTGGAATAAAGTCATAGAGTGACAGAGATGTGCAGCATGGAAATAGGCTCTTTGCTCCAACTCGTCCATGCTGACCAGATATCCTAAATTCATCTAGTCCCATTTGCCAGCATTTGGCCTACATTCCTCTAAACCCATTCTATTCATATACCCATCCAGATGCCTTTTAAATGTTGTAATTGTACCAGCCTCCACCACCTCCTCTGGCAGCTCATTCCAAACATGAACCACCCTCTGCGTGAAAAAGTTGCCTCTTCGTACCCTTTTAAACTTTCCCGTCTCACCTTAAATCTATGCCCTCTAGTTTTGGCCCCCCCCCCCATCCTGGGAAAAAGACCGTGTCTATTTACCCTATCCATGCCCCTCATGATTTTATAAATCTCTATAAAGTCACCCCTCAGCCTCTGATGCTCCAGGGGAAAAAGCACCAGCCTATTCAGCCTTTCCATTTGCTCAAACACTCCAACCCTGACTATGTCCTTGCAAATCTTTTCTGAACCCTTTCATGTTTCACAACATCCTTCCTGTTGCAGGGAGACCAGAATTTCTCACAGTATTCCAAATGTGGCCTAAGCAATGTCCTGTATAGCCACAACATGACCTCCCAACTCCTGTACTTAAGGCATTGTCCAATAAAGACAAGAATAACAAATGCCTTCTTCATTGCCCTGCATCTTGACCTTCAAGGAACAATGAACCTGTACCCCAAGGTCTCTTTGTTTGGCAACACTCCCAGGACCTTACCATTAAGAATATTTTTTTGAGGATGTAACTGATGGAATAGATAAGGGGAACCAGTGTCCTTGAATTTCGAGGAGGCTTCTGACATAGTCCTACAAAAGAGACTAGTGAACAAAATCAAAGCACATGGTCCTGACTCAAGACAAGACATAACAATTATAGTGGAGAAAAAAACAAGCCAAACCATACAGGTCTGGCACTAGTCTGGATTGTCTCAGACATAGGTGAGATATTTTCCTTCAGGTTCCTTCTGGCACCTTTTGATGTTTCGACAAGGGCGTGAGGTTGTAGACACACAGATTCTCGAGCTTTCATTTGCTACTTGAGAATTTACCTTTTGGTGTCACTGAAGGTGCTTTTCTTTAAACCCTTTTCCATACCAAAAAGCTAATTAAGAAAGAGAGAGCATAGCTAGCTACTTGGATTGTTCTTTTACTTCTCCATTTATAGAATAGAGTGCTAGCGACAGAGAGGAGAATGTTTTCTCTTTCACACACTGGATGTTTCTGCTAAATTGTCCAAATGCAAAACAGTGGCCACTCACCTAGGATCCAATCAAGAAATTATTATTGTGCTGAGTACACTTGAACACACATAATTCGTCCTGGTTGTAAAAAACAAAGTCTATCAATGGGCACTACTGTCCCTGGACAATGAGCCAAAGAACCATCCAGTAGAGATGATGGCCTAATAGTATTGTCACTGGATTGTTAATCCAGAGAACCAGGTAATGTTTTGGGGACCTGAGTCTGAATCCCACCACAGCAGATGGAATTTGAATTCAATAAAAAAAAAACTGGAATTAAGAGTCTAATAATAACCATGAACCCTTTGTCAATTGTTGGAAAAATGCATCTGGTTCATAAATGGCTGTTAGGAAAGGAAATCTGCCATTCTTACCTGGTCTGGTCTACATGTGACTCCAGACCCACAGCAATGGGCTTGACTCTTAACTACTCTTTGGGCAAATAAGGATTGACAAGAAATTTTGGCCTAGCCAGTGACACCCTCTTCCTGCCAATGAATGAATAAAGAATCAAGGTGTTAAACCTCCTCCCTAAGTGCTTGAATAAGGCAACTTTATACAACACACAATGGTAAGTCCTGATGACTCATTTCTTTAAACGGTCACATCTTCCACAGTCTGTTGGTTTAAAGCAGTAATGTTTCTCATTTTTAAGTCACAGTCTAAAAATTAAGTGTGGACTTTACAATGTCATAAAGAAGGCCTTTAATGATAATACATAATCCGTGTACTGTCAAATTCTGGTTTCAATCATCTGAGGGGGCTAGAAAAGTATTTCCAGAGTGTTTTTACCCCCTTATTGGCTCTGGATTTTCATCAGGCTTTTTGCCTGTTCCAGGATATGTTTTCAGCGGGGAGTTGGAAGGATCTGATCATCATGTTCCAGCCATCACGAGTGTGGGTCAAGCTTGATGGGACAGTAAGTCTCTTGTTGCCTGTAATTTCTGTGTGTTTGGACATTAGATTGAGGTTACTTCACTACATTACTTAATCAGCCAATTGTTTGTGTATGTCAATGCTCGGACAAATCCAGCCAATTTGACTATTACTCTAGAAACAGTTGAGACTGAACTATCTACCAGGACTTGAGGGAATTCAAGGAAACTTAACTTGGATCCTTTAACAGCTATTAATTGTATTTTGTTCATCTAGGGAAAGTGATGCTATTATCACTAGACTATTAATCTAGAAAGTCAGCTAATGTTCTGGGCCCCTTGGATTTGAATCCCACAATGGCAGACGATGAAGTTTGAATTCAATAGTTATCCGGAATTAAGAATCTAATGATGACCATGAAACCATTGCTGACTGTCAGAGAAACCCATCTGGTTCACTGATGATCTTCACCTGACCTGGCCTACATGTGATCTCAGAGTTGTACCAATTGCTACAAAGTTTCAACAAAGAAATGAAACCAGAGGAACCATCTGACATCTAACCAGGCATAAGAAATGACAGCAGCAAAAAAAAAACAACCCTGCAAAGTCCTCCTTACCAACGTCTGGGGGTTAGTGCCAAAATTGGGAGAGCTGTCTCATGGACTTGTCAGGCAACAGCCTGAAAAAGTCATACTCATGGAATAATACCGTATAGACAATATCCCAGACAACACTATCACCATACCTCAATACATCCTGTCACATCACCTTAAGAGCCAGCAGAGGTGGTGGCACAGTGGTATACAGTCAGCAGGGAGTTGCCCTGGGAGCCCTCAACATTCGCTCTGGGCCCCATGAAGTCTCAGGGCCTCAGGTCAAACATGGGCAAGGAGACCTCCTGCTGATTACCACGTACTGACCTTCCTCAGCTGATCAATCAATGTGTCTCCATGTTGAACAGCACTTGGAGGAAGCACTGAGGGTAGCAAAGATGAAGAATGTAGTCTGACTGGGGGATTTCATTGTCCACCAGCAACAGTGGCTTGGCAGCAATACTACTGATTGAGCTGGTTGGGTCCTAAAGGACATAGTTGCTAGGCTGGGTCTGTGCCAAGTGGTGAGCCAAGAGGAGGAAAAACCTAACTGACCTCATTCTTAGCAAACTGCTGGCTGGAGATGTATCTGTCTGTGATGGTAAGGGTGATCTCCACATTGTCCTTATGGAAACAAAGCCCTGCCTTCAAATTGTTAATACCTCATATTGTGTTGTGTGGCACTACTGCTGCGCTAAATGGAACTTAGTTTGAACAGATCTAGCAATTCAAGACTGGGCAGCCATGAGGTGCTGAGAGTTATTAATAGCAGAATCATACTCCAACACAATCTGTAACGTCATGGCCCAGCATAACCTCCACTCAATCATTACCATCAAACCAAGGGATCAACCCTGGTGCAATAGAGAGTGCAGGAGGGCTTGTGAAGAGCAGGACCAGGCACACCTGTAAATGAAGTATCAACCTGGTGAAGCCACCAAACAAGTCTACTTGCACGCCAAACAGCATAAGCAGCAAGTGATAGACAGAGCAAAGTGATCCCACAGGCAACGGATCAGATCTAAGCTCTGCAGGCCTGCCACATCCAGCCGTGAATGGTGCTGAATAATTAAACAACTCAATGGAGGAGGAAACTGTACAAATATCCTGGTCCTCAATACAGCCTTGATTCAAACATGGACAAAGAGCTGAAATCCAGAGTTGAGGTGAGAGTGTCAGAGCTGCCTTTATATGTCACCTTTCAGGACCTCACTACCCAATACTTCTAAAGTTGTCATTATTATGATATAGGAAACATACCAGCCCAGTTGTGCACAGTAAAGGCCCACCAACAGATAAGTGATGACAGCAAGAGAATCTGACTTTAGTGATTTTCATTGAGGAATAAATATTGGCTAAGACCTTCAGGTAAAATGCCTTGTTCGTCTTTATGGTCATATCATGGGGCCTTTTGTATCTACTGAGCCATTATTCTGAATCATGAGTCAGAAGATTTTGGGTTCAAGTCCCATTCATGGAATTTGAAAACAAAATCCCTGCTGCTACTCCTGTTCACCACTGCAGGAGCTCTAATAAAAATGCTACTAATGGGACATTAAATCAAGGCATTGTCTAGCCGCTCAAATGAATGCAATAGACCCGTTCCACCGCAAGAATTAATAAGGCAGTTCTCCTGGTGACTTGGTCAATATTTATCACTCAGTTGGTATCATTAAAATGTGTCCTATTGTCGGACTTGGTTGTGGTTTTCTCCTACATTACAACAGTGACTACACTGGTACTTCACGATTATGAGGTTCTTTGAGACTCAGATCATGAGAGATGCGATATTAATGCAAGCTTTTCCCATTCTGTGACAAAATATTGAACACGTTTTTGTTTATTCAGTGAAATTGATGAAAGAAGCAGTGAAATATGATTAAGTTTTTACCAACCGTAATATTCTTATCAGCACTTCATTTCAAGCTCAATTCTGCAATTACAATTCACATATCTATTAGCTGCCTTTAACCATGTCAAACCAATTCAACTAGAAAAGCAGAATTCCTCAACATTGAGCCTTGCAACGGAGAGTCAATAGTAGCAAATTTCCCTTGCGATTGAATAAAGCAAAATTGATTACATGTTCAACTCCAAACTGGGTTCATGCATATTGACGACTGGATGGCCACCAGATATTATTACATTATAATTGTCTTGCTTTATCCTACTGATGTTTACAGCATCCCTTCTGCTGCACCATCTCATATACTAAGAAGGCATTTATTTCTTACCCCTCCAATATAATGTTAACGATGTACAACTCAGAGTTTTAGATTTGGCTTTCAAAAGCAATTTGATCAGATAACATTAAGTTTTCTATCACAGCCCTATTTCTCCTAAGGATATCCTCTTTGAAAAAGTATAAATATCCTATTGAGATTCAGCTTCAAACAGCACAGGGGTTACCTGTTTCTCAAGTGGCTCCTTTGTTTCCTTACTCATTATCATGGACCAGACCAGAACCCTCAAAGTATATTTTAGAGCCTAATTTTATGTTTTTTTTTAAACGAACTATCTTCCAGATATGAGTGGTCCACCATGAAGCTTTAACCAAAACACATTTTATTTTTGCAACATAGTTAAAATACAACAAAAAATTGACATAACTTTACTCTATTGAAATACTTAACAAGATAATCTATTATGTAACCACTAATTATCAAATGTTCCAATATAGGCAGCATCCCATAAACATACCCTTTGGCAAAAATGCAATTTAAAAAAAAAGCTATGATTCTCACTTGCTGCCTCTTTACAGTTCAGAAGAAAGATACAATCTGCCCCTTTTCATTTTCAGGACTTCACTTTAGCAGCTTTCAGCAGCCAGCAGAAACCTTCAACTAACTGAAAGCAGAACTAAAAGCCTTCCTGGGTCTGTGAGAGCCCTGATCCTGCCCACTCATGATTTTTTTGTCACAAAAAAAACACTCGGGGAGAACACTAAAGCTGTTTACCAACTGCCTGTCTGAAGGCAACATTTTAGCGCCACTGTAACAATACCCCTCAGCAAGAAAAACAGCACAGAATGCCTTTCTTAAAGGCACAGTGTCATCATTTTCATGGTAATGCTTTATGCCTGTAAGGACTCCGTTCTGTAGACCTTAAGGAAGTGTTATTTGCTGGGAAAGAGTCAAAGAAGAAAGTTAATGACAATTTGGATCGGATCTGTGGTAAGAATAGTTGTATTTTTGTAGTTTGCAGAGGGAAACTTAGGGCAAAATGTTTCAGTTAGACTCAGGAGCTCGGAGCTGGTGCTAATTTCCAGTCACACACTCAGATAAATGAATGGTGGGATGTAAGGCACAATCTTACAGGTGGAGGCCTATCAGAAGTTTTTTTACTGGGATTACCTTGAAATTATAAATAATTTGTGACCTCAGGCCATGGGAATGCCAGTGTGCAAAGCGAAGGGCAACAAATGCTACATGCTGCTGAGGTCAAAGGAGGAGGAGAGGATAGCACAAATTGAAGTTGCCCTACTGATGATTTATCATCCCTTTATTTTCAGAAGGGATGTGGGCGTCACTGGCAAGGCTGGCACTTGTTGCTTATCCCTAACTGTACATGAACAGGGTGCTTTGTGCAACCATTTCAGAGCCCAGCTGAAAAGTTAACCATATTTACTGGAGTCACATGTAGGCCAGGGCCAATAAAATTGATTCCTAAAGGATATTAGTGAACCAAGTAGCTAGTTACAAGAGCCAGTGTAGGTTTGTGGCACCATTACTAAGATCAGCCTTTTTAAATCCCATTTATTTATTGATTTATTTATTATCCCAGTTGCTGAGATGGCAATATTCATCAGACCTGTTCATTGTTAGTCCAGTAACAATCACTATATTACTATATTCCACTGTGCACACAATACATTAGGACAGCCCAGTTAAACAATATTTGAAAACATTTAACAACGAGGAAATGACATACATTTTCCATGAACTTACTAGTAAAACTTATTGATTTTGCAGGTAGTTAAAAGACTTAATTGAGTAATGATGCATTCACCAGAGAAGCTGTTATTAACTGAATTGCTTGTTCTTTGTGATAGTAAATTTTGTAATTTAACTGGAAGCCAATGAAGGCAGTTGATGCAGAAATTGTGAGTTGCAGATTAAATTTTCCCCGTAGATAATTTTTTAAGACCTTTGGTAGTGCATCCTAATCAGTGGTGTCAGTGAGAAAATTAGAACTGCAAGTTCCAGTCCTTCCTCCATTTACTGATCCTTACTTTTAGCCAGACTGTGCTCTGAGAAAATCTAAATTATATCCTAGGCACTTTCAGTGTTGACATATGAAACATTTCTCCAGCTACTGTACCCATTATTGTCAGTTAGGATTAGTGTGTTGTCTCAATTGTATCTCTCACTGACTTTAAGCAAGTCTTGCAAGCTTGGTAGCAACAAGATTGGTAGGTATCCCGCACTGGGGCTTTCCTCATGTTGTGTCTGTTGTTGACTGATTGAAAGAGAATGACGGTCAGTATTAGTTAACAACAATTCCGTTATGTGATTGTCAGGATGGTAGTACAGATGGCTGGCATCCTCCCAGGTTTCGATATCTGTGCATGAAGTGGCAGACCTCAGTCATAGGCTCTTTACTGATCTGTGGCGTCATCTTGAACTGCTGCTCTGTCACGTTCAGTTTAACAGTTAGGTTTCAGTATTTTTGCTGCCTGGAGTAATTTGTTCTGTGGGTCATATTGTGAGCTGCTGAATCACACTTGCCTTCTTCTGATGATTTCATTTGCCTTACTATTGGTAATTGTACTAAAACTGTTTAATGTTAAGCTCTGGAACTCACTTCGTAAATCTCTCCAATTTTCTATGTATCTTTTCTCCATGAATACTGTTCTGGAAACCAACCTGTTTGGCTACATTTCTGGATGCTCACCTTTATACCTCCCTGTTTGGCTCAACGTCAAATCTTGTCTAAAACCATTGCTGTGAGGTTCTTCTGGAATGCTTTACAATGACAAAAATGCTATATCAGTGCAAATAGCTGTTGTTCCATGAAGGCACACTTGCCAAAGCTCAATATCATGCCATGTCTTGGTCTGATACAAAATAATGGAGCTTGATTGCACATGCTACTTCCAGACTGGTAGAAGACGAACAATGTTGCCCAATTATCTTTCTGTGAGCAGTTCCAGTTTTCCACAATGCTGGGGACAAGTTTGTAACTTAAAAATTAAATCATGTTCTGATGGAAAGTCATTGCCCTGAATTGTTAACTTTGTTTTTCTTGACAGATGCTGACTGACTTGCTGAGATTTTCCAGTTTCTTCTGTTCTTATTTCAGATTGCCAATACCTACAGCATTTTGGTTTCATATGATTCTACAAAGATTGATGAAAGAGTAACAATAAAAATAAGAGAGGACTGTGACCATATTGCTGATGTTGCCAGACCTGTTGAGATTCTCCAGCAATTTTGGCTTATGTTTCAGATTTCCAGCATCCGCTGCTCTTTGTTTCTTTGTTATGGTGTGGAATGTTATGTAGATCTGATGATTTAATTAGCATTTCATGACAACGTCTATGATTTTGTATTATTTATTACTTTTATTAATTGGTGCTAGACTGATTACTGCTTCAGTAACTCTGATGTTACTATTGATACAACATCACACGGTAACTGGTACTCCAAAGGTATTTGTCCCTTGGTTTGCAGTTACTTCCTATCGCTAATGCAGCGACATACAGAAAAACGTTATGAAGGACAGTAAATCCTTGCCATCCGTGTATTCGCCGTACGCGAAGTGACTTAATCGCACTTCTAATTCTGTGCACTATATCACTCATTACTGCATCAGTCCATGTAGTTGCAGTTCTGGGAGGCAAAATATGATGGAAAATTTACCATATGAAATAAAAATATAAACAGCCTTGAGAAAGCTTTTATGTACAGATGCATTGATGACAATGTGTTGTACTTCCGTGGCATCAATGTGTGCTGTGTGCAAGCATTGTGTTGCAATGTTGGCCTGTAATGTTCTGCAGTGCAGTAATTTCTGAACCCCTGTTAAGGGTCAGTAGCTCACATTTTCTATTGTTCTTAGTATATTACACAATTTCTCCACTGGAAAATTCTGAATTGTTTCCAATCAATTTTCGCTGGTTCTGCATGTTAATGTTATCAAAATTGTGGTTGACTGAAATGTAGCTCATCCACATCCATTTTATACTATGTTCATGGTTCATGATTTTCCTTACCTAGAAATGCATCTGTTTGGGACCCTACCATTCCATTGATTAAATAATGGGGTAGCTTATTCATGCAGGTCAGCAACGCCCAACTTTGTTCAACATGGTCCAGGGTGAGGTCGCAATAGGAGTAACAACATTCAGCCTCAGTGTCCCTGCAATGGGGAATGGCAGATTGCATATAGTTCTTATTTCTGAACCATGGAAGTCTGCAGAATTAGATCCCAAGCAAGAAGGCTCAGACTCTTGCTATGATGGCCTGGTGTTAAAATTCCTTGCGTTCCTGCACAAGGATGACACTCACTTTTCTAAGGTAGCAGAGAGGAACCATCACTTGTGCAAGCTTTGATTAATATCTTTGAGAGAGGAGAAATTAATAGGGCTTATAAAAGGGAAAATTCCGCGTAGCCAGTTGCATGAGGCTAGCTTAATCTCAAAGGATTGTATCAAAAATTATACTAAAAGCAAGAAGTTGAAAAATAAAGTGATGTTTAATATTAATTGTGCATCAATTCTCAGACATTGAATGCTCAGGCACTGCAAAAAATACAGGTCCATTTTATATTAATGACGGCTTTTATTCATCCTCTGAATAACTTGTTTCCCTAAAATAATGTGCATTATGGGAGGGAGAGAAAATAGCACCGAGCACACTGCAGGATGCAGCAGAAGAACGGTCTGAGATGCACCAGAAAATGTACAAACGAATTGCCAATATCAGGTGAAAGTGAGCATATTTATGAGCAGAGACAGTTGAAATTATTTTAAGATATAAAGCAGAACCTACTTCACAGAGTAATACACATAAAATACACTTGGAAACCAAATCAATGAACTGACACTCGAAATGAGTGGCAGGTTTGTCACAATGTCGACCTGGCACAATTTTAAATGCTGTTTCATGTATTCCATGAACGATATGATACTTAACCTACAATGTTTCACAGAGGCATGTTAAAGCCATGAGGTGTACCTGAAATGCCAAAACCCACTGTCACAGATTGTTTCTATCACACACGCTTCGCAAAGAGTTTTTGGGGGCAACCTTCACACTTTGAACTAATGAAGTTTCTTTTTGCGAGCCACTGAGTCACAGTTCAGTGGTAGAATCCAAGCATCAAACAACATTCCCCACTGGCATCGGGATCTGCCCTGTGTGAGGAATGGTCACTTGGCAATGATTTGTCCATAATGAAGCAACGAGTAGCCAGAGGCTGAGATGGTATCCAATTAAGGACAGCAGGCAGGCTCCTGATGCTGGAGGACCAGTGGCAAGCCTGTGCTATTTTCCCAGATGACCACTCCTGGTACTGTGTGATTCTTCCCACCTCTACCAGTATGTAGTACTTGGTAAGGGTTATTTGAGGTATATCGCTGCCGCTATTCTCCTTTGTCTTGGGCCTAACTAGTGATTAGTGGTAAAGGATACACCACCATAGAATATCTACAGAAAAGACACAGTTCTTAAATAACTAGATGGTTTATTGCCTGATAGCAATAATTTTGAAGCCATTAGGCAAGGCATAATTATTAATATTTTTGGGAGGTGGTGCAGACTCATCTGCTCCCTCTGTAAATGAGTTTGGAATGCCTCATCTCCATCTATACACTGTATATGAAAATGGGTGGAGTTAAGGTAACACGAACATTAATCTCTTCATTACTATTACTTCATACAACAAAGCCCTCTAACACTGAATATAAAGAAGTCTTCTTTTTCAGGGAAGGGAGAGAAAGAGTGAGAAGGCTTCTCATGATAGAGAGGCCTTCTCTCCCATCTTTTGAAATGCTATGTAAAATAAATTGTTCATCGTTGGCTTACACCATCTGCAGGTAGCAGATCTGATTCCTGATGTCACCAGAGGCCCAGAGACAGACGGGAAAATTACTGTCTGTCTCTGACAATAAGCCCCAGTGGACCTCTTCAGGGTCTTGCTAAGCTAACTGCCAGTTTCCATGTCCCATTCTGCTTCCAGGAAAATGACTCCAGGGTAGGAGGGAAACAGGAAAATGCCATGCCATCCTGCAATGCAAAGTTCTGTCTCCATTTGTCTCCATGTTCAATCCCCCTCAGGACATATAAATCCTGCCCTTAGGGTCAGTCATAGTTTCACCTCTGGTTAAAGTCCAACACAGATTTAGGCTAACACTGCAGTGCTATGCTTTTGGGACTGCCGTCTTTCAGATCAGACATTAAATAAATGCCCAAGCTAGCCTGTCAGGTGAACATAAATAGTCTCAGGTCAGTGTTTCAAAGAAGAGCAAGGGAGTTTTCCCCAGGGTCCTGGATAATCATTATCCCCAATCCATATCACAAAAGCCAGTTCGAAAGAAGAGACAGAGTAGACTTGAAATGTTAGCTCTGTTTCTCTCTCCACAGATGGTGCCAGACTTTTTCTAACACCTCCTGATGTTTTTTTAATCACTTGGAAGATTTTCTGATCACTGGAACATTACTATTTATTGGCCCTTCCCAAGTGCATATGGGTTACTATTAATTGCATGTCAAAAAAAAGTGTTTACTTAGCTTTAAAGCATGTGGGGTCAACATAAGGTTCTGACGTGGGCTGTAAAAGCACAAGTCTTTCCTTTACTTTTAATAATACATATCAATGCCTGAACACAGGCAGTCATTAGAACCATGGAGTCAGAGAGTTGCACAGCGTGGGAACAGACCCTTCAGTCCAACTCGTCCATGCTGACCAGACAACCTAAATTTATCCAGTCCCATTTGCCAGCATTTGGTCCATGTCCTTCTAAACCCTTCCTACTCATAATACCCATCCAGATGCCTTTTGAATGTTGTAATTGTACCAGCCTCCACCACTTCCTCTGGCAGCTCATTCCATACATGCACCACCTCCTGCATGAAAAAGTTGCCCCTTAAGTCCCTTTTAAGTCTTTTCCCTCTCACGTTAAACCTATGTCCTCTAGTTTTGGACTCCTCCTTCCTTGGGGAAAAGACCTTGGCTATTCACCCTATCCATTTGATTGCTGTGCTGATCTATATCTCAGATTTACTCACTACATCACTGAGGGATTACTGAATATCTCCAATATTGCTGATGTTCTTTAACATCCTGGGCATCTGATAGGAATCAGGGAAACATCTCAGAAATCAGCAATGTTAAAGCACCATGCAGTGAATGACTATCCAAGGGAACAGAGTTAAGGATGCTAGTGCATGGGATATCCCCATACTTGGGAGAAGTGCTGGAATTAAATGTCCCCATCCTCACCTCAGCATTGGAATAGACCCTGGCGGCAGGGCCTTGCTGCCAATTAGGGAGATAATTTGCATGGGATTCTCAGATATCGGCTCAGTGTGAGGGATACTGGTTCTGATAGAAGCTATCAAGCTCACCCGCTGCCCTCATTAAATTCCGCCCTGTGCCAGTGAAATCAAGTAAGTAAGTCAGAATCTGTGATTCAGATCAATTGTACCAATCCATTTTGACTTCTAGGTTTTACATTCCTGAACGGCACAATGGTTTGGTGCAAACCCATGTGACCTGATGTCCGTTGCACTCATAAATTCAGTCAATTCAGCCACATAGAGCATGCTAAGAATGACTGGTAATAATGAAATCAGGGTAGCACCCATGCCTCAGTGGAATCACTGCTGGCGCAGTCAGATATACTTTTCTCCACACTCCCTCATAAAAGGTGTGGTTGGTGGTAGTTTATCATATGAGCTGTACCAACATCTCGGTCGGGTCAGTGATGCAATGGAGGTAATGATTTAACAAACCAGGGCAAAACCAAAGAGGGGTAACTTGCTGGTTTAGCAATATCCTGTTGGTTTAAACCTCCACTACTCCACCCACTTTATTTTGTCTTGGAAAGTATCCTCCATCACAGTGCACCTTACACCGCTTAACTTTGATAGAAATTCCCTTTCAGTGTCTTGTGCAATGTCTCATGGTCTGTATATCAGTAAATCATGTGTATGTAACATGAGTTATAAAGTTCTCATGCTTCATCTCACCCCTGGATCACTTATATCGTGATCCACGACTGAAAGTATGCTTCTGTGTTGTCATCAAATAGCCTAAAATTAACCCTGGCATTTAAGGGTCTGAGAAATGTAATGTTTTTATGTAATAGTTAGCTATTATCACCAGGTTTATCACAATATCTGTGACCAATTTCTCACATTGCAGGAAATGGTATAAACATTGCCACATAGGTTGATCTACCCTACTGGAGGCAAACTCACATCACAGTGGATTCTATTTCCTCCCCATTTATGCTTCCAGCTTTGAAACTCACTGCATCAAGTCCCACTCCTCCTGGAGATATCACAAATGTGAAAAGATTTGTTCAAACTATCCAAATTCGCAAATTTGTCTGACTGACAAGACCCGTTTAAAAGAAAACACTCATCATCTTTCTGAACCTAACACGAAAAGAGCTACTTATTGCAGATTGTTTTTAACTAATAGCAGAAATGAAACATTACTTACTGACGTAAAACTCTCAAAAGCAGAATCTGTATCCCTTTAAAAAGGAGATGGCACAGTGACTCAGTGGTTAGCACTGCTGCCTCACAGCTCCAGGGACTCGGGTTCAATTCCAAACTCAGCTGACTCTCTGTGTGGAGTTTGTACATTCTCCCCATGCCTGCTCTGGTTACTCTGCTTTCCTCCCACACGTCCTAAAATGTGCAAGTTAGGTGGATTGGCCATGTGAATTTGCCCATAGTGTGCAGACTAGGTGGATTAGCTGTGGAAAATGCAGGGTTAAAGAGATAGGGTAGGGGGATGTGTCTTAGGATGTTTTTCAGAGGTTTGGTGTGAACTTGGTGGGCTGAATGGCCTACTTCCACACTGTAGGGATTCTATGTTTCCATACACATACAAGCAGTCACAGAAAAATGTCAGTGAAACACAGTTGTGAACCAGCCTGGATTCCAGGCATTGATGAAATGTTTCCCTTCTGGCTCCTTTCAACTCTCTGAGTTTACAAGGTGGTGGACATGTTGATTCTCAACCTTTCATTCATCAGTTTGAAGATTCACCCTTTCAGTATCTCTGAAGGTTGTTTCTCCCCTTTTCCTTTCAAGAATAAACTTGCAGGGTGAGACAGTAGCTAACTGCTCAGGATTTTCTGTTACTTCCCCACTCACAGAAGGGTGAGAGAGAGAGAGAGAGAGAGAGAGAGAGAGCCAGAAAGAATGGAGGTGCTGTTTTCCCCTTCACAGCTGAGTGTTTCTGCTGTATTGTCCAAGCACGAAGCAGCAGCCCCTGGCTCAGGAATCAGTCATGGGGTTAGTATTATGTGGCCACTCTTGAATATGCACATAACTAGTCCTGTCGAAAAACCAAACCAAAACTTCCCCAGAGCTTGAATAAGGGAACCTTGTCGATGCACACAACGATGGGCACAGCTGATGAATCTCAGGTGTTGTAGTTGAGAATGAGAACATAGAACTCCATTAGCAAATTATTCCCGTACTGACTGACACTTCATAACAGCAAGCAGATGGAAGCATGCAACCAATCAAAATTTGGATTGGTGGCAAAGGGAGAATGGTACATGAGAACGTTTACTATGGAGAACAGTTCAGCTCAAAGGGAAACAAGATGATCCTCATGGTAAAAGCAGGCTGCAGAACATTAATCTCTATGTTTCACACCAGGTAATATTAGGGTAATGGAAGCTGTGCCCTGGCAATAGGTTCCCCATTATCCCCCTCCTCTGCCTCTCCTTCATGTTCTTCTTATGCAAACCTAGTTTATTCTTTTCCTTTCTGCAGTGCCTTGGTGTGCATGCAACTAACATGATGGAGGTCCCCCCTGGATGCACTGACCTCTAACCCTCCAGACTTAACTAGTGATCCTAAGTGCTTCAACTACCTCCAGCATTGCAAGAGTTGCTCAATGACTCCATCTTGCAGCTCAATGGTCAAATTCACCAGCACTTATAATGTGGTCTATGCAGGAAGGCTGCAGGTAGCAGTCACCAGCTGGGTAAATGGAGTGAGCCTCTGTCTATAAATCCCACAATGTTCCTGCAACCTTCATCCTTCTATCCTGTGCACATCCCATTAATATAGGTGTTGCTCTTACCACAGCACTTTGTGAGAGGTGGT
>JAHRHZ010000029.1:7220464-7274100 GCA_024137785.1 Ginglymostoma cirratum
GTGTAGAGAATCCTTGTTCCTGAGAATCTTCTCCAATAATTTCCCTACCACTGATGTGAGACTTACAGACCTGTAGTTTCCAGGATTATCCCTGCTACCCATCATAAACAGTGGGACAACATTGACTACTCTCCAGTCCTCTGGGGCCTCACCTCTAGCCAAAGAGGATACAAAGATGTCTGTCAATGCTCCAGCAATTTGTTCTCTTGCCTCCCTTAATGTTCTGAGATAGATCTCATCAGGACCCGGGGATGTATCTACCTTAATACTTTTGAAGATGTGCAACACCTCTTCCTTTTCAATAGCAGTTTGGTTTAGAAACTCGACGCTACTTTACCTGAGATCATCCTCCACCAGTTCCTTCTCTTTGGTTAATACTGACACAAAGCATTTGTTAGGACCTCAATGAATTTAGATCACTGGAGACTGACACCATTCTGCTTAAGTACAATACAGGATCCAACATGAAAGTGATCCTCCCTGCTCCTCACATCTCAGCTGAACAAATTAGTCAGAAAATCACCTCTGAACCCTTGAAATGTCAGTTAATATCAGGTGACTATGTGCTGCACCACATATTCTGGATCTAAATTTACCGCAGGTCATTTGTGGCCTTAAGGCAAGACACTTGGGGAAGTCAGTCTCTTGTATGAGGTCCAGAGCTATTTTCTCAGGCAGCAGTGGATTTTCAAAAACAGTAGTGCAGTGGGACTCAAACAATTGAGGAAATCCCTGGTCATGGATATTTTGATGTAAAACCAGTATAAATCAATTGCCTGACAATCTTGTACAGGAAAGAAAACAGCACAACTTAAGGTGCACTTATGCTAAAACATTCCAGAGGAAATCTGTGTCACAAATATACAAGATTTTGATTGTTTAAAAAAGCAGTCTGCATAATGGTAAGTGTAGGTGTGTGTTGAAGACGTTTTCTTCAGTTAATATACTGCTATTTTGACACATACAGAAGCAGGGTGCACGCTGCGATGGCCTCAAGGTATTATTGCTGGACTGCTAATCCAACAACCCAGATAATGTTTTGGGACCCTGGGTTTGAATCTCGCCATGGCAGATGGTGGAATTTGAATTCAATTTAAAAAAAACCTGGAATTAAGAGACTAATGAGGACCATGAATCCATTGTCAATTGTCTGAAAAACCCATCTTGTTCACTGGTGTCCTTTAGGGAAGGAAACTGCCATCCTTACCTGGTCTGGCCTACATGTGATTCCAAACTCACAGCAATGTGGTTGACTTTTAACTGCCCTCTGGGCAATTAGGGATGGGCAATAAATACTGCCTAGCCAGCGATGCCCTCGTCCCATGAATGAATAAAAAAAGCTTTCCTAAACTAAACTAGTCCCATTTGTTTGCTTTGTCCCATATCCCTGTACCTGTCCAAATGTCTTTTAAATGTTGTAATTGTACCTACCTCTACCACTTCCTCTGGCAATTCGTTCCATATACGCACCACCCTCTGTGTGAAAAAGTTGCCACTGGTTTACCTTCTAACTCCACTGATGGTTAATCTGAACCTTGCAGAACTATGTCCAATAATGTTCTCTTTTTTTTCTCTCACTATTCCTGAAGGGAGCCATTTCCTTTCTTCAGGTAAAACATTCTGGAAAAAAAGACATCATAACAGTTAGCCTGTTTTCCTGACTGGTAAACTTTCCAACCATTTTGGCTCAGATACAAAACAAACCTTTTTTTGTTTAACTGAAATGTGATTATCCAAGACCCCGTGGAAAGATTTTATTTTCTTTCAGAATTAAAGAGCACATGCTCCTTATTATTAAGTTGGCCCCTTTTTTTTCTGACTCTTTTGTATAAATGAGAGGCTGTTACATTTTCCTGAAGCATTTTAACAAAAAACCCTGTGACATCACAAGGGCAAATTCTTCCACAATGCCCCACCCTGTTCTCTTTAGAAACTTGTGATAGACCACAGAGATTGTGAGTATTAAAGAGATTCACTGAGTGATATTGCACACTTTCCATAGAAGAATAACACTACAGCACATTATATTCGCAATAATGGGACAATTCAAAGTCCCTTAATGAACTGGAGAGTGATATACAACATAGTTAGACTTAAGTACAGCAGTTAGGAATTAAATTGATTCATTAGAATAAAGAGTTGTCAGACTGCCATTTGCAAAGATAAGAATTGGATCTTTAATCATTTATATAATGTTTATGAACCATAAAACTATAGCCTCAACCAGCTCAGACCATTAATGTTATTCAATTCAGCAATCTGATCACTTATGATGAGTCGGTATTTACTACAAATGGCCCAACTACTTCCTTCTATTAATTAACTTGATGCATATCTCCATTTATAGTGCCTCCTCAGGAGCAAAATACAGCAGATGCTGGCAATCTGAAACAAAAACAGAAAATGTTACACATTTGGCAGTGGCTGTGGAGAAAGAAATGGACGACTGGTGAGAATTTTATCTGCAATAGGCTGGCAGGAGCAGAGGTGCGTGCAAGAGGGGCAGGAAAGTAGCAACTTCTTTGTTACTGTGCCACTACCAGGGAAGTCACTGAGAACAGGCCAACATTCTGGTCAAATGCCAATTGTAAGCAGGGGGAGCAGTTAATCTGAATATTTAAGGCCTGAATGATGTACCACTTAGAGCATTCACCAGCATTTTGCTGGTGGGGTAGTGCCCCCAACCCACTAGCAGCTGAGGACACCAGCTTAATGGAGGCAGCCAAGAGTTGTGGGGTGGGGATCAATCAGAATGAGAGGCTCCATCTCCACAGAAGAAACCACTGGCAGCAAAAGCCCACACCAGCAACTGCTGCCACAGGATGTGTTGTCCAATCAGAGGAGTCAGCCCTTGGAGCTTGGACCCTGTAAAATAAGTCATTACATTTGCACATGCAAAAATACCTTCCAAGGACACATCTATATTCCCCACACCTTCCAGTGGAACCTGTTGATAGTCCCGAGGCGGCTGTATCAGGATCTCATCAAATTTAATTGGATGGCAAGTTGAGATGAGGTCAGTTAGGAGCCATTGTTCGTCCATCACGCATGGAATCCAAATGTCCATTTGGTGGACACTCACAAAAAATTCCTCTCGAACATTTTATTCATTTATCCTTTATCAGAGCTAGGAGCACTTTGCATTGTAATGATTTTTAGACAAGACAGGCAAGAAGGGAAATGAGCAGTGGACTGAATTGTAGACATGGTCTGTGATAGGTAGAAAGTAAGAAAGATCAAATGATACGAAGAATAACAGTGCAGGATGAAAAGAAATGTGAATGAGGCAAATAAATAATCAAAAGTTATGTCCAGAAAAGGTATAAATGGAAACGAAGAATCAAAGCCAACGGCATTTTCCAAAACTAAAGAGCCCAAAATGAAAATAAAAATGAGGCAGAGGTTAGTGTGATCTGAGTCCAGAAGGCAGTATCCGGAAGGCAGTAAAGTGCCTAACTGAATGACGAGATGCTGTTTCTTGAGCTTCATGTGAATTAAGTAGGAGGCTGAGGAGAGTCAGGATGGGAATAGAATGGGAAACTAAATTGGCAAGTGACCAGAAATTCAACATCATGCTTGAAATCACAGCAGAGAAGTTCTGCAGACACCCAACCTGTAATTGAGCTCCACAGTGTGGGGTACACAACTTTGGGAGCCAAAACTACAGCATCTAAATTTCAAAAGTACAAGGAAGGAGCGTTATGTGGCCCTAGTGGTGAGGATGGAACAGCTGAAAAGGTTACATGTTGCATTTCCTTGCACACTGGCATAGAAAGGTGTCATGTGAAGGGGAGGGTTTATTGGGGGTGATAGAGGAATGGACCAGGGCGTCGTGGAGGTAATGGTCCCTTTGCTGAAAGGAATGGGGAAGATTGACATCACAGTTCGGTTATGAAAATGGTGGAGGATAATTGGTTAAATACAGAAACTGCTGAGGTGGAAGGTGAGGACAAGACTATTGTGGCTTGGGAGGTTAAGAGCCCTGCCAACCACAACACAATGGGTAGGGGTAAGGGTTGGCAGGAATTCCTTAGTTGAGGAGGAGGGAAGATATATCCGAAGTGTTGCATGGAGGGTTGGTTTGTAAGAGCAGGTAGACATGGAGTAACTGGGAAAATAGAATAGAGTCCTTACTGGAAACAAAGTGTGAGGGATTTGTATTAAAATTGTGGGAGTCAGTGAGATTGGAGTGAATATTTGCCCACAGACTAACCTTAGATATGGAGACAGAGAAGGGAAGGGAAAAGGCAGAAATAGATCATGTGATGGGTAGAAATTGGAGGAAACAAAGTTGACGGCACATTTCAATTCAGCATGCAAACAGGAAAAGGTTCCAACACATTCTAAAAAAAAGTTAGCACAGGGATGTGAGTGAAACAGATTATTTCACATATCCTCCAAAAATGCAGATAGAGCTGCTCAAAGGCACACTGCAAGGCCATCTGCATCATCTCCCAGTAAAGACCAGTGGCCTCCAATTAGCCATGTTGCAACTACTGGTGAAGCACCTTATGAGCACTAGGACAGGCAAGAATGTTCAAGATCATTGGTCTTTGCATAATTGCTGCTGCAAGATATTTTGTGATTTTTTTTTTTGGTATTTTTGAATCTTGGCCAAGGGATTTCCAGGATGAGAGTATGAAATCAATGTGAATGGTTGGTCCATGTTGTAACTGGGACATTTTCCAAGCAGAGAGCCTCAATTCACTCTTACAGTCCATCCACTTACACGAAGTCCAGGATGAGACTTCCCTCCCTCCTCTGCTGCATTTTTTGCATATTTTACAGGCCATAGAGAACTGCAGCAAGGGCCTCAGTACTTGAATCAGCAAGTCCTCGATCCTCCTTAGTGGTATTCATGTACTGCAAACAAAATCACCTCCTTGACCCCAAAACAATGCTGCGTCAACAGTGTCTAAGAGAAAAAGTTGCAAACATTCCATCAGCAACTTGTGAATATCATCCATTCAAGTTCTTGCAGCCCATGCAGGAGACCCTTCATATATCCAACACTATTATACTAGCTGTGCAGTAAGCAGCCAGAAATTCATCATACGCCTGGGAATCAGCAAAAGTGTCAGCAGTGTAGGTGACAGCAGCATTGTGTGAAGCAATTTCTCTTCCAATATCTTTAAAACAGTCATTAAAACAATAAGGATTATGTTATGTGCAAGTAATTTCAGTATATACACCAAAAATTCACAGTGCATCAGGTCTAGGTATGTACTGATGAAGGTCAACAGTTTAAACGAATTATGGTGGAGATTTAATATGATTAAACCAGAGATACAAGTTTCAATATCCTTGCAACCTTGTGAATCTGGAGACAAGCTTGTTTGAATCAGAATATTATTTCTGAAGAATGTGGGGTATATCATATCCTTCATTCCAGATCTGTAATGAGTAACCTTTGGTTCGGTCCTTATCTTTTTGAATTATGATAGCTCCTAATGCAGCACATGCTAAACATCACTCAGATTTACATTTAAGGTATCATAATTCTTCTTTGTGCAGAGAACATTATGTGATCAGTGACTCAGTGTAGCCATAGAATGAAATGGTCTTTCATCCTGATTAAAGGTTGGTCTTTGTCCTTTCTGTACCTTTCCCTCTGATTAAATGACAAAATATCCTGAACCATCTTCACACGACATAAAGGAGATAAAACAACATTTGATAAAGGATATAAGCGTACTTATAGCACACTGAGAAATCCAGTCTCTATTTCCCTCCTCATGTCGCCAGAAAAATGTGCTGTTTGTCCTGTTCGGATGTTGGAATCAGGCAATAGAAGCAGAAAATGAAAAGAAAGACTTATTGATCTCAGAGGATTGAGGTGGAAGAAAAAAAGATGTGAACTGCACATAAGACAGAAGTGACCTCCAAGAGAAATGTTGTTTGATTTGCTATCAACCTCATTGACAACTCTTAACAATAAACTCACAGTACATGATTGCTGAGAACATTGTTCCAATAGGTGAAAGACCTAGGGTAAAGTTTGATTGGTTAACTGTTTAGGATGTGTTTTTGAATGCCCTTCAGAGGCAATTTTACTTTTTTATTTGGCGAATCCATGACTGTTGTTTTCCTTGATGGATTAAACTGAAAATGATTCAAGACCAATCTATATCTCACCAGGGGACAAGTGTCTCAGTTCTCACACTCTTAATTTATTATGTAAACAGCTTTCATTCAAAGCACTGGAAATGGCCTATCCAGTCCCTTAATCAGAGATGGGGTATTTTTGGATCATGTCAATGTCAACAGATCTGATAACCTAAGTTGTTCACTTGAGTTAATGGATTGAGCTTTATTCACCGTTACAATTGAGGAAGGTATGACAATCATTTTGCATACAGTAATGGACCACCAGAAGAACTAGGGAATCTGCTTTAGTGATATTAATTGACGGATAGATTGCCCATGGCTCCGAGAGCACAGTAATGTTCCTTACATATTGCCATGGAGTTATTTGCATCTATCTGAGAGAGTAGATGGGGCCTTAGTTTGAACCGTTATGCAAACAATGGAACTTCTAACACCACAGCACTCCCTTTGTACTGCACAAGGGTGTCAGCCTTGATCTTATACTCTGGCCTCTGAAATAAGATTTGAACCAACAAACCCAGAGGTAAGTCTACCATAGTGAACAAAGGCAAATCCATGTATGTGTGCAGTTATTGGAGTTAGAGCTGCAGTTTTATGTAATATGACTTTACTTTTTTCTTAAGTTTGTGAAGGATGTTTGTAATTTCACTTGTATCAGTTTTGTATATAGCTTATGCTGCCCTTGCACGTGTGGGCATATAATCTGGGCAGTGACATTACTTACTTGGCTTGTCTGTTAGGCTATTGCGCCAATGAAGGATGAAAACCTGTTGATTTTCTCAAACATTGATGTAGCCTTGTACTTGTGACCACTTGACAGTAGTGCTTTCAATGGTATGTGATTTGCACCATATTCACAAACATTCACTCCTGCCACTGCCACCGCCAACACGAGGGAGAAGCAGTGTGCACCATCTAGAAGATGCCCTACAGAAATTCATCAAAGACCCTTAGACAGAACATTCCAAACTCATGATCACTTCCATCTAGAGCGACAAAGGCAGCAGGCACATGGGAACACCACCACGAGTAAGTTTCCTTCTAAGCCACTCATCATCATGACTTGGAAATAGATCACTGTTTCTTCACTGTTGCTGGGTCAAAACCCTGGAGCTCCCTCCCTAACAGCAGTGAGTGTCCAACTCTAGCAAAGGGACCACAGCAATTGAAGAAAGCAGCACATGACCACCTTCTCAAGGGCAACTACAGACAGTAAAAAGTGCTGGACCAACCAGTGACGCCCATGTCCAATGAATGAATAGAACAAAAAATTATGTTGGTCTAAGAGGCCTCTTTAGGTGTATGTGTTGTTCTGAACACAATTATTCTTTGGCTAGCTTAGTTGCTGGGATGTCACAATGATGCACTTGCCCCTACATCCATTTGTGAATTGGTCATGGAAATGGTCTCTGTCATTTGTTATTGAAAGGATATGTATCCCAGATTGTGTATTCTGAGGCTGAGTTTCACTCATGGTTGACTTTCGAGGTTTGACCATACTTTTTCTCAGTTCTTCAGGTAAGAGTTCGACACACCTGATGGGTTCAGACTGTAGACGTCTTTATTGCCTATAAGAGTTTTACAGTTTGTGGGGTTTTTCTCTGGTTCAGAAATATTAAGTGCAGAAAATGCAGTTTGATGTGTTGTCTGAACAAAGTAAATTGTCAATGTTAACCTGAAGCTTTTGACAGCTATTTGCGTCACTTCCAGTTTTCCAGTTTGCTCAGAGTTACCTCTAATGCATCATTTGATCATAAGCTGTTGTTAATTGCATTGGTGGTGCTGTTGATCTCTTTCTGTATTTTCCTATTTTAGATCCACATATCGTCCATAAAACAATCTAGTAAGCAGTAATAGGCTGGAAGTTTGAAAAGTAGAAGTACATGCTGAAAAAAGACCTTTTACAATCATCTTCTAGCTATTTGGAACTATCCCCAGCACAATCTGCAGTAATTAATTTCAACGGTAATGAATTCTCCCAACTGTAATCCCTACCTAAAGCAAAACTAGACCTGGAGTCATAGATTCATGCAGTGCAGAAAAGGCCCTTCAGCCCATTGAGTCTGCATTGATATAATGAGCAGAAAAAATGCACTAATCCCAATTTCCTGCACAGGTCCCATATCCATAAATACTATGATATTTGAAGTATTCATCAAACTATTTTTTGGAGGTAGTAAGGTTTCCAGTCTCCACTGTCTTCCCAGGCTTGCATTCTAGATTCCCACCACCTGCTGCGTGAAAAAGTTTTTTTTTCCCTAAATCCCCTCTGAATCTCCTGCCCCTTACCCTAAAACAATGCCCTCTTGTGATTGACCCCTCAACAAAGGGAACAGCTGCTCTCTATGCACCCTGTCCATTGGGTGATTCACTCTGTCCATAGAGTGAATAGAATCTGCTGTTGAATTTATATTCCTTCACAAACTTCATAGCAAGTAGCTTGTTACATATTAAGCTCTCCCAAATTTAAACAATCTTACAGGCAGCTGATGCCTTCTTGTTGGAATAAAGTGTAATCCCCAAATGAAAGCATACTATGTCAAATCCCTACACATCACTTATACATGATGGGGCTTGATAGTCATTGCAATTTTGCAGCAACTCTTTTCTGCTGTGAAGGAGTTGAATTGTGTATATTTCATTGCATCAAATATTCAAAGCTGCACCACCAGCATATTACGGATGGTGCACTTAAAAGTTAACAATCTTCAGGCACAGCCCCCATGTTATGTTCTTCTCTTACCTGTAAATGTACTCATTACACACACCAGGATTAGTGAAACAATAATGTCGTTTTCTACTTAGGTATAAGACTATGTGCAGATAAAGTTCAATGGGAACTAAGTACAGTGTATTTGACTTCTGTTGTTTATTGATTGACTGGTAAATGATGGATGAAAACATAATATTTTGTGGAGGTGGGTGCTAATTGATAGCAATTTAAGATATGCCTCTTTAAAGGTTGAGCTCTTGTGGTCAGAACACTGTATTCAGTGTTTCAGAGGCTCTGGTGGTGGTCTATTAACCGATTACCACTGACAAGGAGCCATGCCAGCTGGCACTTCCACCCATCAGAATTGGATCAACACCTGCTTTTGCCCCTAGCAGTGGGACTTTATCTTTCCTTGAAAAAGCCAACCCATTGTGTTTGTTGGCCCTCTCAGAGCCTCCAGTGTAGCCTGATGATTGAAGCCAATGGTAGACAGGCAGCACGCTACCAAACACAGCACACATTTTTGAAAAAAAAATCATATTTTTGACCTGATGTCACTTAATCCTTTGAGTGGAATACAGAAATAAACCTATTCTCTCATTTTTTATTGGATTACAACCAGAGAGAAATGTGCTGGAGAAACTCAACAGGTCTGGCCGCATCTGTGGTGAGAGAAACAGATAGCATTTCAAGTCCAGTACGATTGCTTCAGAACTGATCCAAGCTGTAAAGTTATGGTTTCCATGCTAATGACAGAAGGGAAGGAGGAACAAGTGAAACAGATGGGGGAGTGTAGCAAAAGCTGAAACCAGCGATGATGGGTGATCAGTGATGATACTCATAGAGATATAAATAGGTATAAATTTTAGCTGCGAAAAAGAGTAAATGGGGTGCTCTGCTTTCAGCAAAGTCAACAAGACATAAACACGACACCACTGGGAGAGAGTAAGAAATCAAAAGGCTATGCACTTGGGAATGATTAGAGTTTTCAGACTGAGATTGATCAATTTTAGTTGGTAAGATTATCAAGTGACTTCGAGCAGAGGTGGGAAATTGAAGTTGAGGTGCAGAGTGTGATCCAATTGAATGGTGAAGCAGACTGAGTAGCCTACCCCTGCTCCTAAAGTCTCTATAAAATGCAGTATCAAACCCCGGCTGGTGGAGAGTCTTTCGATTACAGTATTATGACAATATTATTCTCTGTGAATGAATCATAGATACATTATTGCTTTAATATGACAGTTAAAAATACAATATTGATGAAGTTCATAGCATTTGATTGCACTGAACTCAAACCTGCGTAGGTTTGACACTGACAGAACATGATTCACAGTGACCGATTATTCAAATGGAGTGCATTTCATTCAGAAACCATCAACTTCTTTTACTTTATGGATGTAAGATGGATTTCACTTACAAGCCTGACTTTGGATACCTCTTGCCGACATTACCCTCAATGTTTAAGCACAAAAGCAGCTGTTTCCCATAATTTTACTCGCTACAAGAAAATTGTACATTGAGCAGGAAATGTTCTCTCAGCAGCCTTTTTGATATTAAGGAAATTAAAAATAGCAGACCAAAATTAACTGTGTTAAATGATCCCTTCTTAGCTCCCCGATGATCAAGTAGACAAAGTCAGCACCTGGTGTTGCATTAATTTCATGCAACAGAAGATCCAAGAACAAGAGGAGGAAATGACACAGATTCCAGCTTGTGGTTGCAGTTAGATGGGGCTTTCTGGTGGGTGGTTGCATGTGTTCTTGGATGAATACAGGATCACAGAACACTAATAAGAATTGACCCATTGGCTACAATATCAATCACAAGTGATTCAATCATTTGTGAAGGAAACTACCGAAAAATTTCCAAACTTGGATTTTCTCTGAGCCGTATTTGTTTCGTCACCTGAATTTTGCCAGATAGCTGGCAAAGCCTTTGCTTTACAATGGAAGAGGGCAGCTGAATTGTTGTTTAGACACTGAATGGTTCCTTCCATTAATGTTAAGCAACAGAAACGATAGTAGGTCTTGATATAAGCCAATATCCAATTCCTATTCTCCGAGTGGCTGGATGATTTCAGTCTAATTTCATTTAAGGAGTTCAATACCAGCCAGAACAAAGAAAACCGCTCAATTGACAACTTATGCACCACCTCAAACATACGCTATCTTCATCACTACTGCAGAGTGACTTTACAAAATGTTCTGTAAGAATTATAGACACATGGAATCCCTACATAGAGTCATAGATTATGGCAGCACGGAAACAGACCCTTCGCTCCAACTCTTTAATGCCGACCAGATATCCTAAATTAATCAAGTCCCATTTGCCAGCATTTGGCTCATATTCGTCTGAATCCTTCTTATTCATATACCCCAGGTATGTTTTAAATGTTGTAATTGTACCAGTCTCCGCCACTTCCTCTGGCAGCTTATTCTACATACGCACCGCTCTCTGTGTGAAAAAGTTGTCCCTTAGGTTCCTTTTAAATCTTCCCCCTCTCACCTCAAACCTATGCCCTGTAGTTTTGGACACTCCCACCTTGGGAAAAAGACCTTATCTATTTACCCTATCCATGCCCCTTATGATTTTATAAACCTCTATAAGGTCACACCTCAGCCTTCGACACTCCAGGGAAAATAGCCCCAGCCTATTCAGCCTCTCTATATAGCTCAAACCCTCCAACCCTGGCAACATCCTTGTAAATTTTTTCTGAGCCTTTTCCAGTTTCACAACATCCTTCCTATTTCAGGGAGACCAGAATTGCACACAGTACTCGAAAAGCGGCCTACCTAATGTCCTGTACAACTTCAACATTACCTCCCAACTCCTATACTCGATGCTCCCACCAATAAAGGCAAGCATACCACTACTCTATCCCTGTAACCCTGCATTTCCCATGGTTAATCCACCTAATCTACACATCCTTGGTCACTATGGACAATTTAATATGGCCAATCCACCTAACTTGCACATCTTTGAACTGTGGGAGGAAAACAGAGCACCTGGAGGAAACACACGCAGACGCAGGGAGAATGTGCAAACTCCACTCAGACAGTTGCTCAGGCCTGGAATTGAACGAGGGTCCCTGGTGTTGTGAGGCAGCAGTGCTAACCACTGAACCACCATGTTTTCCATATGTTAGCAACGTCTTCCAAACCAGTGTCCTCTACCATCTAAGAACAAGAATAGATGGTGCATGGGAAAACCACCACCTATGAGTCTCTCACCAAGCCATAAACCATTTTGATGTGGAACTATATCAAAATCTTGGATCTCCTTTCCTAAAAACACACTACATAGACCTCAGCAGTTCAGGAAGGTAGCTCACTACAACCTTCTCAAGGGCAATTATGAATGGGCAATAAATTCCTAATTTATTGGGAATTTATATTGCCAATATAAATTGGGATATCTGCTGTGTGGTGTGTTCCAGCAACAGTGCGTGGTAAAATAGTGCTAAAATCAGATGAGAGGGATGCCATAGTTGGTTATGGTGGGATCCTACCAAACTAGCAACACTCAAACCTTATGAAAGAGTAATAAAATGTGCTAAATAAGACAATCAGGAAAAACAATCGAAAGTTGAGAATTCAAAAACAGTCCTGAAACAGTTCTATAGTGTACTGTTACACTGAATGTAGACATGATTCAGGTGGCACAGTGGCTCAGTGGTCAGTGCTGCTGCCTGTCAGCACCAGGGGCCTGGGTGTGATTCCCACTGCGGGTGACTGTGTGGAGTTTGCACATTCTCCCTGTGTGTGTGTGGGCTTCTGCCTGGTGCTCCGGTTTCCTCCCACAGTCCAAAGATGTGCAGGTTATGTGGATTGGCCATGCTAAATTGCCCATAGTGTCCAGGGATGTGTAGCTTAGGTGGGATACAGGGATAAGGGGTGAAGGATGGGTTTGGGTGGGATGCTTTTCAGAGGGTCAATGTGGACTTGTTGGGCCAAAGGGCCTGTTTCCACACTGAAGCGATCCTATGATCGTATTACTCATATGCTGGAAGATTATGGCAACAATTATTGATAAGAAAGTCTGAGCTTATAATTCCCAATTTTCTAAAGTCTTAATTGGATCATCTGTTTCCTGAAATGGGAAAAGATGATCCTCAATCTGAGAAACTAAAGAATGAAGGAAGGTTTCCAGTTATATAGCGCCTCCTCAGAACATCAGTGTAACCCAAAATGATTCATTCAGAATGTAGTTTCTCTTTCATAATCAAATGTGATGGCCGTTTTGCATACATCAGGACCTGCAAATAAATAAACTATTTCATCTGTTTTTCGTGATGCTGTCAATGGATAAATATTGGCCAGGATTCAAGGCAGAACGTCTATCATCATTTTTGAAGAGAGCCTTAGGTTTTTTTTATTTATCCTGAGGGGGTGTATGGAGCTTTGTTATAACTTAATATCTGAAAGATGGTACCTCTCGCATTACAGCATTCACTGCTGTACTGTCGAGATTTTATAGCCAACTCTTGAACTTTTAACTCACATAAAAGACAAACAAAACTGAAATGCATGGTTGTAAACAATGAACAATGGTAATAAGTTCCCAAATATACGTGACAAAATAGATTTTTTGTGAAATAACAAAAGCAAGGTTTACAGATTCAGCAACAGTGTTTGTTCAGATCTTCAAATCACTGTTCCTTGAAAATAATGCATTCATTCTTAATTGGCTGGTAACTTAGTTATAACAGCAACTTCACAAATTTTACACAGAATGTTCACAATATTATTCGGTTTCTGGAGGTGATAAATTACCTCTCTGTCTATCTTTAGGACGCGTCCCGGAGATTACTTTGTCAGGACTGGAGATTGCTTTCCCTGGGTTTGTGCTGTTACAGTTCCCAATTCGGGAACATATGGACCACTTGCAAAAATACCAGGTTATAGCCCAACAGGGTTATTTTCAAATAAACCTGTTGGACTATAACCTGGTGTCATGTGATTTCTGACCTTGTCCACCCCAGTCCAACACCGGCACCTTCACATCATGACTCGCAAAAATAGACAGGGCTCCATGTATTCTAGTTCTTTAGTTCCATAGCACTGTTCCCATCTCGCGAGTTGCAATTGTTTTTTGCAGAGTTGAAAAGCTCTGCATTGATAAAGGTAATGCAACTGGAGCCTTATGTAAGCAAAGGAAGCAAAAATTAAACAATGCAGGCTGAATCCTTCATGGTATGCATCTGAAAACCTAGCAAAAGCAGACTGTCAAATTAGTTTCAATCTTTTCCCCCAGTTTCTGTTTTTGCACAGGAAACCGTTAACGGGGCAGCCCGGTGTTCAACACAGGTCTTTATAAGAGTGTACTTAATGTAACATTGAGATAACAAGGTGTAGAGTTGGATGAACACAGCATGCCAAGCAGCATCAGAGGAGCAGGAAAGCTTGATGTTTCGGGCTTAGACCCTTCTTCAGAAATAGGGGAGGGGAAGGGGGTTCTGAAATAAATAGGGAGAGTGGGGAGGCGGATAGAAGATGGATAGAGGAGAAGATAGGTGGAGAGGAGACAGACAGGTCAATGAAGTGGGGATGGAGCCAGTAAAGGTGAGTGTAGGTGGGGAGTTAGGGAGGAGATAGGTCAGTCCAGGGAAGACGGACAGGTCAAGGGGGCGGGATGAGGTTAGTAGGTAGGAGATGGGGGTGGGGCTTGAGGTAGGAGGAGGGGATAGGTGGGAGGAAGGACAGGTTAGGGAGTCGGGGACAAGCTGGGCTGGCTTTGGGATGCGGTAGGGGGAGGGGAGATTTTGAAGCTTGTGAAGTGCACATTGATACCATTGGGTTGCAGGGTTCCTGAGCGAAATATGAGGTGCTGTTCCTGCAACCTTCGGGTGGCATCGTTGTGGCATTGCAGGATGCCCAAGATGGACATGTCATCTGAGGAATTAGGAGGGGGAGTTGAAATGGTTCACGACTGGGAAGTTTAGTTGTTTAGTGCAAACAGAGCGTAGGTGTTCTGCAAAGTGGTCCCCAAACCTCCGCTTGGTTTCCCCGATGTAGAGGAGGCCACAACAGGAACAGCGGATACAGTATACTGCATTAGCAGATGTGGAGGTGAACATCTGCTTGATGTGGAAAGTCTTCTTGGGGCCTGGGATGGGGGTGAGGGGGGAGGTGTAGGGGCAGGTGTAACACTTCCTGCGGTTGCAGGGAAAAGTGCCGGGTGTGGTGGGGCTGGAGGGGAGTGTGGAGCGGACAAGGGAGTCATGGAGAGAGTGGTCCCTCAGGAAAGCAAATAAGGTTGGGGAGGGAAAAATGTCTTTGGTGGTGGGGTCGGATTGCAGATGGTGGAAGTGTCAGAGGATGATGCGTTGGATCCAGAGGTTGGTGGGGTGGTATGTGAGGACGAGAGGGATTCTGTTTAGGTTGTTATTGCGGGGACGGGCTGTGAGGGATGGATTTCCCCTTGACCTGTGCAATTGTACATTACTGCTACAATTCTCACCTTTTTGACCTCCTGGTGAAGACCTTTCACTATAGGTACGTGGCCTATATGCTTGACTCCAGGCATCATTGATCATATGTTTTTGTTTAGCTTCAGAATTACCTGGCAGGTTCTGTTGAGCAGCAATGGTTTCTTCCATTGAGTGTCTGCATCTATAAACTACAAGGGCTTTCACTCCAGAAAGATGACTAATTATTTCATGTTATCTGCACCAGTGGAACTGTGGAAATGCCAAATGATATGTCTAACTATCTGTATCTCTTAAGGAGTGTCTGGAACATGAAAGGAAGCTACTATTTTCATCCAACTTCATTTGCCAGTAACCATCCCTTGCATCTAGAGTGGTGATACATTAGTGTTTGGCAAAATTCCTTCAACGGTTAAAATGGCGTCATAAGATCATTTCAGACTTCATTTAGATCCTTGGGATTTATGCATTTTTTCAGTTTTTCGGATAATTTCACTGCTACCATGCTACCAATCCATTCTGTCTCTTTCTTGATTCATCTCTTCTTTTTCAACTCCTCTAACTTTTCTCTTAGGCTGGTCTTCAGGGCAGCATGGACTTTCCTTAGAAAAATGTTGAATTGCTCTTCCACTCTCATCTGCTTTGAGATTATGTTGTCCTGGAAGACATCCTAACCCTGAAAATGCATCTTTGTACTCCTCTGGGATCTGTTCCAAGATCAATATTTATGTATGTGCAGACATATTGTAGATGTCTTGGCACATTGTGAGTTAATAGTCCAAGCTTCCGACTTACCATGGCTGAGATGAGCAGGATTTGCTTGCCATCTATAATCTAGAACACAATATCTTTGTTTATGTTGTTTCAATGGGTTTATAGAGTAATCTTACCTCTCAGTATGAGTACAGTGCCTTCACATATTATTACATTTTCATGAAACATGTTTTGTCCGACTGATCTTCAATTCTTAAGTGGTATTCCATATTTAACACAAAAATAAATATTATTCTTCAGAAGATCAGGCAATTGAAGTAGACAAGTATGCAAGCCAAGAGTACGGATAGTATTATAGTCTGTCTGGGTCAGTGGGTAACAATAGAGCTTGATAATAACCAGGATTGCTAACCAAACAAAAGAAAATTTGTCATTTTGTCATTTAAGGTTGTAGTTAGCTGTTTGAGAGCAGAGGTTGAGCAGTGAGTGATCCTAGCAGGGTGGAAACTGATAGAGCATATATCACTGTGGGGCACAGGTCAATTTGATTTTTAATAACTGTGACCACTGTAATATATATTTATGAAGGCATGACGATTAGATATACAGGATGCCTTCTTTAAAAGACAGCAGGTGTTCATATAGAAGGCAAAGACAGCAAATGGAAAATAAGGATGGCAAGCTAAATGGGACAAACATGATAAAAATTGTACCTAAAAACACTCATATTCAACAAAATTGGAGGAGTCCAGATTCAATCTAAGCACCTTTCTGAAACTTACTGTGAAAATCATCGGGCTGTCAAACAAAATTTCTGTGTTTATTTCTCTGCCACACTACTCTTCATTCACTGTTTTCTAACCTTTTACCTGTTAATTTTCCAAACACTTTTACCCAAGCATTTCATTGTAGATATGGTCAAGTTGATTTGAACACAAGACAGATGACATATTAGATTATAGCAAAAAAGTACAAAGAAAACTTTACATTTTAAAATGCTTAAGTCAGATCAAAAGTTTTTTTTATCATAGGGTTCAGTTGTGGCTAATAAGAACAAAAATATGTTTGTAACCACAAATTCTAGTGATTACTTATGACAATGTATCTCACACCAGCAATCGGATATGGCTTCAGGGCTGTTTTCACTGATGGACTTTTTCCTGATTGAGTTCATGTCTCTCAAGGCTGAAATGCAGCTTTTCCATCACTTTTTTGTCCATTTCAAGTTCGTTGATAAGTATTCATTATGTTACATTATTGAAGTGATATATAATAATGTTCCAAGGGAGTCATTGAAATTCAAGCGCACTCCAGATTGCAGACAAAAAAATGCTTTTAAAATGATTACATCAGCTAAAGGGAGCACCTTTATTGGTCTTCAAATTTGTGCTATGAGAGTTTTCACCTGTGAAAGTGAACAGGACTTCTGTTTCATATCTTGTCCAAAAGTTGGCATCTCCAGGAACACAATACTTCCTTCGTACTGCACCAGAACATCAGAGTTGGCTAAAGTTGGCTAAAGGAAAAGTAGTTTACAAGATAGAGAAGCAGTGATAGATATTACAAAAAGAATTTGTAACTCTCAGCAGAGACATATTCCGTTGAGAAAGAAAGATAATATAAGGAGGATAAGGAAGGTAAGGATGGTAACAAATTACAGAGACATTGTACAAGCCTGAAAAAATGGTGGTTGCCCAGATATTCAGGAAAATATTAGCAACCAGTAAAGGATCACATAAAAAAGGGAGAAATTTGAGTATGAAAGAAAAGCAGCAAAACATGTAAAACTGATCACAAAAGTTTCTACATGTATTTGGTTACAATCTCCATAGATGCTGCTTGGCCTGCTGTGTTCATCCAGCTCTACACCTTGTTATCTCAGATTCTCCAGAATCTGCAGTTCCTACTATCTCTGAAACAACCAGAAAGAGGGTTAGGTCTCTTAAACATCAAGGAGATTTTCTTTGTATTGAACCCCAGGAGATGGGAGAGATACTAAATGAATATTTTGTATCAGTTTTTACTGTGGTGATAGAAATGGAGTCTAGAGAATGCATAGAAATAAACTTTAGATGTTTTAAAACAGTTCCATTACAGAAAAGGAAAGCTGGGAGGTGTTAGGGAATATAAAAGTGGATCAATCTCTGGGACATGATCAAATGTATCCCAGAATGTTGTGGGAAGAACAGGAGGAAATTACAAGACCCCTTACAGAAATATTTGCATCATCTATAACTACAGGTGAGGTGCCTGATGACTGGAGGGCGGCTAATGTTGCATCTTTGTTTAACAATGCTTGTAAGGAAAGGTCAGGGAACTATACACCTGTGAATCTGACTTCAGTTGTGGGTAAATTTTTGGATTTGTGGACATTTAGAGGCAAAAATTGATTAGGGATAGTCAGCATGGTTTTGTGTGAGGAAAATTGTGTCTCAAAAACTTGATTGAGTTTTTTGAGCAAACTACTAAAAAGGTTGATGATGGCAGAGCAGTAGACGTTGTTTATGTGGATTTTACTGAAGCCTTTGACAAGGTTTTGCATAGTAGACTAATTTGTAAAGTTAGGTAATGTGGGATTCAGGGTGAGCTTGCCAATTGGATACATAATTGGCTTAATGGCAGAAGAAAGAGAGTAATAGTGGAGGGATGCATTTTTGGACTGGAGACTTGTGACCAGAATGTTCCACAGGGATCAGTTCTGGATCCTCTTTTGTTTTACAGTTATATAAATGATTTGGGCGAGAATATAGAAAGCATGGTTAGTAAGTTTGTGGATGACACCAAAATTGGTGGCATTGTAGACACTGAAGTTTTCTAAGATTACAGAGGGATCTGGACCAAATGGGCCAATGGACTGAAAAATGGCAGATGGTGTGTAATCGAGATAAATGTGAGGTATATATTTTGGTACAATAAACAAAGGTAAGGATTATAAAATTAATGGTGGAGCCTTGGACAATGTTGTACAACAGAGGAATCTTGGGGTTCAGGTACATAAATCTTTAAAGTTTGCATCACATCTAGTCAGAATGGTTAAAAAGGCGTTTGGCACGTTTGCCTTTATTGCTCAGTCCTTTGAGTATAGAAGTTGGAACGTTATGTTGAGGTTGTACCAGTCATTGGTGAGGTCTCTTCTGGAATACTGTGTCCAGTTCTGATCACCCAGTTAAAGGAAGGATATTATCAAGCTGGAGAGGGTTCAGAAGAGATTTACCAGGATGTTGCCGGGTATGGAAGATTTGAGTTATAGGGAAAGGTTAGATAGCCTGGGGCATTTTTAACTGGAGCATAGGAGGTTGAGAGGTGACCTGATAGAAGTTTATAAAATAATAAGCGGTATAGATGGAGTCGAAGGTAGTCGAATTTTCCCTAGGATGGGGGATTTAAAGACTGGGAGCACATTTTTAAGGTGAGAGGAGAGAGATTTTAAAAAGACATAAGGGGCATTTTTTCCCACACAGAGGGTGGTTTGCCTATGGGAAGAACTTCCTGACAAAGTGGTGGATGTGGGTAAAATTACAACAGTTAAAAGACATTTGGATGGATACATGAGTAGGAAAGGTATGGAGGGATATGGGCCAGGACCAGGCAGGTGGGACTAGTTTAGTTTGGGATTATGTTCAGCATGGACTGGTTGGACTGAAGCGTCTGTTTCCATGCTGTATGACTCTATGACTCTATGTGATAAAATTGAGATCTTGCCTTATTGTGATATGTAACACTATATAACACTATGCTCTGGCTGGAGTCTGTGGAATCCTTGCGGAAAGCCAGACTCTAGTCCCCTCAACTGGCAATGTAGATAAAGATCTGTCACTGTGTAGTTCTCAGGTTACAAATTCTGGTTCATTCAGGCAGAATTAAACCGAGACTAACATCAAGAGGCAGTCAGTCAATTCATAAATTACGGTTTACTTAGCTTAGAAAGTCCTTTACGAAATGATGAAAGTTGGATTGGTTATGCTTTCACTCAATTGGAATGGTTCCCTTGAATATTGGATCATTGGGGATTCAGCCAACTGCCTTCACAGGTCTGCTCTGTGGTCCACGCAACATTGTCTGTATCGAGCATGTTTGGTTGCTGACCTGAGGAAGATCTCCTTTCCAGTGCGCCCACAGATTCTGGCAGCCCTCTAAACCTACATTTTTGATGAAATTCTTACATGCGATTAAGATAACCTCAACTAAATCCTTGATTTGCCTCTGGAGCAGACATCCTCCCCCTCAATGTTAGCTCCACCTGCCAGTGCAATGAGGATAGGAACTAAGCATCAAGGATTTTGCACAAAAACAATGTTGCTGGAAAAGCTCAGCAGGCCTGGCAGCTTCTGTGAAGTTAAAACCAGAGTTAATGTTTCGGGTGCGGTGACACTTCCTCAGAACTCAAGGATTTTGTCTTGCACCTTTCTCTTTCGTCTGGTAATCTTCAAACTTCTGCAAAAGGCAATCAAAAACCTTTCAGACTTAATGAAGCCAAACTATCAATCAGAAATAGATTTCTAAGGTCAAAATGTGCTTTGACAAACTATCCTGTGAAATGTAACTGCCCGAGTACATATTGTGATTCTCTCTACCTTGCTGGGACGGTACAATAGCAGCACGGAGAAGAAAACATCAAAGATCTGACTCCACTACCAAAGACATTTTTCCCTCCCCACCCTTATCTGCTTTCCGGAGGGACCACTCTCTCCATGACTCCCTTATCCGCTCCAGACTCCCCTCTAGCCCCACCACACCCGGCACTTGTCCCTGCAGCCGCAGCAAGTGCTACACCTGCCCCCACACCTCCCCCCTCGCCCCCATCCCAGGCCTTAAGAAGATCTTCCATATCAAACAGATGTTCACCTGCACATCTGCTAATGTGGTATACTGTATCCGCTGTTCCCGTTGTGGCCTCCTCTACATCGGGGAAACCAAGTGGAGGCTTGGGGACCGCTTTGCAGAACACCTACGCTCTGTTCGCACCAAACAACTGCACTTCCCAGTCATGAATCATTTCAACTCCCCCTCCCGCTCCTTGGACGACATGTCCATCTTGGGCCTCCTGCAATGCCACAACGATGCCACCCAAAGGTTGTAGGAACAGCATCTCATATTTCGGTTGGGAACCCTGCAGCCCAATGGTATCAATGTGGACTTCACAAGCTTCAAAATCTCCCCTCCCCCTACTGCATCCCCAAACCAGCCCAACTTGTCCCCGCCTCCCTAACCTGTCCTTCCTCCCACCTATCCCCTCCTCCCACCTCAAGACCCACCCCCATCTCCGACCTACTCGCCTCATTCCTCCCCCTTGACCTGTCTGTCCTCCCTGGACCGACCTATCCCCTCCCTAACTCCCCACCTACACTCACCTTTACTGGCTCCATCCCCGCCTCTTTGACCTGTCTGTCTCCTCTCCACCTATCTTCTCCTCTATCCATCTTCTATCCGCTTCCCCCTTTCTCCCTATTTATTTCAGAATGCCCCTCCCCTCCCCCAGTTCTGAAGAAGGTTCTAGACCCAAATCATTAGCTTTCCTGCTCCTCTGATGCTGCTTCACCTGCTGTGTTCATCCAGCTCTACACCTTGTTGTCAAACATACTTGATGTCAGGTTGCGGACATGCATTACCCCATTGCTGAAACTGTCTGATGTTACCCATTCTACGTGAGAGAACTATGTGTATTCTTGTGGAAAGACAAAATGTTGCTCAGGAACTGAGACAGCCAGCCTATTTTCCACAGCAGTATAGATACAGCGTCCTCAGCTCTATTGATGGAGGCATAGTGTACCAGAGAAGGAGGTCATTCTATACTTGTATAAGGCGCTTATTAGGCCTCAGCTGAAGGATTGTGTGGCATTATTGATGCTATGTTATCGGAACAGTGTAAATGTATTGGAGTGCCAGAACAAATTGCAAGAATTGTTCCAGGAATAAGAAAGTTCATTTATAAGGAATAATTGAAGAATTTGGGACTATTCTCCTTGGAGAGAAGAAGGTTGAGAGGAGATTTGATAGGGGGTTTTCAAAACTGTTAGGTGGGTTGGATTAAGTAGGTCAGGAGACTCTATTCCTGCTTGTTAAAAGGAACAAGAACAAGAGAGCATAGATTGCAATATGATGTGCAAAGGATGCAAGGGTGTTGTGGGAAAAATAACTTTCACACAGCAAATAGTTAGGGTATGGAATAAATTGCTTGGAAATTTGATGAAGGCAGGTTCAATTGTTGCTTTCAAGAGGGCATTTGGAATGAAATGATATGCAAAGGTATAGGGATAAAGCAGGAGATTGGCACTGGGTAAAGATGCTCATTTGAAGAGCTGGTACAGGCATGATGGGCCAAATGACCTCCTTCTGTGCCTTCTCCTTCTCCTTTATACTGACCTGACAGGGACAATTTAAGAAAGCCTGGAAAAGTGATGGAGTAGCTTCCAGCTCTGCTGCCTGAGCTGAATTTTCAGCATCTCCTGATAAGGCAGAGGGCCAGATGTAAAAGTACACTAGCTTACAGCAATCCCATCATCTTTGTCGTCATGTTAGTGGCAATTCTGTTGACGCAGCCAAGTGGTTAATGGCCTCATTCCCAAAGATATGCTCTGCGGCGAACCTGCTATTGGCACATGGCAATAGGTTGCCTATACCTCTGACACATAGATGTCAGCCACCAGGACCTCATATTGACCAGGATTGGCGTTGGTGCATTGGAAGTCTTCATGGCTGACCTGGAAACAAGCAGTCAGGAAGGGTGTGGAGAAAGCAAAGGACAAAAGAAATGACCAGTTGGTAGAAAATAGGCTGCACTAGTCGGGGAAACTAAAATCGGTCAACCTCAGGCGAATACTATTTATTCCAGTTTAGGAAGGAACTGTCATTCAGGTATCATCCTCTACAGCTGAGAGAGGTTATTTCAGTCCAGAGTTGACATACAGCCAGAGATAAGTCTATTGTGTTCTGAGATGTACAACTATCAGGTTTCACATTTCTGAAGTCAATAACTTCAAAGATTGGGGTTCTAACCCTGCTCAGCTGGTTCTCTAAAACAGTACCTTTGATGTAGTAAGAACTTTGCTTCACTTCTGGTGATGTGGATCTCTTTTACACAAGAAGAGCAAGTCAGTAGAAAGGCTATGCCAAAATGCTGCTTGTGGATGCTATTTTAAGATAGCTGGCATGCAATGAATCTCAATAAAGATACATTAAAGCCACAAAACTCCCGTCCTCAGCAGAAAAGGTTTTCTGGTTGAGTTTTGAACTATTTGCACTTGAACCTTTCTTGCTGTCAGCACTGTTTCAGTTGTTAGTCCTCTTACCTCAGAGGCCCACAGACACAGAGTCATTTACTGCACAACAGGGACCCATTTGGCCCATCAAGTACATTCTGGCTCTCTGTGGAACAATCAAGTCCAAAGAGATCTCAGTTCATGTCTCTTCTTATTTCTGGATATAAGACATCCCATGGTACTACTTGAAGAAGAACGGGGAATTTCTCCCTTGTGTTCTGCTCATGTCTATCCCTCAAACAAGTACTGAAAATGGTCTATCAGGTGATTATCAGATTTATAGGACGTTGCTGTGCCCATTGGCTGCAGTTTTTCTGACATTACAGCAGTGGCACTTCAAAAAAGTACTTCATTGGCTGTAAAGTGCTTTAGGACAGCCTGAGGTCATGAAAAGTACTATATAAATGTAGGTTTTTCTTAATAAATTGACAAGTCTGACCAGTTGCACTATTCATGCTTACCATGGACTATCACATGCATTGGGCAAATAGCACTGACCATTTTCCATTTCCACTGAATTGCTCTCTTTAGAGCAGAGGAGATTAGGGACACATCCTTTCAAATCATGAAGAGTGTTCATAGTTTAAATAAGGAGAAACTGTTTTGAAGAGGATTAGTAACCAGATGACACAGCTCAGGCAATTGACAAAAGATCCATGAATTACAGGAACCGGGAATGCATTGCTGGAGAGACTAATGGATGCAGATTCAATGTTGACTTTTTAAAGGGCATCAGGTATATACTTGAAAGAGGGAACCTTGCAGATAAGTCGGGAAAGAGCAGAGGAGTGAAACTAATTAAAAAGCGCTTTCAAAAGCCAGCATAGCCACATCGATTTGACTGGCATCTTTTTGTACTATCACATTCTCTGATGTTATTCCGGTTTTAGTCACTCACTCCCAAATCTCATACCATCTATTAAACCCTGCATGACTGTATAGATCAGTAGTTATCAAGCAGAAAGACCTACTTGTACTCCTTCCCCAACTCAAACTGTGAAGGGCTAAGGGGGTTCTGCTATAGTATAAGGTAAACAGCAGTGAGGCACTTAATGGAAAATCCTTGCCCAAAATATTCATTGATCTTTGATCTGTCCTTTTTCACCTCACTGTTCATCAATTTCTTGCTGTCATAAAGCTGGAATGTTTCGATAGGCTTGTAGAGACAGCACTTACACAGGATGGATAATCTGCAAATGTTTCTCAAATACCCGTCAGTTGTGTAGCTTATTATTGGAACCCCTCAGTATGTTTTAATTGGGCTACTGATTAGAATGATAGCTATTTCAAAATCATGAATCATCCTTCATAAGCAGGAGGTCCCTGGCACCAGATATTTGGGCTGGCCTCGAAGTCCATATTTCACATTGCTGAATGCATTCCTGCATATCGAAGGACCAAGCCCGCTCTTGCAACACTGCCAATTTCATGGAACTTCACCCTGGGCTAGTCCAGCAGATTTGCTGTCCTAGTGCTGGCCTGTGACTTGTGCAGCTGCCTCTCAAGGAATGCTGTGGCTAAATCCCAGGAAGCGTGTCAGAATGCTTGATGCTGGTGCCGATCTACAGGCAGTCTGAAAACACAAAGGTATTTGAAGGCTGTAGATTGCCTTGCTAATGAAAGGATGTGCTTGAGTGTCAGGTTATCCAATATGCCTGAGTGAATAGTTGAAAGTTATCTGGTTGTATGCAATCAGGTTGATTTAGAATACCTCGATCATGCCCCAAACCTGATACAACTGAGGGGAGCTACAATATTCATGTATATGGCTATGCAAGTGGTAACAAATTTGCAAAATGCCCCTTCGCCTAAAAATAGCAAAGGAAAAGAACTGGAATGCAAAACTCTTTAAGCTGTGACCGATTATGAATTATGGCTTGATCTGTACTGCCTTGAGGATAGGCTCAAAGATGGATAGGCTTTGCTGTTCTATCTAAACCTCCCGCAATTTAATGAGAGTGCACAGCTGCACGTCTACTGGGGCTTAAATCGGTTATTTAGTTGAGCAATGCCTATTTGACAACTTCAGTCATATTTAGCTTGTTATCATGTAGCAGTGTTTTCTCACTCCCTCCTTCTAACAGTAGCTATCCCTTCCTGCACTTTTTAAGCACCAAGTCCTTATTAGCAGATTGAACAAGCTGCAAAATTTGGTTAATTTGCAGTTCCACCCAACCAAAATAAATTGTACTTTAGATCAAAATGGTATCAATTTAAATCACAGAAAGTGAGCCAATTGGACTATGTCAGTGTTTCTACCTCAATAAGCCTCCTCCTACTCCACTTCACCTCGCTCCAACCTCAAATCTGTCATGTCTTGATATATTTAACTGGCTTTCCTATTAATGGCATCCAACACCTCTGATGGTGTAGCATTCCTTTAGTAATGCACTTGAGTGTCAGCTTGATTTATATGTTCAAGCCTTTGGATTGGTAGTTGGACTTGTAACCTTCTGACTCAGAAGCACCAACACTGTCTACAGAGTCAGAGTTCATACCCAGCTTACTTTGCACCTTCTTGTCCTGTGACCTGTGAAAAAGAGGAGCAGGATCACTAGAGCTGTTTCCTCTGAGTCACACGTCTCATACTGATAATTTTAAAATATGGTGTCTACCTCCTGCAAATCACCATCTAACACCATTGCGAGATTGTTTCCGTTTCCCATTTTCCCTATCCTGCAGTGTTTCCCATTACTGAATTCATCACAGATGGAAAGGCAATTTCTGCTTGGTCCACTTGGAACTGTCATCGTGTTGTGGAATCGACAGTCACCAGCTAATAATGGAAGTAGGGTGTTGCTGCCAATTTCCTCCTCTTTACTTGGTCCTAATGGCCTGATTGGCTAATAGTGGTAGAGAGTGAAACACTAGTGAATCTTAACAAGAAGAGGCATTTGTCTTAACAACAGAAATAGTATATTACATGATAGCTGTAGGTACAAGTTACATTGACTATTTGGACCTAATAAGAAAGACTATCTGGAGCCAAGGTTGCCACATCTGACTCAGTTGGGATCTCAAGCAAGGCTCCTATTTTTCCCACCAATGATTTTGTGACATAATCTGATTAGCAGGAGGTTAAGGCTATCTCCAACAGGAACCAGGGTTGAGAAAAAAAGGTCATAGAATCCCTTAACAGCAATTGGAAAAATAGAATTAATCATTTACTTATCCCAGGAATTGTAAGGTATGAAGACAATTGCTGATTCAAATTGTGGAATTCCCCAAATCAGAACATAACAAGAATCCCAAGGACTGCTGATGTACAAGGACTCATTCCACTCGAACCTTCTCACAGGGTCGATAACTACTTTGTGAGCTTCACATACATCACAAGAATCATTTGTAAAGAAGTCAGTCTAAATAGTTTTATAAGTACCAATAAAAGCTTAAATTTTTGCGTAAAAGAAGTCTCAGAAATTGAAGTGAAAGACTCAGTGATGTACAGTAACATGTTTCATCCGGACTTGAAACATCATTCATTTTTAAAAGTTGACAAACTTTTGAAGTGACTATGATAGAAGTCACTGGTGAAACTCACCAGATCAGGCAGCATCAGGGGTGAGAAAGCAGAGTTAAAGTTTCAAGTCCAATGACTCTTCAGCAGACCTGCTGAGTTTCACCAGCTATTTCTGATTCAGTTTCAGATCTCCAGCGTCCACAGTTCTTTGATAACAAGGTGTAGAGCTGGATGAACACAGCAGGCCAAGCAGCATCAGAGGAGCAGGAAAGCTGACGTTTCGGGCCTAGACCCCTCTTCAGAAATAGGCACTCATTGTCCTGTTGTCCCTGCACACACGCACATATACACGCACATACACACACACACACACCCACACATGCATGCGCACACACACATGCGTGCACACACACATGCAAGCACTCACACACACGCACCGAATGCGCCGAATGTGGTCGATTTCGAATAAAGCTAGAAACTAAAGATGGGACGTCCCTGAGGCACTGTGTGCTATCAAAAGAATTGTATTCAACAGAGTTTCTAACATCAAGGTCTGGAACATCCCCCACCTTCAAGCCGAGCAAATAACCCTAGTTCAATAAAGAGTGCGGAAGGTTAAATCAGAGGCAGCACCAGGCGTCCCTTAAAATGAGGTGACAACTTGCTGAAGCTAGAACACCCACTTGTATGTCAAACATTGTGGAGCAGCATTTGACACACAGAGCTAAGTGATCCTACACCAAAGGGATTATATTTAAGCTGTGCAGTCCAACCGATCCAATCATAAGTGGGCATGAATAATTAAGCAACTAACAGGAGCAGGAAACTCAACAAATATCCACACCTTCAATCATGGGGGAGGCCAGAAAATCAGTGCAAAAGAAAAGGCTGAAACATGCAAGTATCTGTAACTAGAGTCAGTAAAGTGCCAGAAGGTGCCATCAACATTGCTATCAAGCAGCACCTGCTCAGTGATGCCCACTTTGGGTTCTGCCAGGGTCACTCTCCTGACATCATTAAAGCCTTGGTTCAAACGCGCACACGAGAGCTGAATTCCAAAGGTGAGGTGAAAGTGACAGCCCTTAACGTCAAGGCTGCATTCGACCGAGTGGGGCATCAAGGAGCCCTGGCAAAAAGGAATCAATGGATATCAGGGGGCAAAATCTACAGTGGTTGGAGTCATACCTGACACATAGGAAGATGTTTGTGGTTTTTGGAGGTCGGCCACCCCAGCTCCAGGACATCTCTGCAGGAGTTCCCCAGTTTAGTGTCCCAGGCCCAACCATCTTCAGCTGCTTCATCAATGACCTTCCCTCCATCATAAGGTCAGAAGTGGGAGTGTTCACCAACGATTGCACAATGTTTGTGACTCCTCAGATACTGAAGCAGTACATGTTCAAATGCAACAAAATCTGGACAATATCCAGGCTTGGGCTGGCGAGTGGCAAGTAACATTCATGCCACATGAATGCCAGGCTATGACCATCACCAATAAGAGGCAACCTAAAAACCACATCTTGACACTCAATGGTGTTATCCCCCACTATCAACATCCTTGGGGTTACCATTGACCAAACACTCAACTGGACTCACCACACAAATGCAGCGGCTACAGAAGCAGGTCACAGGCTAGGAATACTGCAGTGAATAACTCACCTCCTGACTCCCCAAAGCCTGTTCATCATCTACAAGGCACAAGTCAGGAGTGTGATGGAATATTCCCCACTTGCCTGCAGCTCCAACAACACTCAAGAAGCTGACACCATCCAGGACAAAGCAGCCCACTTGATTGGCATTACATCCACAAGCATCCACGCCATCCACCAACATCGCTCAGTCGTGGCAGATTGTAGTATCTACAAGATGCACTGCAGAAATTCACCAAATGCCCTCAGACCGCACCTTTCAAACCCATGACCACTTCCATCTAGAAGGGCAAAGGCAGCAGATATATGGGAACACCACCACCTCCACGTTCCCCCTCCTAGCCATTCATCATCATGACTTGGAAATATATCGCCGTTCCTTCACTGTCACTTGATCAAAATCCTGGAATTCCCTCCCTAATGGCATTGTGGATCAACCCTCAGCAGGTGAACTGCAGCAGTTCAAGAGGGCAGCTCACCACTACCTTAAGGGCAACTAGGGACGGGCAATAAATGCTGGCCAGCCAGTGATGCCCACATCCCACAAACAAGGAACTATAAACAAAGTGCCAAGTGAATGATCCAACTTGGCATTCTCCTGTGCTCTGCTGCATCACATATTTTTTCTTCTTTACTCATTCATGGGATGAGGTGTTCCTGACCAGGCAGCATTTATTGCCCATCCCAAATTGCCCAGAGGGCAGTTTAGAGTCAACCACGTTTCTGTAGGTCTAGAATCACATGTCGGCCAATTTCCTTCGCTAAAGGACATTAGTGAACTAGATGGGTTTTTCCGACAATTGGCAATGGATTCAAGGTCATTATTAGATTCTTAATTCCAGATGTTTTATTGAATTAAAATTCCACCATCTGTCCTGGTGGGATTCCAACCTGGGTCCCCAGAATGTTATCTGGGTCTCTGGATTAACAGTCCAGCGATAGTACCACTCGGCCATCACCTTCCCCACATGCTGGTCTTCAACCAATTTCACTCATTCTGTGTGAAATCAAAAAATGGCTCGAAAGGCTGTGGGCCCTGACACAAATCCAGCATTACATTAGTTCCTGAGGAAGGGTCATTTGAACTGAAATGTTAACTCTGATTTCTCTTCCACAGATGCTGCCAGACCTGCTGAGCTTTTCCAGCAATTTCTGGGTTTTTTTCAAACAATAGTACTGAAGAGTTGTGCTCCAGAGCTTGTTGTATGCTTTGCCAAGTTGTTCCAGTGCAGTTATAACACTGGAACCTACCCAACCACGCTGTGGTTATATACACCTGCAAGTTCCCCTCCAAGCCACTCACCATCTTGACTTCTAAACATACAACACCATTCCTTCAATATTGCTGAGTCAAAATCCTGGAATTTCCTCCCTAAGGACATTGTGGGTCAACCTACAATGTGTGGACGAGAGCGATTCAAGAAGGCAGCTCCTTGCCACCTTCTGAAGGACAACTAGGGACAGGTAATAAATGTTGGCCCAGCCATCTCTGGTCACACCCCATGAATGAATGAATAAAGAGCAGTAGAAGCCCAAACCAACCAACTACCACCATCAGCCTGGTCTCAATCATCAGCAAAATGATGGGATGTGCCATCAACAGTGCCACCCAATTGAACTTACTCATCAATCCTGTGCTCACTTATCCTCAGTATGTGTTCCATCAGGCCAACTCAGCTCCCGATCTCAATACAGCCTTGTTGCAAACAGAGACAAAAGAGCTGAGCTCAAGTCGGGAAGAGAGGGTGACAGGCCATGGTCATTCGGGCACTTAACTGGACAAATTCAGGCCTACTTCTAGACAAAGGACCCAGGGACACAGCTGTCAGCCAATCAGCAGCTGACTGCTCTTTATTGCTCAGCAATGCCTTTGGGTGATGGTCATAGAGATGTACCGCACGGAACAGGCCTGTTGGTCCAACTTGTCCTCATCAACCAGATAACCTAAATAAATCTTGTCTCCTTTGCCACCATATGCCTCTGAATCCTTTCTACTCGTGTACCCATCCAGATGCTTTTTAAATGTTACCAGCCTCCACTACTTCCTCTGGCAGCCTCTTCCAGACACACACCACCTTTTGCATGAAGAGGTTGCCCATTAAGTCCCTTTTAAATCTTTCCCCTCTCATCTCAAACCTATTCCCTCCAGTTTTGAATTCTCCCACCCTGGGAAAAAGACCTTGTCTATTTACCCCATCCATGCTGCTCATGATTTTAAAAACCACAAGAAGGTCACCCCTCAGCCTCTGATGCTCCAGGGAAAATAGCCCCAGTCTGTTCAGTCTCTCTCTATAGCTTCCACACATTATTTCAAAAGTGGCCTAATCAATGTCCTGTACTGATGCAACATGACCTTCCAACTCCTAGAATCAATGCACTGACCAATAAAGGCAAGCGTACCAAAAGCCTTCTTCACTATCCTGTCTATCTGTGACTCCACTTTTAAGGAACTATGAACCTGCACTCCAAGGTCCCTTTGTTCGGCAACACTCCCTGGACCTTACTATTAAGTGTATAAGTCCTGCCCTGATTTATCTTTCCAAAATGCAGCAGGTCACAGTTATCTCAACTCCATTTGCCACTCCTTGGCCCATTAGTCCATCTGATCAAGATCCCATTGTACTCTGAGGTAATCTTCTTTGCTGCCCACTACACCTCCAATTTTGGTATCATCTGCAAACTTACTAACCATACCTCCTATGTTCACATTCAAATCATTTATATAAATGACAAAAAGCAATGGGTCCAGCACCAATCCTTAACAGCTGGTCACAGGCCTCCAGTCTGAAAAGTAACCCTCCACCACCACCCTCTGTCTTCTACCTTTGAGCCAGTTCTGTACCCAGATCATTAGTTCTCCCTCTATTCTGTCTGATCTAACCTTGCAAACCAGTGTATCATGAGGAACCTTGTCGAACACCTTACTGAAATCCATATAGATCAGGTCCACTGCTCTGTACTCATCAATCCTCTTTGTTACTTCTTCAAAAAACTCAATCACATTCGTGAGACATGATTTCCCACACACAAGGCTATGTTTCTATCTTCACTCAAGGCACTGGTTTACTGATGGACCCTGGCACAGTAGAGTAATGATGGGCAGTGAGTCGCTGGGAGGGGGGTTGGCAGTGAAGGCTGGGAGGTGGGGCGGAGCTCTTAGAGGGCTTGATTTTCCAATTCCATGTCCCTTGATTAGGCACAAAGTACCTTTGAACAAGGAATTCATCCCCCGAGAACTCGCAAACAGCACCGACAGACTTCGGTTTTCAGTCTCCCTGTTGTGGTGGGATGAGTCCCTGCTGTGTCGTTTAACTGCTAATGTCAGGTCCTCAACTGGCTTTGGTTCTTGCCATGGATTTAATTAGAGCAGTGGGTGGCCGCAAGAAATTGGGAGCAAACCTACTATTGGGGTTGGTATTAAATTCCACCCTTCGATGCCCTGCCGGGCCAATGATTATTAGCAATTACTTCGAATAGAAAGAACATAAAACATAGAACAATACAGCGCAAAACAAGCCCTTCGGCCCTCGATGTTGCGCCGACCTGTGAACTAATCCATTCCCACCCCCTACACTATCCCATCATCATCCATATGCTTATCCAAGGACTGTTTAAATGCCCCTAATGTGGCTGAGTTAACTACATTGGCAGGCAGGGCATTCCACGCCCTTACCACTCTCTGAGTAAAGAACCTGCCTCTGACATCTGTCTTAAATCTATCACCCCTCAATTTGCAGCTATTCCCCCTCATACTAGCCGACGTCATCATCCTAGGAAAAAGACTCTCACTGTCCACCCTATCTAATCCTCTGATCATTTTGTATGTCTCTATTAAATCCCCTCTTAGCCTTCTTCTCTCCAATGAGAACAGACCCAAGTCCCTCAGCCTTTCCTCATAAGACCTTTGCTCCAGACCAGGCAACATCCTGGTAAATCTCCTCTGCACTTTTTCCAATGCTTCCACATCCTTCTTGTAATGGGGCGACCAGAAATGTACGCAATACTGCAAGTGAGGCCGCACTAGCGTTTTGTACAGTTGCAGCATGACATCATGGCTCCGGAACTCAATCCCTCTACCAATGAAACCTAACACACCGTATGCCTTCTTAACAGCACTATCAACCTGGGTGGCAACTTTCAGGGATCTATGTACCTGGACACCAAGATCCCTCTGCACATCCACACTACCAAGAATCTTTCCAGTGACCCAGTATTCTGCCTTCCTATTATTCTTCCCAAAGTGCATCACCTCACATTTATCTGCATTGAACTCCATTTGCCACCTTTCAGCCCAATTCTGCAGTTTATCCAAGTTTCCCTGCAACCTGCAACATTCTTCCACACTGTCCACCACTCCACCGACTTTAGTGTGATCTGCGAACTTACTAACCCATCCACCTATGTCTGCGTCCAAGTCATTTATAAAAATGACAAACAAAGAAGCTGCATTAGACACAACAACTTTCTTGAGCATTTCAGTATTTTTTATTAAAGCTGAAATTATCTTTTAATAGCTGTAACTAATCCGTATCTCACTCTGCAACAGATACAGGCAGATGGCAAAAGCACAGACACTTAAACAGAATCAAAACTTTTGTCTTCGAATTTGACCCTAGCTCCACGAAATATTATCTGTTGTTTGAAGCTGCACTGGGCTCCCACTTTCTGACTGCTTCTTGTTGTTGCTCACATTGTTAGAAACTGATGAGCGACTTAGATGAACTGCTAAGCATCTCTGCATGTATACTTGTGCTAAATACTGTAGGTACATCAGCCTTTCTCAGCATATGAAAGGTGCATGCATGATCACGCAGATAGTTAATCAGTTCAACCAACAGGGAGATGTATCAGACAGCAGAGATGACAACTAGAGGCTCATTGACTGGCCTAAATTTTTGTCAATCCTTAACCAAACAGCACCAGGGACCAATTCCAGAAATCTCACATACCGAACGCAGCACCTATCATTTTCATCAGTGAGACTAGGCTTGGTTTGCACATTGTACGGCCATGAAGCACAGAGGCATTTTTAAAAATTCATTTTTGGGATGTGGGCATCGCTGGCTGGCCAGCATTTATTGCCCGTCCCTAGTTGCCCGTGAGAAGGTGGTGGTGAGCTGCCTTCTTGAACTGCTGCAGTCTTCCTGCTGTGGGTTGACCCACGATGCCATTAGGGAGCGAATTCTAACATTTTGACCCAGAGACAGTGAAGGAAAGGTGATATATTTCCAAGTCAGGATGAAGAGCGGCTCGGAGGGGAACTTGAAGGCAGTGGTGTTGCCATATATTTGCTGCCCTTGTCCTTCTAGACAGAAGTGGTCAAGCTGTTTGAGGATTTTTGGTGAATTTCTGCAGTGCATCTTGCAGATAGTACACACTACTGAGCATCCGCATAAATGCAACAGCCTTCAAAGAAACCTAAGTTCCCAAAGTATGAAGTATGGATTTCAGAAGAATATCTGATGCTACCATAGGTCTTTGAGGATCGTAGAATCTCTACAGTGTGTGTGCAGACCTTTTGGCCCATCAAGTCTGCACTGACCCTCCGAAAATTATTCTACCCTGACACCCTCTATCTACTACCCTATCCCTGTAGCCCTGCACTTGCCATAGCTAATCCACCCAATTTACTCATCCCTTGACACTATGGGCAATTGGCAGGGCCAAACCACCTAAGATGCACATATCTGGACTGTGGGAGGAAACCAGAACACCCAGAGAAAACCCACACAGACATAGAGAGAATGTGCAAACTCCAGAATTGAACCCAGATCCCTGGTGCTGTGAGGAAGGAGTGCTAACCGCTGAGCCACCATGCTGCCCTATACCATGCTGAGTGTCGATGTCGTGCACCCTTTTTGAAAGATTAGGTACCCTTTTGGATATGTCCTAGGCCATCTTTGAGAAAGGTCAGATGCCCTTTGGGAGAGGTCCTGAGTCCTTTGAGATTGTTAATAATAGACATGAATGAATGTAATAAAGAAGACACACTCATGGGAATTTTCAAGTTGATTGGAACTGTTAAGCTGCCTAGGGGCCTACAAGGTGATGGGAACTATCATGCTGACATGGAATGTAAATTTTCAGCCCTTTTTTGGAAAAGGAAAGCAGTTTGCAGTGTAAAAAAAGACAGCTGTTATACTCTGTTGACATAAGCCTGAAAGCTTTCATTATAGGAGTTGTGCTGCATGATTGATTTCACAACTTATCTTTACCGCAGTGGGATGTCTGTCAGTTCAGAGTTTCACTGGCAACTCCACATGCTTATAAAATTTTTGAAATGTGTTGATGATTATAAATTGTATTTTTTTGTGTAGGATTATGTAGTTGAATGAAGTTACGTGTAGTAAATGGATTTTATCAATAAGAGGGGCTTAAACAAATAATGCATTCATCAATATGGACATTGACAAACTTTATTTTGTTGCAGCATGGGTCCTGATTTATGTTCCGGGTGGATACCAGGCGAGTTGACATGGGTAGTGTAAGAAAAAGGGTATTGGGGAACATAGATTGCCACAAGGTTGGTGAAATGACTATAAAGAGCTATGGTGAGTGTGTAATGTGGCAAAAGCAATGTTTGTAGGGTATGGGGTCATGAGGGTTGACATTGACGGTGTAGGGGCCATGAGAGCGGGTTGATGGCATAAGTGTGCGTGGAAAGGTGAGAGACCATGGGGAATGTGTAGACAAACATGGTATGGATAGACCATGGCAAGTGTGTGGTAAGATGAGGGCATGTAAGAGGTGAGGGTTGAAGGTTTTTCTTATTTTATGTTTTTTTAACATATGTGACAAAATCCCTCTGCACCAAGGCAGGCCTTTCACACTCAGCAGAGCCTGCAGCTGCTCCAGGCTCTTCCTGAGCACAATAGTTCCAGCTCTAGCTATCCCCTGTCTCACAAGTTGGGTGTCCACATCTGGAAATTTTTTATGACTTCACACTCTAGACTTGGGAGTAAAAATGCAATCCCTTTATTAAAAGAATTATGGAAAACCAGATTTGGCTTGAGTTTGATGCACTCTGTGGTCAAATAGCCCACAGTCACTCACCAACGTTGCTCTCATGAAAAATGGACAGCTCATGGTACTATTTCAGATGAAGAAGAAGGTAAGTGCATCAGTATATAAAGTATTGAGCCCGAGAGAAACAGCTATTTCAGCATGATATTGCAAGTACCATGATAAGCATAAATAAAACCCTACACTGCAACAGCAGATAGAAGAGATGCACTGAAGTTGGCATGTCATAAATTCAGGAACTATTCAGGATCCTAATACGCTTGTACATAATCAGACAGGAACTGCTTCCATCGGAATTGTAAAGATCAACTGAGGGTATGTGAGCAAACTTGAATACAATGAACCAAACATGTTTCAAATCAGTAACTTTATTCCACCTGGCTCATGAAAGGGTGTCAATCAGACCTTCCCCCTGCCACATCCTCCTGTGTTGGCACATCACCAAACCACAGTGAATTTTCAGTCAAGTGGTAAGTGATTTTCTTCATGCGACTAACTCTTCATGAGACTTTAGATAGGCCTCTGCTGCAACCTCGTTCACTTTTTTACAGTGAACAAAAGCTAATTGTCAGCCGTGGTCGGGAAAAATGGGTCAAGAAAGCAAAAGCTCCTGAGTTCATGTAGCAAAATTTGAGCAATGCAATGTCGAAGATGAACTAATCCTGATAATAATTGGCTTTAACTATTTTACCACAGCCATCACCTGCTTTGGTTAATGAAATCATAGAATCTTCCAGTTTAGAAGCAGGCCAATGGGCTTTTAGAGAGATCCATCCAATGAAACTTGCTTTGCTTCCATTTCCCTGTTTGTTTTTTAAGTGTTCATCCAATTCCTTTCTGAAGGTTATGATTGAAGTTGCTTCTAGTAGTCTTTCATGCAATGCATTGAAGATCAGAATAACTCACTGCATAAAACAACTTTACATCTTGCCTCAAGGTTCATTTGCAATTATTTTGGGTCTGTGACCTCGGATGACTGACTGCCAGTGGAAATAGCTTCTCAGCATCTACTCTATCAATACCCTCCATAATTTTGAACACCATTACAAAATCATATGTGACCATGGAGCATGATAGCTCTATTTACCTCATCCATCTTGTTTTATTTCTTTTTCTCATTTGATCTCTAAACTGCTCTAGTTCCTGTAAACAAATTCTATTCCTGATGCAGCATACTATGCTTTTACAACCAGGTTGGAGAGATGTCATGAAGGTCATTTTAATTTCTATATATATAATATATATAAAAAACATGCTTAATCAGAGTAAGTTGGTGCAATGGGTCCAGAACATTAAATGTTGTTGGCTCACCTCATATTGAAGGCACTTAGCAACAACATGACAATGGGAGAAAAGATGTAAAATATCATTACAGTTTTGGGAATACAAAAGATCTTGCTGGGTCGGTCACATAGGGTGTAATGAGTTCATGTTGCACCAACATAAGCAATCTAGATTGAGACTTACGTGCCGTCCAGACAGAACAGTACACAGTTGGAGATACTTTGTAATGTGGCACAAGTCTATTCTTCCTGCAGTACCATCATTCTATTAATGCACAATATCAGAAACAGTGTAGGCTTGTGCATGCTCTCCAGGTATACCCAAGATGCAGAAGAAATTAAAAATTTACACTTCTTCGGTAGGGAAGGGGAAGTAAGTTTCTATTCCTCACAGATATGGACTATATGTTACTACTGCAACCAATGACTCCTCTGTCCCTGGCTCCAAAACCAGAACAAATACAGTCAGACATTTTAAAGTCATGAACCAATACACTGACTGTCTTCTCTTAAGTGGGCCTCTTGTGATGCAGTGGTAGTGTCCCCACCCACAGATCAGGATCCTCATGTTCAAGTCCCACCCGCTCCAGAACTGTGTAGTAATATCTCTCTGAACAGGTTGATTAGGAAAAATAAGTTAGTAAAATCAGCAGCACAAAAGAACTCAGTTTAGCTCAACAAATTGACATAAGTGTTTACACGTCATCTTACTTCTGAATCAAGAAGCCATGGGTTCAAATGTCATTCCAGAGAACAATGCACATCATCCAGGCTGACAGTTGGTGTGGTACTCAGTCAGTTCTGCGCTGTTGGAGTGGCTGTCTTGTGAAAGAGCCACTAGGCCAAGGTGCTGTTTGCTGTCTTAGATTAACGTAAGTGTTCCCATGACACAATTTCAAGAAGAATGCAAAGTTATTCTCCCCAAACACCTGGCCAAGATTTAGCCCTCAATCAACATTACAAAACAAAAATTGCAGGAAACCAAACAAAGCAGAAATATTCAATATATAGGGCAGCATTTGTAGGGAAAGAAAAAGAATTAATGTTTTAGGTCATTAATTAAGATGGAAGTTCTGGTGCAGTATCATCTTCTGTTTTACAGTGAATGAAACACTCTGCACAACTCAGTCCCACTCTAATTAGACTTTGTTATTCCATTAAGTATAGATTCCATAGCAGCTCAACTCATCTACTGAATAATTACAAATTATGTATAATTTAAGTGATTCAACAAGTAACAGGTCGACTAATATTTATGTACTCAGACAGCAGTAAAATTCTTCATCGAACAGGCTATATGTGTAAACTAAATCATTTGCTAATTAACAAATCTGGGAGAAATAAGATTCGGTATCTTAACTGCCAGTTTGGTTATGTGGAGGCAGGGGGAGATACAGAGAGCAATTATACTGCTTAAGTTCTGTAGGTCATGAAACTACATAACATATGACTACAAATTCCACAATGATGTTCACGGAGTGTTGCACAAACAAAGAACTTCACCTGGTAACACTGGTGGTCAAAGGGAATCATTCTATCAAATTCAGCAACGCTACCTTTACAAACTATCCGACTGTATTCTTCTGCGGGAACAGGGTATTCTTGTAGATTTTTTGTTTTGGGAGATTGACAATTAAGATACTGTTGTTTGAGTGGTTACAATTCAACTGTTTTGATGGCCTGCTTTGTATATTAATTCAAAATCTAATAGATTCAATTTTAAACATTTGTGCGTATAAAACGGATCAAATCTACCTGGTAATTACATTGCAATTCTAAATCTAGTTTAGTTATTACTATTCGTTTCTTTTCATGCTTCAAATACAACTCCTGCTAAATTCTGCACTTGCCAATCTCCCACATCTCTTCTTTCCCTTTCACTTCTCAACACTCACCTTAAAAGTGACTTTTAAAAAATTAATTCATGGGATGTGGGCATCACTAGCTCTGCCAGCATTCACTGCAATACTCTCAATGCCTTTGAGAAGGTGGTGGTGAACTGTCTTCTTGAACTGCTGCAGTTCATTTGGCGTTGGTGGGACTACGATGCAGTTAGGGAGGGAGTTGCAGGAATTTGACCCAGTGGCTTGAAGGAACGATGATATATTTTCAAGTCAGGACAGCAAGTGGCTTAGGGGGGACTTGCAGGTGCTGGTATTGCCTTGCATTTGCTACCCTTGTCTTTCTAGATGGTAGTGATTGAGTGTTTGGAAGGTATTGTTTGAGGAACCTTGGTGATTTGCTAAACTGCATTTTCTGGATGGTGCCTATAACTGTTACTGAGCATCATTGGTGGAGGGAGTCAATGTTGAAGTTGTTGTATGGGGTGTCAATCCAGTGGGCTACTTTGTTCTGCACAGTTTCAAGCTTCTTGAGTGTTGTTGGAACTGCAGTTGTCCAGGAGTATCCAATAACACTTCTGACTTTTGCCTCATAGGATGTGGACAGGTTTTGGGGAGTCAGGAGGTGAGTTACTCACTGCAGGATTTCTAGCCACTGAGTCTACTCTTAAAGCTGTAGTATTTATATGGTTGATCAAGCTGAGTCATTGGCCAATGGCCCTAGGATGTTGGCGGGTTTAGCAAAGAAAATGAAATTGAATGTGAAGGAGACATAGTTAGTCTCGTTTATAAACAGGAAGAAAGTGTTCGTTTTTGATTTTGACCTAAGACCCACAAAGGATTTTTCTGCCACAATACAATAGATATCAGATGACTGTAAGATCAGAACCTTTATCCTGTTTGAGAGTTGAAATATAGTTTTTCTCTGTCTGTAAGATGCAGCCTTAAGGGGACCAACCTCCAGGTAAGATATCCCATTGCAAATGTTCAGCAGCTTTTGGGTTATATTTAATTAAATAACATTTTCCAAGGTAGAAAGGTTTATGCAATAAGACTTGGCACTAGCAGGTCAGCAAATTTTGCTTCACTGAATTAATAGAAAATTTGAAATGGTTCATGATCATTTCTATGCCACGTCACTGACTGTTAAAATCAATGATCGTATTTTGTTGACAATGAATAAATTGTTAAACCTGAAACAAAAACTGCTAAACCACTCTGGATTACAATGCTGAATACAGTTTAAATGGTGATGGGTACAGATGTGCCTTTAACAAATGTCGCTAGAATAACAGGTCCTGCTGTAAATGAGCCCCAGAATTTGGTGCAGTAGTTATCAGTTTATCTGGCAATTGATCAGTTTTAGTAACAAGGGCTGTGCTTTTGTTTTTAAACATTTTGATAGATCTTTTAGTGAATTATTTCTCATTCCAAACTTTCCAGTGGGCTTCTGATTGGTCAAAATTCTGGAACTTCCTCTCTAAATGCACCGTGGCGATGTAATGGACTGCAATGACTCAAGAAGGCAGCTCACCACCAAGGTCAATTTGGGATATGTGAAAAAATACTGGCCCAGCCAGTGACACCCACAACCCATTCCCCTGGAGTTATGGAGGAATCTTATGGTGAGGAAAAGTGCAATTGATCCTCCAGCAGTCTGTCATCTGCTGTGTTCAGAAGGGATGCATTACTTGTTTTTTATATTTTTCACCAGAAGCTGAGGCTTGGGATAATCTGGGTGAAACCATCACTCTTGTTCTAAGTCTAGTCCATATTATGGGACCTGGAACTGTATCCAAAACAACACCTCCCCCTGCCAACTAATTAACCTAGTGGTATAGGTTTTTATGAATGCTAAGATTCAAAAGCTGCTAATCATACATGCGAATAGATAAATCATATAGCACATTTATATTTAAATTGTATGGCTTGACAACTCACTCACTGGAAACCAGTGAAAACCAATGGCCCAAAATTCCAGCTTGTATCAAGAGTCATCATTGCCAGCTGTCCCTCGAGTTGTCCACTAAAAATTGTGGGCTTTTGATTTATTTTGATTTGATTATTATTGACACATGTTCTAAGATGCAGTGGAAAGTATTGTTTTGCACGCTATCCATACAAATCATACCTGAGATATGTATACCAGGGTAATAGAACAGTATGCAGAATATTGTGTTACCGTTGCAGAGAAGGTGCAGAGAGAGATCTACTCTATATAAAAGTTTTGTTCAAAAATACGATAACCATGGGGAAAGAAGCTGTTCTTAATCTGTACATGTTTTCAAACTTTTTTATCTTCTGCCTGATGAAAAAGGCTTGAAGAGAATATAACCGGATGGGAAGGGTCTTTTATTATTTTGGTTGCTCTCCCAAGGCAGCAGGAAGTGTTGACAGAGCCAATGGAACAGAGGCTGGTTTGCATAATGGACTGGGCTAAGTTCACAACTCTCAGTAATTTCTTGTGGTCTTGGGCAGAGCAGTTGCTGTACCAAATGGTGAAACATCTGGATAGGATGCTTTCTGTGGTGCATTATTAAAAATCATTGTGGGCATGCTGAATTTCATTAGCCTTCTGAGGAGGTAGAGGTGTTTGTGTGCTTTCATGACTAGTATTGATATGGATGGACCAGGACAGATTGTTGGTGGTGTTCACTCCTAGGAACTTGCAGGTCTCAATCATATTCACCTCAACACCATTGAAACAGGCAGGGGCATATCCTTCACTCTGCTTCCTGAAGGTGATGACCAGCTCCTTCATCTTACTGACATTGAGGGAGAGATTGTTGTCTTTCACAATACCATTAAGCTCTCTACCTCTTTCCTGTGCTCTGTCTCATCTTTGCTTAAGATCTGACTCACTATGGTGCTGTCATCAGCAAATTTGTAAATGGAGTAAGAGCTGAAATTGGCCGCACAGTCATGAGTGTATAAGTATAGTAAGGGGCTGAGTACTCAGCCTCACGGGGCACCACAGTTGAGGATTATTGTGGAGGTGGTGTTGTCATCTATCCTTACTGATTTGTGTCTGCGGGTCAACAAGTTGATCCAGTTGCAGAGAGGGGTGCAGAGTCCTAGATCTTGGAGTTTGGAGACGAGTTTTGTTGGAATTATGGTGTTGAAGGTGGAGCTAAAGTCAATAAATAGGAGTTTGACATAGGTGTCTTTGTTATCCAGATGTTCCAGGGATGAGTGCAGGGCCAGGACGACGGGAGCTGTTTTGGAAGTATTATGACAGTAGGCAAATTGTAGCAAATCAAGGCAACTTGAGAGGCTGGAGTCGATATGTGTCATTACTAACCTGTCAAAGCACTTCATAATGATGGAAGTCAGATCCACTGAGTGGTAGTCATTAAGGTATATTTCCTGATTTTTTTTGGCATTGCGATGATAGTGATCTTCTTGAAGCAGCTGGGAACCTCCCATTGTAGTAAGGAGAGGTTAAAGATGTATGTGAATACACCCACTAACTAGTCCGTGCAGGGTCTGTGTCCATGGCTGGGGACTCCATTTGGGTTCACTCTCAAAAAGACCGATCTGATGTCTGCAGCAGTGAGTGGGGGAACAGGTGCACCTGGGGATGCTGGGGCAGGTAACATCATTTCACTGACCAGTTGGGAATGAGCACAGAATACATTGAGCTCACTGGGGACGGATGCTTTGTTTCCTTGGGTTATCATGTGACTGAACAGGTGATTTGATTCTTGACTCCCAGATCTTTGGGGGCAGGATGTCTCATGATGTAGTGGAATCCTGGCCTATGGGTAGAAAACAGGCAGATTGGTTGCTTGGGGAGCCACATATTAAGATAAGCATGATTCTGCATTTCCTTTTTAAAAATTTCTGCAGCTCTTTTGAAGAACTGAAGGCCGTATCTACTGACTGCCCCAATACACCGAGGGTTTGTAGCTGGTGTGAGTTACCAGGTTTTCCAGAGAAATTCTATCTTTTGAAATTTCCTTAAACTTCAGTTAGTTGGGGGCCTTAAATAAAGCTCCAAACCTTTATCAAGATTTGATAAATTCAGAACGGAGCTGTTAGCTTCTCCCAAAAGGTTTCCTTGCTCGATCAGCAGAAGAAGTTTGAAATAGTCTCTTTGTAAGTCTTTAACTCTACCATTCACTCTCCCAGTGGATCAAAGTTGGCAAGGCTGAAGTGTTCTTTTATGTACCCTCAAGCTGCCATACAGATGACTCAGTGCCTATGCCAATATGAAATGGACAGTAGAGAATGGCAATCAGCTCAGTCACATTAGATAAACCAGGCTGACAACTAAAAATTGATTTACATCTAAATTGTGTGCCTTCCAAAAGAGAGGTGCAGCATATCCATATTATTGCAGTATCGAAAACACTAGGAGTCTTATGGCTATTCACAAGTCAACTTACCATTTTGTCTTGATATTAGACAGTGAAGTTACACTCCAAGCCAAAGGGTGCATGCAATCGGGTTTTAGATGTGATCAATGAAGCTGAGTTGCAAATCCTAAATCTGTAGTAGCCACATGTTTGTTTGATATCCGTTCCAGAATTCTAATTTAACAGCTTAAATGCCTTCGAGTGTCTTATTCAATTCTTGGCCTCAGTCATTGATTTTATTTCTTCCAGAGTACTGAGGACAATTCATCAATAATGCCCTGCTGTTGTCAATGGATAAGAGCAGGCATATGACACCGTGAAAGGCTTTGAACGATTCACATGAGCACTGACTGCATACAGCACTATAACAGGAAGTCCCACATTTCGTTTACAAGGAAAACTAATTGATCAAAAGACAAAGCGAGTGTGAGACAGCAACTTCTACGGGAAATGTTGGGAGGAAAAAGGGAGTTGTGAAGAAGACCACAGCTGACAAAGATAATGGAAAATTATCAAATTGAAAACACATTGAAAATGTAAACCACAAGCACTCAAAATAATGAATAAAATTCTGTCAACATCATGGTGTCATGGTTTCCTGTTGTCCAGTAGCAAATGTAAAGAACATAGAGTTCTTTGCAAATAATGAAACGTAGAAAACAATGAGCAGTTCTGTTCAACAGAAACTGTAAATATGTTCATCAGAATGCAATAATAACTGCACTATAATAGAGGAACCAAATTGTGAGATCCTTCCACCTAGCTTGGGCCTGAGCAGTTCATTTGTTGCTGTTGGTGGTGAGATATCAATGTTGTCATAATCTTCCCTGATTTGATGTAGGTCCTCATACATGTCCTCTCCGAATCCATGGTAATACGCACTGTTGTTGTGTCCCAACAACAGATCTATGATAGACTTGAACAAAACCTGAATTCCAGAAGTGATGTGAGAGTGACTGCCCTCAACAACACAGCTGCATTTGACTGAGAACGGCAACAATGGGCCCCAGTAAAACTGGTGTGGATGGGTACTGGGGGAAAATTTTCTGCTGGTTGGAGTAATAGCTGGCACAAAGGAAGATGGTTAGATGGTTGGAAGTCATTCCAGGACATCTCTGCAGGAGTTCCTCAGGGTAGTGTCCTATGCTCAACCATCTTCAGCTACTTCATCAAAGTCCTTTCCTGCATCATAAGATCAGAAGTGGAAATGTTTGCTGATGATTACACAATATTCAGCACCATTCACCACTCCGCAGATGTTGAAGCAATTCCTGTCCAAAAGCAGCACGACCTAGACAATATCTAGGTTTGGGCCGACAAGTGACAAGTAACATTCCGCACACAATTGCCAGGCTATGACCATCTCCAACAAGAGGCAATCTAACCATTCCCCCTGACATTCAATAGCGTTACCATTATTGAATTCCCTACTATCAACATCCTGGGGGTGGCTATTGACTAAATGTTCAATTTGATCAATCATAAAAATACTTTGGCATCAAAAGCAGACTTGAGACTAGAAATTCTGCATTGTGTAATTTATATCATAATCTCTCATTGATTGTCCCTCTTTGATTTGTCATAATTCACAAGGTACAAGCCCACAGTGTGATGGAGCATGTTGTGCAAAGGAATTAGGACCCTAGGGCAACCTTGCGATGATGTCATGGACCTGCAAGTCACTGTGTATAAACACCACAGTGGATGGATTAGAACAGTCTGGAAAAAGCATGAAGAAAATAGGTAAGTCATTAACAACTGTAACTACAAGTCAGAGCCTAGTGTATTTATGAGTGTCATGTTTTGCCATATTAATATTAATGTATCATAAATAGTGTTGCTCTGAAGTCACTGTCTAAAAATAAGGGATAAGCCTTTTAGGATGAGGAGAAATTTCTTCATCCAGAGAGTGGTAAGCGTGTGGAATTCTTTGCCACAGAAAGCAGTTGAAGCAAAACATAGGATGTTCTTAAGAAGGAAATAGATATATTTCTTACCGGCTAAAGGGATCAAAGAATATGGGGAGAAAACAGGGTGTGGAGTCGGATGATCAGTCTTGATCATATTGAATGGCAGTGCAGGTTCAAAAGGCCAAATGGCTTACTCCTGCCCCTATTATTCGAAGTCTGAGCCTAAAGACAGTCCTTGATGGAAAAACACCTCCCCTTTTGCCCAATAAGGACAACTTCAACAACAGATCAAGACCACCTAAGACGAAGCTCCCAATCAAGCATGTTAAATGTACACCCTTTGCACAGTTGAGCAATATGTAAAACCTACATAACGCACTGCATCAACTAATCCAGGCTCCTTCAATGGTTCCTTCCAAATCCCTGACGTCAAACCTCAAAGTAAAGGATAACAGAGACATGGCAACATTACCACATCTAAGTTCCCCTCCAGGTCACACACCATCCTGACTGGAACTACATGAAGTGATCCTTAGATAACAAGGTGTGGGGAAGGGAAGGCCCGAAACGTCAAGTTTTCCTGCTCCTATGATGCTGCTTGGCCTGCTGTGTTCATCCAGCCCCATGCCTTGTTAACTCGGATTCTCCAGCATCTGCAGTACCTTTTATCTCTGAAGTGATCCTTAAGTGTTTCTGGGTCAAACCCCTGGAACTCCATTCCAAAGAGCACTGTTGGTATATTATTATACTTTAGGGACTTCAATTATTCAATATTGGAGTTCACCATCACCTCAGTAAGGGCAATTAAGAATAAGCAATGAATGCAGGCCTTACTATTAATACTGACATCCCCATGAGTGGATTTGAAAAATGAAATTCTGTCAGGAAAGTTCTGTGACCTTAGAGCTTCCAATGGGGTAGGTTGCAGACAGTTTGTGCAAGAAACAGGTGTGATGAGTCCTTAACATAGGCCATTCAGCCCATTGGATCTGCTACTCCATTCAATGAGGTCATGGTTGATTAGGCAATCCTGACCGTCACTTTCCGGCCTTTCCCTCACAACTCTTGATCCTCTGTCTTTCTCAGCCTTCAATATACTTAATGACCTAGCCTCAACAGCCCTCTATGATAAAAAAATCACATAGGTACACTACACTGTAAAAGAAGAGTATTGTCCTCACCTCTGTCTTAAATGGGAGACTCTTTAGAATTAGAATCCCTACAGTGTGGAAACAGGCCTTTTGGCCCAACAAGTCCACACTGACCCTTGGAACATCCCACCCAGACCCAACCCCCTCTAACCCACGCACCCCTGAACACTATGAGCAATTTAGCATGGCCAATCCACCTAACCTGCACATCTTTGGACTGTGGGAGGAAACCAGAGCACCCGGAGGAAACCCATGCACACACAGGGAGAACGTGCAAACTCCACACAGACAGTCACCTGGGGCAGGAATCAAACCCCGGACCCTGGCGCTGTGAGGCTGCAGTGCTAACCACTGTGCTGCCTGAAAATGAATTTTAATCCTTCCTTTACTCTGAGATTATGACCTCTGGTCCTACACTCTTCAACAGGAGAGAATAACTTCCCTGCATCAACCATGTTAAACCCCCTAAAAGCCACTTATTTGTTTCAATTGTTCTCCTCGTCTATTCTTCTAAACTCCAGGGAGTATAAGCCCAACCTACTTAACCTCTGTTCACAAGAAAATCCTTCCATTTCTGGAATCAACCCGATAAACCTTCTCTGGATTGACTCCAATGCTAGTATACCTTTTCTTAGATAAGACAAGGGGCACAAAACTGTTCATGGTATTCTAGGTATTGTCTGATTAGTGCCATGTACACTTTTAGTAAGACCTCCCTATGTTTATATGCCTTTCCCTTTGAAATACATGCCAATGGTCAATTCAACTTCCTTATCATCTGCTGAACTTGTATGTTAGGTTTTGGTGATTCAAAGGTTCCAAAGGATCACTCTGTGCTGCAGATTTTTGTAGTATTTCCTCATTTAAATAACATGCTAAAGTGCATAACCTCACATTTTCCCACATAATGTTTCATTTGCCAATTTTTTTCCCACTCACTTAATCTGTCCATACCCCCTTTTGTGTCATCCATTAATTTGGCAATAGTACATAGTAAATATTCGCTCCTTTCATCTAAGTTATTAATACATTATGAACAATTGTAGCTCTGGCACTGATCTCTGTGGTGCTCCTCTAGTTAAAGGTTGCCAATGTGAAAATGCTGCCTTTATCCCAACTTTCTGTCCTCTGTTTGTTAGCCAATGCTCTGTCTATGCTGATATACTTTACTCAACACCATGGGCTCTAACCTCATTAAGTAGCCTTGTGTGGGCATCTTATTAAACCCCTTTAATAAAACAGATATCTTACCTCTACTTGTTCCTCTTTATCTACCATGCCTGCTAACTCCTCAAAGAATTCTAATAAATTTGCCATTTCCCTATCATGAAGCCATGCTGACTCTGCTTGATTATAATAAGTATTTATAAATGTTCTACTAATGAAATAACCTATTTTGCTATGTATTTTCCTTATAGTATTTGCATGCTGGAGATTACAACCGTAAAACCCTTTTGAAATATTGTATGGAAAGGAATAAAAATACATGTCCATACCAAGATCCTGAATGTCATAAAGTGGCAAATGACCTGGCTAATTCCCTTTAGTGTGTTGATTGATGAATATATATATTGGCCAGGGCACTGTGTGAATCTCCCTGACCCTTTTCAAATATCACAATATTCCCTCCATGCTATGCTATCATGTTAGATCAGATTACGAGTTCAAGTCTCTAAAGTAGGACTATGATCCCACAATTTTCTGAACCTCAGAAGAAAGCCAAGGCTGACACCAAGCAATTGTGATCCTGTCATTGACTTCCCAAAGCAGAGAAATTTAATAACGTATTGTGGAAAGAACTTGATTTATGTTAATAACTGAAACCTCAGTTAGCCTTTTATAAATATGCTCAGACAAAATTAGCTTTGTTTCAGAATTTATTGGTGGTTCATTTAGAATTTTGGTTATAAAGGCAAAGAGCCTTTATTATGATAGGATTGGAAAAGAAGAAGTCTTGCTCTCTCATGCTTAAGCGAACCATCACCTGGAGTAGGGTGTGCAGTTTTTGGTGTCCATATCTAAGAAAAGATACACTTGTTTCAGCTGCATTCCACTGAAATGTTCACTAGGTTGATTCAGGCTAAGAGGGTTGCCTGATGATGGAGATTGAGTAAATTGGGCTTCTACTCGAGTCGGGAAGAATGAGATGATATCATTCAAAATTGCAAGATTCTGAAGAAGTTTGAAAGGGTAGACATTGAGAAGTTGTTATCTCCTGTCTGTGGAATCTAGAATATGGGTGATCATCTTCAGAATAAAGGATTAACGATTTAGGACTGAAATGAAAAGGAATTTCTTTAAGCAGCAGGTTGTGACTCATCACAATTTTTATCATGTGTTTTCTATCATTTAGCGTATTCAAAGTTGATTCAGACATATTTTGATCTCTGTGTGAACTAAGGGATATAGTATTTGTCTGGGAATTGGGATTTAAGTAGAAGGTCTGCCATGATTGTGTTGAATGGTGGAGAAGTCTTGAGGATATACGTGTTCCACTCCAGCTGATATTTCTTATGTCCTTAGGTCATTAAGAGGAGAGTAATAACCTATTCTGACAAGAAAAATAGTGAAAGTTGCTCCATTACCAATATATGAGAAGGTAACAACTTTCAAGACCCTGAAGGATCTTAACAGGGTCAACACAGAGAGAATGTTTTCTCTTACAGGAGAATCTAGAGCTAACTTAAAGTCACCACACACTTGCCAGATTGTCAAACTGCTCTATCATTAGAGAGCCAACTGGTGGTAGTTTAATCTGAGAGTTGCCGCAGGGGGAGAGGTTGAGAAGAAGAGTGCTGAATGGTACTTTCAGATGGTGTGGGAATTGAACGCATACTGTTGGTGTCAGTTTGCTTCACAGAGCAGCTCTTTTGCCAACTGAACTAACCTAGGACTACAGGTCACTGTCTACAAATAAGGGGGTCACCTGTTTAAAACATAGATGAGATGAGGTTCACTGAGTTGATCCCAGTTATAGAGGGATTTTCTTAGGGTACTTGGCAGGGTAGATGCAGAGAGGTCATTTCCTCTTGTGGGAGAGCCTAAAACTGGAAGGCATAATCTCAGAGAAAGCAGTCATCCAGTTATGACAGAGATGCGGAGGAATTTGTTTCCTCTGAGTCAGTGGAATTCTTTACTGCAGAGATCTATCAAGGCTGGAACATTAAGTATACTCAAGACTGAGAAAGACAGTTTTCTAGTCATTAAGGGAATCAAGTGTTACGGGAAAAAGGCAAGAAATTTGAGTTTAGGATTTTCGGATCAGCCATAATCTCACTGAATGGCAGAATGAACTCAATGAACTGCATGGCCTACCTTTGCTCATACTTCTTATGGTATTGGGTAAAATGGACTACCAAATGGACAGCAACAATTCAAGTTGGTAGCACATCACTATCCTTTCAAGGACAACTAAGGATGGACAATAAATAAAAGCCAGCAACGCATTCCATGAATTAATAAAAAGAATTCTCATAGAGGGTAGTGAGTCTTTGGAACTCTCTTCCTAATAAAGCAGCGATAGCAAAGTCTTTGAATATTTTTACAACATCGTTGAATAGATTCTTAGAAAGCATGTAAATGAGATATTATTGGGGGTAGGGAGGAATGTAGATTTGAGGTTGCAATTAGATCAGCCATGATTTTATTAAGTGGTGAAGCAGAATCAAGGGGCAAAATGGCCTACTCCTGTTCCTTGTTTGTGTATTTATGTGTAATATGATTGGATTCGCAAACTAATACATAAAACAACTTCCTGTGCACAATTGTTCAATTTCCTAATATTTGAAATTGCCTGCACTGAGGCTTTTCTGTCAGATTCTGGTATGAAAATGAAAGGTATACATTTGTGTAATGTCTTTCACAATCTCAGAATGTTCCAAAGCACTTTACGGTCGGTGATATCATTTTGAATGTTGTCACTGGTGTGATGTAGGGAAATGTAGCAGCCGAATTGTACAAAACGCAGTGTAATAATGTCCATATGATCTTAGTTTCCATGGGATCTTTACACTGATCTAAGTTGGCAGTTGCAACCTCAGTTTGACAGCTCATTTGAAAGGTGGCATCTCTTGTAGCAAGTCTGTGACCTGGCACTTGATCCCTCAGTCAAGGGTGTGTGACCAATTCTGCCACCTAGTGAGACCATGTTCTTTACCATCCAATGAGGTTGTGAGAGACAAACTGAACATTAGAAAATGTGCCAGGCTACTTCACAAGAGCATTATCAAACAAAATTTGATGCTGAACCCTGTAAGAAGATATTAGGACAGATGACCAAACTGAGTTATGTTTTAATGAGCATCTTAAATGAAGAGAACTAGTTAGAGATGGCGAAGAGTTTCCAGAATTTGAGGTCCAGGCAGCTGAAGTCCTAATCAGTGATAATAGAGTGATTAAACTTTGTGATGTGCGAGAGGAGAAAATTGGTGAAAAATAGAAATTTTGCAGAGGGTTGGTGGAGGCAATAGAGTTAGGGTGGTTGTTATTTTTTATTTGTGTGTGTGACGCTAGATAAGGGAGCATTTGTTGCCAATTCCTAATTACCCTTGAGAATGTGGTGTTGACCTATCTTCTTGAACTACTGCAGTCCATGTGGTGTTGGTTTATCCACAGCGATGTTGAAAAGGGAGTTCCAGGATTTTGATCCAGTGACAACAAAAGAACAGGGATGTAGGGCAGAATTTTATAGGGGGTTTACTTACATGGGCTATGGCAGGATTTGTAGCAGAATCAGATGAGAAGCCCAGCAAGGACTATCTCGACATCAGGAGTCTCTCACTGTGTCTTTTATGCTTTTGCCAAGTGGTGAAGTGAGTTACCGATTAAGGGAGATTAGTGTTTGTTATATGCTTTATTTACATCACAGACTCTCCTCACTGATATTCAGCTTTCCACCTCACCAAACATACTGAGAAAGCTGGATATCAAGAAGCCTTGGCATGGAAATCACAGCGGCTACCTGGTGACTTCAGCTTTCCCCTGGCGGTGAGGACCCTCCATGTTGCTATGCACCAAACAGCATCTCAGATCACGATCCATGGATACCAGCTACACACACCCATCATCCGTTTTCCCTCAGGATGATTTAGGGAAACTCCTGGTCCTTTCCCATGAAGATGGTGGCTCGATCCCATGGATCCTTTCACTCCTCCCTTCTCTCTATCTACCCCTGTTGATGGACCTTATTTTGGGGGCTGCCTGTCTATGCTGTGTCCATCAGCTGTCCCAACATTTTTGGCCAATGACATAGACAGATACCCATGATGCCAGGACAACTGTTGTCCCCTCGCACACCTATATTTGAAAGTTAGTTCTCATTCCTTCTGAGACAAAAAAAATTATTCATTTGAAAAACACTGCATTCATAAGAGAAATGAATCCCTACAGTGTGAAAACAGGCCATTTTACCCATCAAGTCCGTACTGACTGCCCAAAGAGCATTCTACCCAGATGCACACCCCCATCCTGTACCTCCCACATCTAATGCACCCAGCCTACACATCCCTGGATACTAAGGGCAATTTAGCATGGCCAATCCACCCAGCCTGCACAACGCTGTACTGTGGGAGGAAACCCACACAGACAGGAACAGTAATCCCAAGGCTGGAATTGAACCTACGTCTCTGGCACTGTGAGGCAGCAGTGCTAACCAGTGAGCCACCAAGATGTCCCACAAGTACTGGTGTGTCCAATAAATCTTTTCATTACCCTGATAGATGGCTAGTTTCCACCATAGCACAATCAAATGAGGTATCATGCTACACAGGAAATGTTAAACATGAAACGATAAGGGAACAGAGTTTTAAATTTCCAACAAAGGGCAACGGCAGATTGCCAATGCTTGTTCGGGTGCACAGCCACCTTTTACAGTGACACAGACATAATGGACATTGGTCTTTCAGCAGATATCTACTGAGAGGGGAGTTGATCCAGGATTGGAATGTATGATGGGGATGTAATCAGACATGAGGGATGCCATAGGGATGAAATAGGCAATTAATGAGGTAAGTTTGGTAAGGTATTGTGAGAAATCTCACTGGGCCTTGCAGTTAGAGTCCCTTCAAAAATCCTGACATTTTTATATTTGGTAAAAAGAACGCAAGATTTAGCCGAACGTAGGAAAACAAGATGGAATGTGTCTTGAAGACAAACTTGCAGGGAGTATTATTCTTATGCACCCATGGACCTAGTTCTTTTATTAGTGGAGACCATGGGTTTGGGAGGTGCTGTTCATGTGATACCATGGACATATTACAAACAAAGACCTGATTTTTGATAATGAAGTGCTGGCACACCAGGAGTCATTGCTCACCTGTGAAGATAGGGGTGTTTCGTAAACTGGACATGGTCTAAGTTCGAATGCAGGCAGCAGACTTTTGGTTGAACTCAACTTTACACAGAGTTGAAGGCCAGAGAGCATTGGAATGGGAGGCACAATAAAGGCTCGATCTATTTGGTCACGAGTTTTCCCAACTCTTCACGAGAAGCTATCAACGAAACAGAGCAGAAGTAAGATGGAGCCACCATGCATGTTCATGTGCCAGAATATTCTATGACTTTGAGTATTTTCAAAGCCAAAAGAACATGTTTGATACATCTGATCAATGGGCACAGCGAGCATGTGATAGAAAGCGCTGTGTTTCATCTCCAGGTACAATCTAATCAAAATAATCTCTCATCAATCCAATAGTGTGAAAACTACTTTAGCTCTGCTAGATGCTGTTGGTCTATGTAATTTTTAACTCAAGGTTAGTAAGTAGATATCAGTATGCCATGTTTACATGAATATACTTGAACAGACGAAAAAGTATAAACTAAAATAATTCAATTTATTTACTAGAATATTTGGAGAATGCTAAACTGTATTCTGTGGGAATTTTTGGTGTTAGGTCTTATGGTTTTTAAAATTTGGTATATTAAATATTATGCATTTTCACTAAGAGAACTTGCATTCATGTAGCATTTTCAAGAGATTCTAAAGTTCTCACAAAATTGCAGGAGTAGGCCTTTGGCCACTTGACCCTGCTGCACCATTCAATAAGACCATGATCAATCTTGTTTTATTTTCAAGTCTACATTCCGGCCTATATCCAATAAACTTTTACTCCCTTGTTTTTCAAATTCTAACAAACCCATTCTCCTGCCTTCTCTCTGTAACCCTTAATTTTTAAAAAAATCATTAACAGGATGAGGGCATTACTGACCAGGCAGCATTTATTGCCCAGAGGGCAGGTAAGAGTCAACCATATTGTTGTGGGTTTGGAATCACATGTAGGCCAGACCAGGTGAGGATGGCAACATCCTTCCTTAAAGGAGATTTGTGAACCAGATGGGAATTTCCTCCAACAATTGTCAATTGTCAATTGACAATTGACTCATGGTCATCATTAGACTGTTAATTCCAGATAATTATTGAATTCAAATTCCACCATCTGCCACAGGATTTGAACTTGGGTCCCAGAATGTCATCTGGGTCTCTGGATTAACAGTCTGGTGATAATACCACTAGGCCATTGCCTCCCCACGTAGTATGAGTATAGCTTGAGGTGAACAGATTGATACATTAGAAAAATATAGTGCAAAAAAAACTTGCCGTCTAGCAACTGGACTCCAACGTCATTAAAAAAAACATACAAAAGGTCAGGTAGTGTGTGCAGATTCAGTCAATGCAAAAAAAAAGTGCTCTTAGTTTAGAGATAGTAGGAACTGCCGATGCTGGAGAATCTGAAATAACAAGGTGTA
>JAHRHZ010000029.1:7274500-7317770 GCA_024137785.1 Ginglymostoma cirratum
TGATGCTGCTTGGCCTGCTGTGTTCATTCAGCTCTACACCTTGTTTGTTCTTAGTTTAGTAGTCTTCAAGAAGTCAGTGCTCAGGAAAAAAATATCCCAGGTGGCTTAAGAGAACAACATCTATGCACAAAACTGCTAGAATTTGAGGGTATGGAAAAGCCAGGTGATTGCTCTGGAATTGTCTAGAAGTCAATAAGGAGAAAGCTCAAAACCTCTCACAGCCACAACTGAAGAAGGAACTATAAACTGAAGGCAGCATGCCCCCTAACTGAGGTTTGAGTATCTGCAAGGTTGATGTTGAGGGTAATAGAGTCAAATATTTACTCCTGATATTTGTAACAAGACTGATTCACCTTGTTTAGTGTAATATGATTAGTAATTCTTTCCTCCCTTGTATAACCGCAATGATGTTGAAGCTCTTTTGATAACAATACATTGGCAACATCTTGTGGCTATGTTCAGTGATTTACTATAATGGTAAACAAAATTGCAGAAATAAGATATAAAACAAAATATCAAGCCAGGCGTCACTCTGGGATCTGACCAATCAGATACTGTCATAAAATTATATCATAATATTGGGAAACTACCAGTGCATCGCAAACCTCTTTTTTAAAACCAGCCTGATCAGATAGGTCATTACACATTTGAGATGGGAAGGACTCAAACTCCTTCCCGGTCAACAGGGCCACTAACTCTGCACCGCAAGCCCCTCTGAATTTCTTGACATGAGATTGTAGACATTTTCTAATCAACCTGTTCAAAGATATGTTATTACATATCTCTGGAGCAAGTGGGACTTGAACCCTGGGCTTCTTGCCCAGAGATAACACTGTCATTTGGCACAAGGGAACTTCAGAATTAAACAAACAGTGACCAAAACCCGTGTTCCTTTAACAATAATCATTAACAACCATTAACATTAACAAACATTAACAACATTAACAACAACTACAAAGGATTTCGGGAGTACTCTGACCAAATCTCATGAGTATGTGCAGCACAACTTGAAGTTTTTAATACTGTCCATCCAGAAATGAGCTTCTTTTATTTTTAAATAGAATCAAAGTGGAGAACTGAGCAGATTTGGCAACATCTGTAGAGAGAAAAAGCTAACATTGAGCCCAGTGACTCCATGCCAGAACCACAAATAACCAGGAAAATGTGGTATCCACGCCAATGACAAAGTGAATAGAATACATGGAGACAGTGCTGAGTGAGAACAGGAGAGAGAAAGGAGAGGCAAACATAGGAACCGCTGATAAGCCAGGAGAGAAACAAATGTGATGGGAGCAAACCATACAAGACCTGGGTTGTGAATATGAGTCAGTGTCATTTTTTCAGACAAAGCTTCCAGCAGTCTGACACTTCATCACACAACCATACTCTCATGCCAATATTTAAGTCTTAATCCTGCTGCAGGGTTCCAGCAAAGCTCAACACAAGCTGGAGAACAGCATCTTGTCTTCCATCTAGGTGATTTACAGCCCTCAGGACTCAACATTGAGTTTAATAATTTCAGAACCTGAACATCTTTTCTATGTTCATTATCAACCATCACACTCTGAGATAATATTTTGAATAGATTGCTCCCAGCGCAGTCAACCAATTTCAACAGCTCACACTTCTCGTTCCAGCCCTACCTAGTATTTCTCTCCCACTTGCGTTATCATCTTCAATCCCTTTGTCTGTCCAACTGTCTTTCTCTCTCTTTGGACTCTGTCCTATCGTTTACTCCCTACCCCACCTCCCTCCCTATTTTCTGCATATAAACTGATGTTTTCCTAGCCACCGTCAGTTCTGAGGAAGGGTCACCGGACCCAAAACATAACTCTATTTTTTCCTTCACAGATGCTGCCAGATCTGCTGAGCTTTTCCAGCAACTTTGTTTTTATCCCTTTGTTTGGCTCTCCTTCCCCTCAGCACCATCTCCAAGTATTCCCCTCACTCTAAGCCAATCCTTCATCATCGGTACAAGCACCGCTCCCAGCTGCTCTCAGTTCCGACAAAAGGCTGCCGGACAAGAAATGTTAATTCTGTTTTTCTCTCTACAGGTGCTGCAAGACCTGCCAAGTTTTTCCAGCCTTTTCTGTTTCTGTTTCAGATTTCCAGCATCCCCAGTTCTTAACTTATTTCGCTTTTGAAATGGATTGGTTGACTCTTACTGGAATGTTTAGTAATTCGAGTGTTATAGTCCCAGATCATTTTCCTCCTGTACCCTACTTACATTCAATCCTCATTATCTGCTGATTTGCTAGCTGAGGATCAATGTAGTCACAAGATTGACCCTGGGCCGCATTTTTCTGCCCCCTTCATCTTCTGAAAACCAATCGCACAGTCCTTTGTAGTAAATATGAGCAGTTTCCATGGAAGGTCTGTGCTCCTATCCCTCATGGATCACAAAGACTCCACGTACTAAGCAGTGTGCAATCTTAATTTACTTACCAAAATGTACTATTGATTTACGTTGAAACACATTTCCTTGCAATTCTGTAATTAACGCATTCATTTAATTTGTTGCAATTCTCTTCAGTACAGAGTATTCCCTCAAATTTGGTGTTGTCTACATACTTAAGAAGTTCTTGATTCAAAACCTAAACGATTATTATAAATAGCGAACGGTGAATCTAGGACTAATTCTTGTGGAATCACATTTCCCACTTTTTCCCATGCTAGGAATATTCCCTTCACTCACAATCCTAGCATTGCTCATTTTTCTGCCAGCTGGGAAATTCATTCGGCCACCAATTCTATATTCTCATGATATTCATTAATTTATTATTATTTAAATAAATGTATTTATTACGTAGTACCTTATTGAAGGTGTTCAGAAATCTAGATACATGACAACTACGGCATTATTCACATTTATTTTTACTATTTTAAAGAATGAGATTAGATTAAGCAAGACTTTGTGTGCAATTCTGGAATTCACATGATAGGAGGGATGTGATTGCATTGGGGACGGTGCAGAGGAAATTTACCAGAATGTTGTATGACCTGGAGAATTTCAGACTGGGGTTGTTTTTCTTGGCACTGAGGAGACTGAGGCGGGGCCATGATGGAGATGTATAAAACTATAAGGGGTACAAATACAGTAGACAGGAAGCAACTGTTTCCCCTTGGCGGAGGGATCATTGACCAGGGGCATAGATTTATGGTAAGAGGTTTGGAGGAGATGTAAGGAATATTCTTTTCACCCAGATGTGTTGGGAACCTGGAATCTGCTGAATGGTAGGGGCAGAAACTTTCATACCATTTAAGAAATACTTAGATGTGTATTTGCAATGCAAATGCATACAGCATAATGGGCCAAGTGCTGGAAAATGGGATTAGAATAATTTGGTAATTGTTTTTGACAGACACAGACTCGATGGGCCGAAGGGCATTTTCTGCATTGTAGACCTTTATGACTCTATGACTCTTCCGCCATTGTTGCCTGGAGAAGAGAACTCTAAGACTCACAATCCTCTGAGAGAAATTAATTCTCTTCATCTGCATCTTAAATGGAATACCCCTTATTCTTAAGCTGTATCCTGTACTTCTAGTCTGTTTTACAAAAGGAAACAGCCTTTCACGATCCACATTGTGAAGCCCTCTCAAGTTTCAATAAGATGCCTCAACAAGGGCGCCTCTTAGTCTTCGAAACTTCAATGGATACAGGACTGGCCTGTTGTAATCCTGCTTTATAAGCTGAGGTCGTTAATGAGCTAACAGCGAAGATGATAGCCTATGACCATCAGCAATGATGAGTTAAAGCAGCAGCACACTAGACTATGGGTGGATACATAATTGCAAGTTATCAATTTGTTTGGTAATTAAACCCGTTTGAGATTTTCAGGTAAATTGAACTTATGCTACTTACAAATCCACTTTGCGATCGCTATGTTTGTTTTAAGGAATAAAACACAAGATTGCGACATGGTGAATTTTCCTAAAAGGTGAAGGGAGTGACGCAAAGTTGAAAAGCACAGGAAAATAAAAAGGTAAGTGCTGAAGCAGGACCGAAGTTATGTTTACAATAATTACTCATACGCATGTGAGAACCTGACTTGTGAGCTGGCCAGTTTGGTGGTCTGGGCAATGAACTGGTTCTGAGTTGGACTGTAGAAGCTGCAGGGCATCAAGATAACCTTGGATGTTGTTCCCATGTAAAAGCAAAGGAAGCGTGCAGAACTAAAAAGCTTGAATGACAGTCAAAAATAGGGAAATGTAAAAACGACAAAAGAAACACAGCTGCTGTGTAACATAATCTCCACACAGAGTAGTTTGATTGTTTTACTACCAATAATCTCCCACACATTGTTAACATTTACAAAAGACAGGGGACAGTAGGAAGATGACTACCAAATTCTCCGTCATCAAGTGAAAAACCGCAGTCACCTTAGCTAAATGTAGGCTTTTTAAACGAAAGATGGAGCCATGCTTTTTTGATTTAGCAATTGCAGAAGTGGATGAGCAAGCAGTGGAAATAAAGGTTGTCATTGGAAGTGAAGGGTAGCTCAGAACCATCAACAGTTCAGACCTATCTAAGGAGGATCAGAGAGATCCTGCTGATCTGATGTTGGAAGATCAACTTTGTGAAAATGAATATTATAATTCATCATCCAGAGATGGTGACTGTCAGTCAGATCAACAGCCACAAGGATCAATTGGTCGGTTCATTATTGGGTGCTGTAATAAGGGCAAAGACCATAATGTCTTAGAGGCTGAGCTGTCTGAATCTATAATGGAGCTTGTTATTGCTTTAAAGTTCATCCAATCTTTCCAAAAAGATCTCTCGGAGGAAAAGATAGATCATGACATCAATACACTGGTAGAAAATGGCAGAAAATATGAAGCAGATGGAACATCTGCAAGCATTAAGTGCAGTTACAAGTACTGGTGTGGTAACCAGGGTACAGAAACTGGACAAACTGGGAAATGCAGTCTGCTGTGAAGGTGTCCTGCACTTCAAGATCTTTGCCAGTTATGCAGTGCAAAAGGACAGAGGGCTTGCCTGAGCAAGAACTCAACTTCCAAAGATGCAACCAAGCAAAAATGGAATACAGAATGTTGGCAACAACCACAGAGTGTGCCAGAACCATGAGCACCAACATGAGATTCACAGCAAGACAGACCAGGGTGGAGAGTTAGAGTGCAAAAACCTTCAACCAGAAGGTTTCCATATTGTGAGTGTGAGACATTATGTGGACAAAGACGAATGGTGTCGCAGTGGTCTCATGACTGCACTAGTAATCCAGTCCCAGTCTAATGTTCTGGGAGATTTAAGTTTCAATCCTGCCATGGCAGATGGTGAAATTCAAATTCATTAAAAAAAAATCTGGAATTAAAATCTAGTCCAATGGCAACCATATAATAATTACTGATTGCTGCAAGTAGCTGTGGGATTCACAATTGTCTGCTTGGAAAGGAGATCTGCCATCAGTACCTGGTCTGGCCTACATGCAATTCCAGAGCTACAGCAATGTGATTAATTCTTAACTAACCTCAGAAGGGTGCAGAGGAGATTTAACAGGATGCTGCCTGGAATGGAGGGCAGATCTTATGAGGAAAGGTTGAGGGAGCTAGGGCATTTCTCATTGGAGTGAAGAAGGATAAGAGGTGACTTGATAGAGGTGTACAAGATGATGAAAAGCATAGGTAGAGTGGATAGTCAGAGACTTTTTCCCAGGGCGGAAATGACTATTATGAGGGGGCATAACTTTAAGGTGATTGGAGGAAAGTGTAGTGGAGATATCAGAGGTAGGTTCTTTCAACAGAGAGTGGTGGGCGTGTGGAATGCGCTGCCAGCAGTGGTAGTGGAGTCAGATACTTTAGAGACTTTTAAGCAACTCTTGGATAGGCACATGGAGGATAGTAAAACATAGGGTATGCAGGGTAATTTGATCTTAGTAGGGTAATAGGTCGGCACAACATCATGGGCTGAAGGGCCTACACTGTGCTGTACTGTTCTATGTTGTATGTTCCATGAAGCCACACGTAGTCTGCATGGTATACATGAATGGACCAATAACACAGGTCCATCAGAATGCGCAGAATGTAACATTGTGACTGTTCACAAAATCGCCAAGATACCATCACAGCAGAACAGATGAAGAATAAGCTTGTGTCAGTCCACAACTTGCAACAAACAAACTCAGACCAATTTGAGACCATGGAAAATTTCAAAAGGTTCCCTTCCCAGGAAAAGTAGTGTTCACATACGTGAGAAGCTTACATACAAGCTGGACCAAATCAAGCATAATGGTATTATTTGGTTTCCATCAAAAGGTGCAATTTTGTTTACTGTGCACTAAAAAAAGATCGCACATACATAATATATTTTGACCCAAGAGATCTAAACATTTCTCTAAAGAACTTGCCATACCGAATTCCAACACTAAAAGAATTGAATCTAAAATTCACAGGAATTAATTTATTTTCCAAACTGGATGCCAAACTCAGATTTTGGTCAGCTCACTTGGCAAGAGTATATAAAGAAATCACTACTTTCAGAGTATCATTTGGAAGATATTACCTTCAGAGCCTACCTGTCTGTCTATCTGTCTGTTCCAGCAGGTTATGGATGGAAAAACCCCACAAGTATTCCTGAAGGAGTATGTGTTACTTGATATTACAGTGATGGGTAAAACCATAGAAGATTGCAAATGAATTTGCACAGATTGGTGGTTACAGCTCACTGTGAAGGATGTGTGTTCAACAGTGAGAAGAGCCTGGTGAATCAGATTAGCTTTATAGGTTCTATTCCCCCAATCCAGGCAAAGTTGAAGATGCACCACACACGTCTTTTCCCTAAAACAAAGATGCACAGATTTTTAAACTTCCTAACACCATACTTCGAAAAATGTTCTGACAAAGCATCATCATTAAGAGTGACCATAAGAAAGTGCAAGACACTTTCAAATGCTTTTGGCCATACAGAGATATATAAGGTATCTCAAGAACCATATTTTAGAGGGAAACAATTATTTATACCTGAAATTCTTCACCAGGACGTATTGTCACAGCTACATCAGGGACAAATAGTATGGAGCAAACAAAACACCTGGCACAAGATACAGTGTAAGAGATAACAAGTTGTGGGGCTGGATGAACACAGCAGGCGAAGCAGCATCATAGGAGCAGGAAAGCTTGACGTTTCGGGCCTAGACCCTTCTCAGAAATGTATATTGGTCAGGGATCAACAATGACTTTGGCAAGACAATGAGGATTTGTGAAGCATGTCAGCGTCACCAACCACAGCACTACAAAGAATCTCTACAGTCGCACAAAATTCCATCAGTTTATTAATCAAAAAAGTCACGACAGCTTTATTCAGCATACAGGACGAAGATTTTCTCCTAGTTATCCCTTTCCAAGTTTCCAATTTTCTGACAATGGACACTTCAAGTGTTTCCGTTGCAGACAGAATGAGAACAAAGTCCAACATATTTGGTACACCTGAAGAGATTGCACCTGCTAATGGGCCACATTATATGTGCAGACCTTGCAAGGTCACTTGTGTCAAATGGAAGATAAACCATGCAACAGCTTCACCACATTATCCCTGATGCAACTGTCTCACCGAGTGAATGGTTAGCGTAGTTCAGTACTCATCCTGAAGCACAGGATGAAAAAACATGATTTTTGTATTGTCATGCCACACCTAAGAGCAAAACCCCTAGATACAGATTTACTATTGCCAGCAGAAGTTATGTTTGGAAGGCAAGTTAGGTATGTTCTGCCCAAGTTCTCAGACATACAGGACAAACTTCTCAATCAACAAGGAAGAATGCAGATGGTACATAACTGGCATGCAAGTCTTGAACCGCCAAATCTGTGCATGACCATAAGGTCTGTCATACATTCTAATCAGAGTACCTGGCTGCCTGTGGAGGTATCCAAACTATGCAATGATCTTAAACTCTATGGAGTCACAACACCTAATGGAGCAACATTGTGGAGAAAAAGAGGCCGCTGTACTGTCTTCCAACAGTGCAGAGAAAAAATACAAGGATACACTTGGATCATGAAGACGTGGAATACCATGTTAAGATCCTGGATCAGATCACTAAATTTAAATTATGATCTAGCTAGAGAACAATAATTATGTTTTGAGTTGATCAAGTGCAAGATCCCAGGTTCACGATAATGAAATGTTCTATACAAAGTTAAAGAGGTAAAACAATCCTATGTATACAATTTGTATCCTAACATCTAATTAGAATTAACCTTAGGTTAATCTGTGTAAGGAACAAATTGCAGTCAAACACTCCCCCATGGAGAACATCAATTGGAAAATAAGATTAATCCATATCCCTTGGGTTTCTCAGCAAACCCCAGATGTTAGTAACATTGTGGGTCAAGTTGCATTAAAATTTTACAAGGGATTTGGACTCTTCTTGCTCAAAGACCTAGCTTTTGTCCTTCCTCAAAAGGCACTCATGGACATCCTCAAGGACTTCTCATGCCCGTAGATTATGAAAACTACCCTCCAGTACGTACTCACAGGAACAATTCCAACTTTTCACAGACAGCTGGATTCACCATAACAATCCTGTGATTCTTTCATTTTGTTGGAGCTTTTCCTCTTGCACTCATCTGGACATTTGTAAGAACACCAATGGAGCGGGGTACATTTTTACATTGTAAGAGCAGACCGTGCTGTTTGGTTGATGGTGGATTCTGTTTGGTAGGAGCATCGCCATGAAGAATGCGCCAATTAAATAATGTTTGATAATCAGCTGTCAAGATTTATTTAAACGTAGACAGGCAGGTTGATTGCAATTCTTAGCACAGCTAATTTAAGATTGTCAGCTAAGTTTGCAATGTGATGTCCCTACATGTAATATAAAGTGACATAATTTGCTAGTCAGGACCCTGATCTTTGCAGACAGGGAGTAACCATACACATACTGCATTCAATTAACAGGAGGTGATTAATAGTGGAGCCAGTCTGCTGTATGGACAGAGTGATGAGTTGTAAGTTTGTGGATGAAAGAGAAACAAAAAATTGAGTCACATTTGTGAAGACCCTCTCGTACTGCAGTTCTCTTGATCTCAAATGTAGTTTTGCCTTTGCTGCATGGTGTTCTGCCTACTTTTTCTACATTCCATTCAGCTCCATGTGTGACAGTCCCTGAATTAATCTCTCCACTTCCCCACATGGTGAGCAGGATAATACATGTCTTGTCTTCAAATTGCACCGTGGCAGTTGTGTTTACAAATTGCTAGGAGTTAATCAAAATCAAGCTGGCCAACAGCTAATAATAATAGGCTCCTGTGTTTCAACATTGTTTTTAACAGCAAAGTGGTTTCACCCACTTCATTATCTATTACCGGTGGAGAGCAGGGAAATGCAAATTTCATGCTGGAATAGGAGACCTGGGGATAATTAAAGTACAGTACTTGGTGTTCACCTTTTACTCTGTAATTAGTTTCTCTGACCTCAACAGCAGCATGGAAACTGTGTTGCTGTTCAAACTCATGTATAAAACCGTTCTTCATGGGGCAGATTATATAAAGTATGTGGTTGACAATTGAAGAGCTAATTACTTGCCCAAATAGCTTTCTCAATTGAAATGTGACATTATCCTGAACAGTAAGCACCCATGTAGTGTCATTTATATTTCCATGCTAAATGAAAAGGCCAAGTGTGTGGACGGGGAGGAGATGGCATCTTGGTGTTAATCATATTTGGTTAATTTACCTGCCGCAGTCTAAGTTTCAGAAAGCATTCCCAATTTCCCTCTCTTCTTAGTAAAAGGGCAGTCCTGCATTTCTAAGCATCTTTCGCATCCTCAATACATCCCAAAGTGCTTTGTTGCCAACTAAATAAAGTTTTTGAAGGGGCGTCAAATAATGTAGGAAACACGGCAGCTAATTTTTTTCCGGTGAGGACTCTCAGATAGCTGTGTGACGTTGACCAAATAATCGCTATTTATAGACATTTTCTAATGAATGTATTCAGACATGTTATTATTGTATCTGGAGCAGGTGGGGTTTGAACCTGGGTCTTTTGTCTAGAGATAGGGACATGGCTACAGACTCACCTGATCACGGCATCCAGTGCCAGGCAATGAGAATCTCCTGCAGGAGAGGATCCAATCATCATACTTTGGCATTCAAGGACACTACCATTGCTAAACCAATAACAATCAACGTCTTGGGGGTTACCATTGACCAGAAACTGAACTAGACGCAGCCATATAAATACTACGGCTACAAAAGCAGGTTAGAGGCATGAAATTACACAGTGGGCAACTCCTGATGTTCAATTTTCCTGAATGAAAGCAGGTTCAGAAACAGTTGAAAAGCTTGACACCATCCAGGACAATGCAGTCTGCCTGATGGGCACATCATCTAACAAGTTCAGCATTTTCTCCTTCCATCACCAATGTGCTTACCTAATTATAAAGGGTATCCTGATGCCCTACGGTAATTCCTGGGTTTGGAAGGAAGTAGACTGGGAGTGGGCTGAGCAGGGGTATGAAAAGGGCTCAGATATTCCTGCTTCACCCTAATCCACATTCAAGTACATTTTTTTGACACAACTTCGCATTTTGCGGCAGCCTCCAGCTTCAGGGACCACAGATTTGTTGGCCATCGAATTGGCTGGCAGCTCTGTGAGACAGGATTTCCTTTCACTGAGGGGCAGAAATCCCACCTCCAGCCTGTGAACAGCCAATTGACAATAACAACAGGGTAGCAGTTCATATCCTGGAAAGACTCCCCAACGATTTTTAGCTGGGGCCAGGACAACGACAAAGGTGCCTTGTAAAATCCAACGCATTCTGGTGGTTAGTGGAAAACATGTTTTATTAAGATGTGAATTATGTTGTTAATTTTGGTCAGGAGTTTGAGTTGCAGGCCTCACTTTCAGCTGGAAAATGTAGCGCTGAGTGTATGGGAGCTACTTCACACAATGAATGCTGTACCAGTCTGGGTGTCAAACACTTGCCGGGGAAGGCTTACTTGTAATTGTGGGAGCACACCCAAACTCGAAGAAAAGGAATCCCATACGTCAAAATCTTGACAAGAGCTGAGGAGGGGACTGTCAAACTTGCGTAGCAAGCTATCAATTATCCTGGATATTGTTTTCTGGGGAGCACTGTAGCACTCTACCTCTGCAGTGCTTGTATTCTCACCTTTTACAGTCCAATACACAGCTCTGTTGTTGACCTTGTTGGGCCACTGGGTGACATTGACAGCTCCCGTGCTGCACTTTGTGGGTTCTACACTGGTGTCATTGGCTGGGTTCTCAGCGAGTATCCCCTGTCACTGAGAGGCTAACACTGAAGTCAAGTGAAAGGGAGCAAACACTGTGGCACTGAGAGACCTCCCTGAGTAACACGTACTCACATGAGGGATTTGTTTCTGGTGATCACAGATCAGCTGCACATTCAAGGAGTCAGACCCTTTTAAGTTAATATTAATGAATGCTGCTGGCTGGTCCCATGGAGATCTGAGCACCACACGTGTGCAGTCAATTTCTCTTTGCACTTGTGGAAATCCTGCACTGGCAGCAAATTACACAGCTCTGGTGCCTGCCTCTCTTGGTCTCTTGTGAATCTAACACATTTATTTGTTCTTCAGAACAGGGAATTGGTAACATCCCTGATGCATATATGATTGACTAACCGTGATACTCCACACATGTCCCCACTGTCACAATTATATGAAATATATGTTATTCACATTTGAATCCCAAAAGCTGATTTGACACCTGCGACTTCAATGGATTGAAACAATTTTAAACAGGGACCACACCGTTCACTTAAAGTGGCCCCAGGCATCACCTGACCTACCCAGGTTGGGCAGGTTTCATGAAACTGACATGATTATTAGATGACCAATTTCACCATCCATTAACTGTACCAACCCAAAACACCCCTCCTCCCACTTCAAGAGACTCATTTTCAAAGCAACCACATTTTCAAGAAGTCATTCATAAAATGGTGTTTGTTACATTCCAGACCCTCTTCACCTTATCCCTCTGTCACCCACTAACTACTTCACCATCACCTTTGACCCTTTGAACATAATAGTCCACTTTGAATCTTGCCCCCTTTACCCTCCACATGCCTCCTCTCTTGTTTCTGATCCTACACCCATTACAGTCCCCATGATCGCCCTTAACCCGATCCCTCCCTTTATCTGTTCCACAAATTCTATTTGATTCTATGACACCTCAGAATCCCCAATAAAATCGTTCAATACTCAACCATGGTTCAGGAACTACGCCTCTGGAATACCATACTGCATCCCACTTTTCCATAGCTCGCTCTGACTGTTCCCTCCACTAGACAGCATCTGCAATTTAACCCTCAGACCTCTATTGTGGAGAGCATGACCCTTCCCTTTCGGACCATCCGTCTCCAATCATCGCTGCCTGAACAGCTTCTCTTCCACCCAATAATGGGACCACCACACCCACAGTGCCAGGCCCTTCCCTCCTCGCATGGCCCACAATCTTGCCTTGTGCCCCTCTCCCTTTGCCTTGCTCGGCCACCCTCTCTTCCAACATTCCTCCCTCTTTGCCTCAAAAAGATCCTCTCTCCTTCTCTCTCACTCTTTCTCTCTGTCTCTATCTGTCACTCTCTCCCTCTCCCTTCCAACAAGTTAAATTGTTCTTAAATGTAAGAGTCTAACACATCACAAGGGACTTTACTGTGCCACTAGTTACTTTGGGATGTACAGTCTCATTTTAAAGACAAATCCTCCAACCATGCAGCACTCCATCATTGAGTCACATTTTGACGTGTGCAGGAGTCTTTTTAGTTATGTCATAAATTAACTTCCTTATAGAGGTAAAAACAGTTTCATTTTCCACTGATTTTAACTAAAATTGGTGAGTGACAAGCAAGACTTTGTTACCCAAAATAATGTCAACACTAGCAGGGTCAGGTTCTGGTCTAACCCTTCCATATGGTACCTCCATTAGTGCCCCATTCTGTCTTGATGTATCAGGAGGAGAAAAATGTTGCTGTGAGTCTTGATGAGCACTGCAGCTCCTGGCGGAATGCTGGCTGTGTCCAGCAGGCCATAAACTAGGGTTAATTCAAGGTCAAAGTCACAACTACAGCAACTCCAGGACTCACATTTACAACAGATGTAAGATTCTTAAAGTAAATACTGTCCTGTTAAAATGCTTGTCATGCTGTAGAATTACTTCACCAAGAATATCAGCACATAAAACAACAAGGGCTGAAAACTCATGAGACTAACAAACATGTGCGATGAGTGTAGAGTATCACAGTCTTAATGTATCTTGTGGCAGATCGGTAGTATCCCTAGCTTTGGCCCAGTAAAGACGAGTTCAAGTCCCACTTGCTCCAGAGGCGCCGAATAATAAATCTGAGCAGTTTGATTTTTAAAAAAATCCACGGTATCATAGCTTTACTCATTCTAGAAGTGCAGAAAGATTAGTGTTTTACTAAAAGACTAAATCTAGGTGAGCTGCTGTTATTTTATATTTAAACGTTTTATTGTTCAGAATTGATGAAAATAACTACTATCATGAAAACTCAAGATGTCCTATACTCTTCTCCTGACATGTATACTCCCTTGGAATCATACATCTTTCAAAAAATCAGGATATTCTATAATTTTCTGTTATAAATTTGTTACTATATTATAAAGTAATTAGGGATTTTGATTGCTATCATAAAAAGAACAATATTTGACCCTCTTTGACCTCGACTCTCTTTGGCCCTCATTCAGTCCTAGCAAAGCACAAACTTATATAGAGAGGTGACCTCGTTTATCAAGTTGGATTACATCTACCTTATTGTCCATATGGTTCTCAAGTGAAAACAAAACATGCTGGAAATCACAGCGGGTCAGACAGCATCCATGGACAGAGTGCAAGCTAACATTCCAGTCTAGGTGACTCTTCATCAGAGCTAACGTGAAGTGTAAAGGAGACAGCATTTATGCAATGGGGGGCTGGCGTGGTGTGCTGGGGGTAAAAGGGTGTTGATTATTCAGATTAAGTGATTGGAATGTGAGATTGGCAGAACAATGATGTATCTATCTGTCAGACAGAAAGAACAGGCAGTCCCACTGGAGTGAGGAAGGGGAGTGAGGACGTAATGTCAGAGAATGTAACAAGTAAAACAAAAAGAAAGGGAAGGAATGGGACTGGCTTCACAATCTGAAGGTGTTGAACTTAATATTAGATCCAGAAGGTTCTCAAGTGCCTTGCTTCACCTTATTGTACCAATTTACCTTTGTTCCTTGTTTACAGAATATAGCTCAGCAGGTCTGGCAGCATCTGCGAAGAGAAATCAGAGTTAACATTTCAGGTCGAGTGACCCTTCTTCAGACCCTTCCTCAGAATGTCCTTGTTCTGAGGAATGGTCACTCGACCTGAAACGTTAACTCTGATTTCCCTCCACAGATGCTGCCAGACCTGCTGAGCTTTTCCAGCAATTTGTGATTGTGTCTCTGAGTTACAGCATCTGCACTTCTTTCAGTTCGTATTACAGAATCACAAAATTGTTGCAGTGCAAGAGGAGGCCATTTGGCCTATTGTACCTACACACGTTCTATTACCTGGTGCCAATCTCCTGCCTTTTCTCTGTATCCATGCATTCTATTTCTCTCCAAATAAGCTTCAAATGCCCTCTTTAATACCTAAATTGAAACTGCCTCCACCATATTTCATGCAGTGCACATAGGAGGTATCTGTATGCAATGAGAATGATGATTATTTAGAAATAAATTGGCACTGGCTACAAGTAAACAATTATGAACTGTCAACATACAACTCTAATTCCCTTTGTTAAATTCATTCATGGGATGAGAACATTGCCACATAGGTCAGCATTTATTTCTCATCCCTAATTTTCCAGAGGGCAGTTAAGAGTCAACTATATTGCTGTGGATCTGGAGTCACATGGAGGCCAGACCAGGATGTTTCAAGGATGGCAGTTTTCTTCACTGAAGGACATTAGTGAAAAGCTGGGGTTTTTTTTTTAACCATTGATTCATGGTTATCATTGGACTCTTAATTCCAGATTTTTATTCAATTTAAATTCCACTATCTACCATAGTGGATTTGAACTTGGGTCCTCAGAACATTACCTGGGTCTCTGGACTAATGATCCAGTGAAACTACCACTAGGCTGGCACCTCTCCTTAGAAAACTGCCCAAACATACACCTACATACAGGCAGCAACAATGAAAATTGGGTGATATGGGTGGAGGGAAAGACTGGGAAGACAGTTCAATGGTCCCTGTCCATTAGGTTTGCTGAGGTGAAGATTTTAGCCTGTAGCATTTCCTGCTCCTTGGTCCTCCTTCTTCAGATACTTTCACACGGATTAACTGGCCCACACCTGTAAAGTCTCTGACTTATTGGCTACAAGCCACAATTAATAGTAACAGACGAGGGGAAGTAAACTGGCATCTTCAGGCCTGAAATATTCTTTTACTGAAGAGAAAAGGACAGCTCCTTCCTTTTTCGAGATTTGTTGGCATCTGACTATCCATGAGGTGTTCAAATACCTAAAAGCCAATCACATAGCTTTTGGCAGGGCAGAAGGCCTTTGCCATCAAAAAGCTAGTTTTACTCCACAGATCAACTGAATGAATCTTTCTTCATATTCAGCCCTGTATCCAACTTGTCTGCAGTAACCTGTCTCTGCTGCTTGAATAAACAACACTGCACCCAGCAGTTAAATTAGGTGTTGGTAATCTGCTTTTACCAAGTGCAGAAATCTTTTCCACAATCCTCCGTTTTTTAAAATAACCCAAACTATTGGTCTAGAAACATGGGCTAAAACTGACCACAAATGCTTGTGAAATTAATAAAACCTGGCAGAAAACAGTTGCTTTGTGTTCTATTAACCAGACATTCACTGACAACATAGTTGATGTCATTATATTCAATCTCACTTTCTTGCATTCCCTCAACAGGGGGTTGGTTAGCTGCTTGAGCTCGTTTACAAATGCAAAGTCATATCAACATTGTGGGTTCAATTCCCACACAGGCTTAAATTACCACTCTCCTTTTTTTATTCATTAATGGGATGAAGACATTGCTGGTTAGGCAGCAATTATTGCTCATCCCTAATTGCCCAGAGGGCTGTTAGGAATCAACCACGTTGCTGTGGGTCTGGAGTCACATGATGGCAGCTTCCTTCCCTAAAGAGCATTAGTGAACCAGATGGGTTTTTTTTTCCTGACAATCGTTTCATGATCATCATTAAACTATCTTATTCCTGATATTTTATTGAATTCAAATTCCACCATCTGCCATGGTGGGATTCAAATCCAGGTTCCCAGGACATTATCTGGGTCTCTGGATTAACAGTCCAACAATAATACCACTAGACCATCACCTCCCCGTATGACTGTCCTAGTCACCATTAGTAAGACCAGTTTTTATATTCCAGATTTATTAACTGGTATCTGTTGAGCTACCATTGTGTGATTTGAACCCAGGTTCCCACAGCATTGGTCTGGCTGTCCGGGTTACTAGTGCAGTGACATTACCACTAAGCCTCTGTCTACCTCTTTCTCAATCTCTTCCCCTCCACTAAGATGTGGTGACTCTTAAATTAAACCATCACCATCTACATCTCTCTCTCTCTCTCTCTCTGATAAAACAGCAGGACTGTGGTGCCTTTCCCTTAATTCCCTTACTGATTAAAAATCTATATATCTCAACCTTGAACATCCTTAATGATCCAACATCTACACCCGTCAGTGTTAAACAATTCCACAGATTCACTACCATCTAAGAAAATAAAATCTATTCCCTAACTCTGAGATTGTGTCTTCTGGTCCACAAGGGAAAACAACCTCTCAGTGTCTACTCTATCAAGCCCCCTAAGAATCTATATGTTTCAATAAGGCCTCTGCAATGAGTATATGCCCACCCTATTCAATCTCCCTTCATAACAAAGTCCTCCCATACCCAGAATCAACCTCATGAACATGTTTCAATTGCTTCCAATGGCAGTAATCTTTCCTTAGAAGATGGACACACAGCGGTCCACAGTATTCTAGATGTGGTCTAACTAGTGCCTTGTATAGTTTTAGCAAGGCTTCCCTATTTTTATAAAAACCAAAAGAACTGCGGATGCTGTAAATCAGGAACAAAAACAAAGTCGCTGGAAAAGCTCAGCAGGTCTGGTAGCATCTGTGAAGGGAAAAACAGAGTTAACGTTTCGGGTCCGGTGATCTGCTTCTGAGGAAGGGACTTTGTTTTTGTTCCCTAATTTTATACTCCATTCCTTTGAAATAAAGGGAAATATTCCATTTGCCTTCCCTATTTGCTACAAAACTTGGATACTAGCTCTTTGTGATGATGCACAAGGACCCTGAAATCCCTTTTTGATGCAGCTTTCTACAGTCTTTCTCCAATTAAGTAATATTCAGCTTTTCTATTCTTCCTGCCGAAATGCATAACCACACATTTTGCCACATTATACATACTCACATGACCTGTCTATATCTCTCTGTAGACTTTTTGTGTTATCCTCACCACTTACCTTCCTGTCTATTTCGATGTCCCACCTTCTTGTTTGATGAGATTATGAATTTTCAACTACTATTGATTGCCGTAAAAAAAAAATTCATTTACCTGAAACTGAACTACAGAGTGAAGGAAATCTGCCATTCTTATGACTCCAGATCCACAGCATATTGTTTGGATTTTAACTGCCCTCTGAAATAGCCTGGCAAGCCAACCAGAGAGGCGTGACAAATGTGGGCCTTGCAAGCTATGACCACATAGCATGAAAAATTATGCAAAAAAAAGTTGCAATGCTAGGAACTAAATCCTGACAGAAAAGTCATGGACCATGAAAGAAAATTCTGCTTTTACAAAATTTTCTTTGAACACCTTAAAGTATGAGTTGTAAAAGTATTGAAGATGGGTTTCACTAAGATTCAAAATTAATTCAGTCTTTCTAACAAAATAAAACCTCTGCTCCCTTTGTAAATGGCATGAAAAGGCTGTCCGCTCGGGATACAGACCAAGATGGAAGTGTGCAGGCTGGGTGTTTTGAGGGAATTTAAACAATGAAACTTTCAACTGGAGCTAGCAACATTAAAGGTTACCCAGGTCCTTAATGGCAGGAGGAAAAGCTTCATCCCTTTCCCAATAGACAGAGTATTGCTGCTAGCATATGTGAGATTAGGAAATTCAGCAAACAGAAACTAAGAGTTTATAAAAAAACACATTGCAACCTTTCTCTCAAAGGCTGCACTTTACGCAATCAGCAGTGTGGATTTCGCTGCAACTTCGAATAATGATTTTTAAGAAAAAATTTGAACACATAGTCCAAATAGTCCCATCAATCAAATCTGTACTGCAAACCATGTAAAACAACCAGACTGTGTTTATTTTGCTTTGGGAAGAATCCAAGGGAAAGATTCAGGCAGCTGTTTTATTCCCATTGTTTATTAGCCAGTAACTTTGAATGATTGTCAGGATTTTTTTGGGAATTGTTATAATCATAAAGTACTCAAATGACACAACACTTCATAGGAACTGTCCAGACGTGGAGGAACACCACAGACACCTGAAGGTGTTGAAGGAAACCCTCACAGGAACAGGATACAATGCTCAACTCATTAATCGCCAGTTCCAACGTTCCACAGCGAAAAACCATAATGACCTCCTCAGAATGCAGACAGGGGATAGGGTACCCTTCTTCATCCAGTACATCCCGGGAGTAGAAAAACTATGCCATGTTCTTCATTGCCTTCAACACATTATCGCTGACGATGAGCACCTCGCCAAGATCTTCCCTACATCTCCACTTCTTGCCTTCAAACAACCAAACCTTAAACAGACCATTGTTCACAGGAAACTATCCGGCCTTCAGGCCAACATTGATCACAACACTATACAACCCTATCATGGTAACCTCTGCAAGACATATCAGATCATCGACATGGACACTACCATCACACGTGGGAACACCACCCACCACATACACGGCAGGTATTCATGTGACTCGGCCAACGTTGTCTATCTCATACACTGCAGGCAAGGATGCCCTGAGGCATGGGACATTGGTGAGACCATGCAGATGCTATGACAATGGATGAATGGACACCGTGCAACAATTGCCAGACAGGAATGTTCCCTTCTAGTTGGGGAGCACTTCAGCGGTCAAGGACATTTGGTCTTGGATCTTCAGGTAAATGTCCTCTAAGGCAGACTTCGGGATACACAGCAACGCAGAGGCTGATAACCAAGTTCGGTACCCATGAGGACGGCCTCAACCGGGATCTTGGGTCCATGAGGTACTACAGGTGACCCCACCACACTATACACTCTCACACACACTTACGCACAGATACAGACACACACAAACTCTATTAGATCCTCTATCAAGCATGCACACAAACATACTCTCACACACATACTCACACACTTACACAGACCGTCTCTCATACAGACAGTCTCCCTCACACACACACATATTCATACACACATGGGCACACACACAAATACATTAATGGGGTGAATTTGCATTTGCAGATTTGTAATTACACACATTCTATTTTGTTCAAAAAGCACACAATTTGTAGACAGTCAATGTGGCATTTTTGGAAATTCCTACTTTGGAAATAAAACCACTCTGACTTCAAGTTGATACACAGCCAGATTCTAAACAAGGCCTTAGATCTAAAATGCATTGTCTGACCTGGGATGTCGCCTCTGCTATACTGAGAGAAGTGATAAAACCTTTAGTTATCTCGGGGCAATGACTTTAATGAAATTCGGGAATTTGCATATTAATCCTTTCTAACTGATTAAAGATTTAACAGTCATCTTAGGTTTCTTCAACACAGCGTCAGTTCTATGACCCTTTGATCTTTTACTTATAAATTCTGTGTCTGATGCCACCTCTCTCACTGACACTTGAAGAAGGAGTGAGGTTCAAAAAGTTTGTGTCTTCAAATAAACCTGTTGGACAAAACTTGGTGTAGTGGGATTTTTGACCTTGTCCATTCCAGTTCAACACCAGCATTTCCACATCATAGGGTCTGAGTATACGGACTGAGACAAAGAATGGCGTAAGATTCCTTCAGAAAAAACCTGCAAGGCCTTGTTGCTTACCAGTTTGACCTGTCACATGCCAAGAGGGTTGGGGTTGGATTATGTTCATCTCAGGAGCAAAAACACTGGTCCTGTTCTGTAAGTTATTCACAAACCTGTATGCAAGATCATATTTAAGGATGATCGCTGCACTTTGTGCTGTACACAATCATATCACAATTTACCCGCTTTCTCATTTCTGAGTCAGAATTTTGTGGGTTTGAAAGACTTGAGCGTAAAATCCAGCTTGACTGTTCTGGTGCAGGAAGGGACCTTAAACTGTAATCTAGGCTGCCTTCTGATGTTGACATAAAGGTTCTAATGGACACAATTCTGAGAAAGAGCAGGGAGGTCTTCCTGGTGTCTATGTTAATATTTATCACTGTTGTTAGTGATGTTATTGTGCTCTGGTGCAGTGATAGCGTCCCTACCTCTGAGTCAGAATGTTCAAATCCCACTTCTTTCATAACAGTCTAAACATTGTACTTAAAAATATCTGTAACTACCTGTTTATTTTCTCCTTTCCCTTTAATTATTTTTCCCGTGGACATGATTGTGCATGGGGAGATTGGTTTCATCACCAATATTATCTGCAATTGACTTATACGATATGGTATTCTGTAAAGTATTGTAGTAAGATGTGTAAATCTTGTAGTCAATGGAGATAGAAACTTGGGACATGGTTCAGGATGAACCAGACATCAAGCAAAACATGTGGATCTATGTGCATGCCCATAATTCAATTGAGCCTCACAGGAGACCTCTAAACTCTTCTCTGTGGCTTGCAAATACTGGCTCACAAATGGCTAATGTCCTCAACCTTTTGAATAAATTGAACATCAGTGGCAATCAACATCATTGAGTTCTGAGAGGGATCTTTGCAAGCTCCTTTGTGTTCAACAAGGTTGCCAGCAGTTTGTCCTTGGTTTCAAATTTAATCAGCAGACCTGAGATGTAGCTAGATAATTTCTCACAAGCCCAGATCACTCAATAGTGTCATATATTTATTCTGTGCCCGTAAGCATTTGGGAAGGATAGTAGATCAACTGCTGGACCTTGTCATGTTGAATCTGAAGGAAAACTGCCCTGGACAATGCTTTTATAGTTGGAAGATCAGGATCATAATGTGCAGGGAACTTGAATGAAATAGGGGTATTTTATTCAATCAAATGAATGCTGTTGATGCTCAAACACCATGCATAATTTTGTTCCAAAAGCTGACCGAGGAGTTTGTTAACATGGCCTAATTTGAGAAAGAGTTTTTCCACTTATTCACCATTACCATCATCCATTAGAGTTCAGCAATATTCCTCATTTGTGGAAATGTCTTGAAGGCTTCTCTGGATCTGCCTTGGTCTTAGTTATCTGAACAATTGGGCAAAACTTTTATCATTGGTCTTGAGAATTCACGTTTGTCATTAAGTGTCAATCCAATGGTCTGTAATTTTTGTACAACTCTCCCCAGTCTGTTATCATGTTGTGGTTTAGTTCAGCCTGTGATGCAAATGTCATCCACATGGCACATGATGCCTTTCATGCATACCTTCCTGAATGTTGGACATTGTCCACTGAAAATCTCAAGCGCGGACATGACACCAAAGGTTAAAATAATACTATCCTGAATGTGGTTAGCAGTTTGGAGTTCTTTCCTACAGGATACTGTCAGAAGCCACTGAGGCTAGGCTGTCATCTCTAGAAGCCACTCTCATTGTCCCACATTGTTTAAGGATGTTAAATCAATCCAAATTCTATTGAATCTGTTTAGTTTGGGATTTGGCACCATAGGAGAGAACCACATAATCAGTTACATATCCTTTGAAATAACCCCCATGTTAGAGCATGATCTTAGTCTCAGTTTGTGCATTGTTCTTATGTGGGTGTGAGATCTTCCTTGGTATGAACAAGCAGATGAATTTGGCAGCTGCCTTCAGTGTGATGTGGCATGCAATGTTCAGTTTCTCCCAAACCTCCCGAATTTTAGAAATTGTTACTTAAATTTACTGGTTCCTGGTTGGTACCTGATTCTACTTTAAGGATGAAGTTGAGGGCTACACAGCATCTCCTGCTTACTAGTGAACATGGCTGGTTGTGTGTAACATCCCGAATTTCAACCAATCTTTGTTCTTGTGTTTTAATGGTATTATAGCTGGCCTTTGAACTGGAGGTCAGTTCTTCCTGAACCTTGCAGTTGGACAGTTGAAAACTACAGGGCAAACTTTCACAGTCATTTAACCTGAATCAAAGGAACTTTGACTTCAGCCACTGTGTTCACTGTAAAGTGTGAGCTTTGACCACTGACAAGGATATTAACATTCCAATATTGACTGTCATGGAATGAGGCATTTACGAATGACAACGGTTGCTTTTTCTGTTGCAGTTTTAAATTGAAGGTGCTGGTTAAGACCTCACCAATTGAAACAATTGAAAACAAAAACCTTGCACTATGGTTAATGTTACACAGCTACTTTCTGACCTCTGATTCCCAACATGGTCTAATGCAATTTTTGTAAGTAGTTTCTGGCCTAGAATTTCTTAAGGTCATAACGATTACTGAGGTTGTCTTTTTTTTTAAAGTCTTTGGAGATGCAAAGAAGTCATTTATAAACTTGAGCAAATCCAAAACATCTGCCAGCCTTTATGTGAGCTCACACCAAGCCCTAATTCATCTCTGTGATTACTGACACATCTCGGCTGATATTCTGGCAATAAGAACATAAGAACATTAGCAGGAGTAGGCATCTGGCCCCTCGAGCCTGCTCCACCATTTAAAAAGATTATGGCTGATCTTTCTAAGACTCAGCTCCACTTATCCGCCCACTCACCACAACCCTTAATTCCTTTACTGTTCAAAAATTTATCTAGCCTTGCCTTAAAAACATTCAGCCAGGTAGCTTCAACCGCTTCACTGGGCAGGAAATTCCACAGATTCACAACCTTTTGGGTGAAGAAGTTCCTCCAGACCTCAGTCCTACATCTGCTTCCCTTTATTTTGAGGCGATGCCCTCTAGTCCTAGTTTCACCTGCTAGCGGAAACAACCTCCCTGCCTCCACCTTATCCATTCCCTTCATAATCTTATATGTTTCTATAAGATCTCCCCTCATTCTTCTGAATTCCACTGAGTATAATCCCAGTCTACTCAGTCTCTCCTCATAATCCAGCCCTCCCAACTCTGGAATCAACCGAGTGAATCTCCTCTGCACCCCTCCTGTATATCTGTATATCTCTTCTCAAGTAAGGAGACCAAAACTGCACACGGTACTCCAGGTGTGGCCTCACAGGGACCCTATACAGCTGCAGCATAGCCTCCCTGTTTTTAAACTCCATCCCTCTAGCAATGGCAGACAAAATTCCATTTGTCTTTTTAATTACCTGTTGCACCTGCAATCCTACTTTTAGCAATTCATGCACAAGGGCACCCAAGTCCCTCTGCACAGCAGTGTACTGCAATTTTTCACCATTTAAAACATAGTCCATTTTGCTGTTATTCCTACCAAAATGGATGACCTCACACTTATCAACATTGTACTCCATCTACCAGACCTTTGCCCACTCACTTAGACTATCTATACCCCTCTGCAGACTTTCAGTGTCTTCTGCACACTTTGCTCTACCACTCACCTTAGTGTCATCTGCAAATTTTGACACACCACACTTAGTCCCCAACTCCAAATCATCTATGTAAATTGCAAACAATTACGGTCCCAATGCTGATCCCTGAGGCACACCACTAGCCACTGACCGCCAACCAGAAAAACACCATTTACCCCTACTCTTTGCTTTCTACTGGGCAACCAATCCTCTATCCATGCCAATATATTACCTGTAATACCGTGCAACTTTATCTTTATGTAGCAGCCTTTGGTCTGGCACCTTGTCAAATGCCTTCTGGAAATCCAGATACACCACATCCACAGATTCCCCATTGTCCACCATGCAAGTAATGTCCTCAAAGAATTCCACCAAATTAGTTAAACATGACGTACCCTTCATGAACCCATGCTGGATGTTCCCAATGGGACAATTTATATCCCAATGTCTTGCTATTTCTTCCTTAATGATAGATTCAAGCATTTTCCCCACTACCGAAGTTAAGCTAACTGGCCTGTAGTTACCTGCTTTTTGTCTACTTCCTTTTTTAAACAGTGGCGTCACATTGGCTGTTTTCCAATTTGCATGAACCACCCCAGAGTCCAGGGAATTTTGGTAAATAATTACTAGTGCATTTGCTATTTCCCCCATCACCTCTTTTAGTACCCTGGGATGCATTTCATCAGGGCCAGGAGACTTGTCTACCTTTAGCCCCATTAGCTTGCCCAGCACTGCCTCCTTAGTGATAATGATAGTTTCTAGGTCCCCACCTGCTATAACCTTCTTGCCATTAGTTTTCGGCATGTTATTTGTGTCTTCCACTGTGAAGACTGACACAAAATAATTGTTTAATGTCTCGGCTATTTCCTCATTCCCAGTTATTAAAATGGCCTTCTCATCCTCTAAAGGACCAATATTTACCTCTGCCACTCTTTTACGATTTACATATTTATAGAAACTTTTGCTGCCTGTTTTTATATTCTGAGCTAGTTTGCTCTCATAATCTATTCTACTTTTCCTTATAACTTTTTTTGTGGCTTTCTGTTGGCCTTTAAAGATTCCCCAGTCTACTAGTTTCCCACTACTCTTCGCTTTTTTGTATGTGTTTTTTTTTCAATCTGATACTTTCCTTTATTTCCTTAGACATCCATGGCTGGCTCTCTCTTTTCCTACAGTTCTTCCTTATCACTGGAATATACTTCTGCTGAGCACTGTGAAAAATCGTTTTGAAAGTCCTCCGTTGTTCCTTAGTTGACCCACCATAAAGTTTTTGCTTCCATTCTAACTTAGCTAACTCCTCCCTTAGCTAACTCCTCCTTCCTTCAGAGTCTCCTTTGTTTAAGCACAGGACATTGGTACTGGATTTAACCTTCTCACGCTCCATCTGTATTTTAAATTCGACCATTCTGTGATCGCTCCTTCCAAGAGGATCCCTAACTGTGAGATCATTAATTATTCCTGTCTCATTACACAGGACTAGATCTAGGATAGCTTGCTCCCTCGTAGGTTCCATTACATATTGTTCAAGGAAATTATCGCGGATGCATTCTATGAACCCCTCCTCAAGGCTGCCATGACTGACCTGGTTTGACCAATCGACATGTCGATTAAAATCCCCCATGATAATTGCTGAACCATTTTTACACGCATTAGCTATTTCTATGCTTATTGCCTGCCCCACCATGATGTCATTATTTGGTGGCCTATAGATCACACCTATCAGTGACTTCCTCTCCCTGCTATTCCTAATTTCCACCCAAATGGATTCAATGTTTTGTTCAGTAGAACCTATATCATCTCTCACTACCGCCCTGATATCATCCTTAAAAATCAGAGCAACACCATCTCCCTTACCTTCCTGTCTGTCCTTCCGAACAGTTTGATACCCCTGGATATTTCACTCCCAGTCAATACCTCAATTTTAAAATTCTTATCCATGTTTTCAAATCCTCTGATGGCCATGACCCACTCTTTCCCTGTAACATCCTCTAGCTTAAGAAGCCTCCAGAAGTTGCATTCCTCAGGTTCTGGTCACCTGGGCAATCCTTCACCTCTCATTGGTGGCTGTGCCTTCAGTTGTCATTGACCTACTCTCTGGATCCTATCCCACCACAGAAGCCTACCTCACTACCTTTTACGGCTAATTGAAGTCCCTTCTTAAAACCTGCAACTCTGATAAGCCTTTAGTTGCCTGTCCCAATGCTTCCTTCTTTGATTTGGTGTCAACCTTTCCACCACATTCGACACGTGATCATAACATGTTGTTCTTGATTCGCACGCATGGATAGATCATCCAACTGTTTACCCTCTCTCTCTCTCTCTCTCTATTGAATGAAAGTTTAATCTGCTCGCAACTTTTATTCATACACAGCCAAACAACATAGTTCTTTTCACACTTCACACTTAAATAGATGCACCACCAGCCTAGCCCTAGTCTTTTTGCAAAATAAAATCAACTTTCCCTCACCTACAAATCTTCCTAAAGTTAGCTTTCATAACAAATTCAATACGTCACAAGTTATTCACAATTGCCTGCAATGTAGGGACCAGCCTCCTGCTGACCTGACGATAAGTGAAGTGGCCTTCAATCTCAGCTTGAACTTGCACAGCTTCTGTCCATGCACTTGTTGTTTAAGGGGAAAAACCAATTTAAACAAAGTTGTGGAGGAAAAGGCCTTGAATTTATTGATGATTTTCAGATGTCCCAAAGTGCTTTACAGCCAGTGAAGTAATTTTTAAAGTGTAGTTGCTGTTGTAAATGGCAGCCAATTTACACACAGTAAATGTTTGTTTGAAATAGGAACACAGCAATAACAAGATAATCTACATTTTGCTTTACGTTTTCCATTTAATTTTTTTCATATAACCCTGATGGAGCCAATTGGAGCCCATGGTTTAACATTTTATTGGAAAGATTGCATTTCTAATGGTCCGAGCCAGCGCTGTCCATTCATGCCACAGCCTCTGACTCCAAGTCAAGAGAGCTACCCCCTGAAGCAATGAAGCAGTGCATGAGGTGGAGCAGGAGGGTATAGAGGAGAGGGTGTGGGGGAAGGGGCAAGGAGGAGGTGGATTGTTCAATCCCTCGAAAGACCAGTTGGCACTGAACCAGCAGGCCAACAAAAACCTGTCCCATGACAACCAAGTGCTGTTGGCATGCAATGGATTGTAAGGATGCCAACCCCTCAGTGCGAAGAAGTCCCACCACTTGGAGTTATCAGGCAACCTGACTGGCTGGTAGTTCCAGCAGCGCCAATGTTCCTTAGTTGGTGTTGCTAGGCCCCAGTGTTCTCCAGTTGGTGTTGCTGGACCCAATGTTCTCCAGTTGATGTAGCTGGGATCCAGTGTTCTCCAACTGGTGTAGCTAGCACCCAGTGTTCTCCAGTTGGTGTTGCTGGGCCCCAGTGTTCTTCAGTTGGTGTTTCTGGCCCCCAGTGTTCCCGAGTTGGTGTTTTTGGGACCCAGTGTTCACCAGTTGGTATTGCTGGGATCCAGTGTTCCTCGGTTGGCGTTGCTGGGACCCAGTATTCCCTAGTTGGTGTTTTGGGACTCAATGTTCACCAGTTGGTGTTGCTGGGATCCAGTGTTCCTCAGTTGGTGTTGGTGGGATCCAGTGTTCACCAGTTGGTGTTGCTGGGCCTCAGTGTTCACCAGTTGGTGTTGCTGGGATCCAGTATTCCCTAGTTGGTGTTTTTGGGACCCAGTGTTCACCAGTTGGTGTTGCTGGGATCCATTGTTCTCCATTTGATGTTACTGGACCCAATGGTCCATTGTTGGTGTTGCTGGGATCCAATGTACCCCAGTACATGTTGCTGGGATCCAGTGTTCCCTAGTTGGTGTTTTTGGGACCCAGTGTTCACCAGTTGATGTTGCTGGGATCTGGTGTTCCTCAGTTGGTGTTGCAGGGATCCAGTGTTCTCCAGTTGGTGTTGCTGGGACCCAGTGTTCCCTAGTTGGTGTTTTTGGGATCCAGTGTTCTCCAGTTGGTGTTGCTGGGATCCAGTGTTCTCCAGTTGGTGTTGCTGGGACCCAGTGTTCCCTAGTTGGTGTTTTTGGGACCCAGTGTTCTCCAGTTGGTGTTGCTGGGACCCAGTGTTCTCCAGTTGGTGTTGCTGGGATCCATTGATATCCAGTTGGTGTTGCTGGGATCCAGTGTTCTCTGGTTGGTGTTGCTGGGATCCATTGTCAATTAAGTGAGAGGATATTAAGCAGGATTTTTTAGCACCCGAATGTGGCAGGGTTGTGAGAAAGTTGTGTGTGGGTTGAAAATGCACGTGAGAAGAAGGAACACTGTACTATTTTCTCAGGATGATGGTTGGGTCCATGAAAACTAGTATAGCCTCCCTTCCCACAATTGTAAACACTTTTAAGACATAAAGGTATCGAATTCTGCCTGCTTGTCCATTTTTTTAAAGTGGGTGCCACTAGCTTAAACAACCTTGAATTATGTGTTGACATATGATCGGTAGACTGCCCAACCTCTACAACAGGTATGGGCTTGGGCTTGTGGGTGGGTTGGCCACCTAACCTATATTACATGTGCCCACCGTCCCAGAAAACACACATGGCAGGTCACGTAATACCTAGCCTGTGACCTTCGACCTCAATTTGATTTGGTGCTGCTCCTGACTCTTGTTCACTTGTGCATGGTGTTGGAAAGGGAGGGTGGAGTTAGCAAGGTGAATTTTAAATGAGAACATTGTTGGGGCTGGGGCGTGGGGTGTATATTGATTTGGAATAGAAACAGAAAATGGGGTGAAATTTTAGTTTTGCACTTGTGATGTGCATTACTGCAATTTGCTGATTTGCAAACGGTTTTTAATTTCCCCATAGACAGAGGGGGAAATTGGGTCTGGAGAAGCTGTCAGAGAAAATCGATCTTGTCAGAGACCTTTTAAAGTCTGTTGTTTCATTCTCTTCTTTCATAGCCATTTTAATGAGGTCACCGACAAGCTGCTGCACTAAACCATGATGAAGGGAGCAACAACATCGTTTGGGCACATTTTTTTCTCAATGTGACCTTAGCTATTGATTTCTGCTCCTCAGCAAAGCTCAGGCACAAAAGGCAGAAGGTGGTAATTAAGTTTGTATCTGCTCGTTCTAAAATAGTGCTGACTTGCAAAAAAATATGAAGGGAGCCTTTACTTTCCTGCCCACAGTAGAGATGCAGATGTAGACATTGACATTTGACCCCCCCCACAAGCTTTGCGGAGCTGCAGCGGTATTATTTTCTCTGTCAGCCTTAAGTGTAGACTTGAGAGAAGATTCATGAAGTCTTGCTGGCCAAAGCTCTCTGCTTCCTTTCAAGTCTCGCAGTCAATCATTATTGGATTTTGTTTCAGTCCATATAGAAGTAGTAATTTGGGATAAGGGCTTTGGAAAGTGTAGCTGGAATAGGGCCACTCACACTTCTTTAAATAGCTCGTAATGTTTTTGTCAAATAAAATTTCTCTTCCACCCTGTGACTTGGCCGTGAAACCATAGTGAATTCCCATGTTTCTCTGCGAATTTTTCTTTAAATTCATTAACAGGATGTGGGCATCACTGGCTGGGATTTATTGCCCATCCTTAATTGCCCAGAATACTGTTAAGAGTCAATCACATTGCTGTGACTGTGGAGTAACATGGAGATCAGACCGGGTAAGGACGGCAGTTTCCTTCCCTAAAGGACTTTAGTGAAGCAAATGGGTTTTACTGACAATCGACAACGATTTCATGTTCATCATTAGACTCCTAATTTCAGACTTTTACAGAATTCAAATTCCACCATCTGCCACAGCAGGATTCGAACCTGGGTCCCCAGAACATTACCTGGGTCTTTGGATTAACAGTCCACTAAGCCATTGCCTTCCCTAGAATAGTGCCACAGGATCTTTTGCCCCCTACTTAAATATCAGGCAAAGCCTTAGCTTAATGTTTTATCTGAAAGATAACACCTTGAACAGTGCAGAGCTTCCTCAATACTGTGCTGGGAGCATTATGCTTGAACTGGTGTTCAGCTTTGGGACTCAGTGGCCAGAGTACAATTGCTGAGCAACCGTTAACATTAAGGGTTCGATTTCTAGGATTATCTGTTCCCCAACTCACTGACTAAAACGTTGATCAGGAGACAGCCTCTGAAATCGCAGCTGCCTTTTTGCACTTGGTGAGGTGTGAATTGGCTCAGGGTGACTAATCGTTAATTAGTTTGCAGCTCTGTACTCTCCACAGTGCCGACTTCAAGTGGTGGCCACTGCTGGAACTACAGGCAGAACCCAAAGAAGAGGGAGCCAGAGTGTTAGCTCAAAGCAGGGAATCAGCCTCAGCAAGGGTTGGGAGTGGGGTGGAGGGAGTGAGTGAGGTGGGCACTCAGTTTTCAGAGATTAGGTGGGAATGGAATATATATGATTTTAGGGGTGTGGGTGGTGGTGGTCCTCTGATGGGCACAGTGAACCCAGTCCCCAAAGGGTGTTAGCCCTTTCACACTTGCCATCAGCTTACCTACTGTCTTCAAACAAACTGTTGGCAGTGTAAAAGCCAGCAGCCAAACTTATCTGGATGTCTGTTTGTCAACTGCAGAAAGTTCCACAGCCAAGCTAACTCTTATCCTCATTCATTGTCTGCTCATAGCTGCTTCCAGGAAGCAGCATTGGAGCTCCAGTGGATTTTTTGCTTCCAAGTCTTGGTTTGCTGGGGCTCATTGCTGTTAATGTACAAAAGTGACTTAGAGTTGGGGACGGACACAATATTGGACAAGTTGCAAACTGTCATTACTGATGAATGGAGCCACCTAAGAAAAATATCTGGCAATAAACTTGGGAGTGGTTTAACCTAAAATATTATAATTAGCTCATTTTTACTATTGCAAATAATGCAGATTGTTCCAGTGGAAAGCATTAAAGTTAATAGCATGGAGCAGCAGTAACAGTAAAAATAGTAAAAAGGCTTGATTTGCGCAGGTACAGAAATAGAAGGCAAATCCCAGGAAGTTCTCCCAAGTCCGAACATGATAGTGATGACCCTATGCCACTGTTTTTCTGGGACGGTCCCGAAATGGGGCATCGACTCTCCAGGCAACTGGTGTCCCAAGAAGATTGTGGCAAACTCTGGGTAACATGGAGCAGGTGTTTGAGACCAGTGTCACTTATTCATTTCATGCTATCAGTAGCTGGGGAATACCATTTCCTAGGAATTGTGACAGGAAGATTGACCCCCATTGCCTGCACATTTACCTATGCTGTCTCTAAAAAAAAACTGAGTATTACCTCGACCAGAGTGCTGGGAATTAGGTGGGTGAGGGAAGCTTTAATCTCTTACTTAAAAGCTCGTTTTGTCTGTATTTTACATCTAACATTTAACTGTAATGTAATGATTAAATTCTAAATTTCAAGGCCTAAGCAGGAATTTACAAGCTCTTGATTTGACAGCAGTTGCAGTTAGTTCATCTTTCTTTGAGTACCTGGCTGAATTGACATAGATTGTATAGAGGCAGCTCAGTGCATCTTAACACTGAGCGTGACTGTGCACAGTCTGCAGGCAGTCATGGATTTAAGGGAAGGAGGTGCTCCTTCGTATTTTTCTAACTATTTTACTCAATTGGAATTGCTTATATAGTCTTGGGGAAGAAGTTTGATGTTTTGTTACTACCTGATAAATGGTTAATATTTATGAGCTTGATCAGGTGGTTGAAGTTTCAATAGGGGAGCATTTCTGGAAGATCGACTATAATTACGTAACTTTTAAATTACTTATGGATAAGGATAAGAGTAGCCTTCAGGTGAAAGTACTAAACTGGGGGACAACATTAGTCAGGAACTGGGGAATGTAGATTGGGGGTGGCTGTTCTATAGTAAACTGACATTGGTCAAATTGGTGTGAGGAAATGATAGCCAATTTAATGAATTGTGCTGTAAAAATACCCGTGAATCAGCAAAACAGGAGTTTGTTTTCAAATATTGCTGCTGAACTTTCTGCGCATAATTTATGGTTATATATATGGTATCTGTATAAGGTTATTCTTTTGTGGTATGAGGTTAACAAGTTTTCTTAAAATGAATAAATCAGAAAATCAAAATTTTGAAACACACTGAACCCACTGGAGTTAAAGACAAACCTGAGCAAGTGATAGCCATGGCCAGGTCATTGTCTTTGGTACAGCAAGTTGTGGATTCAAGTCCCAACCCAAGACTTAAGCGCAAAAGTCAAGAGCTAATTCTCCAAAGCCGTACTGAGAGAATACTGAGTATGGTACTGTTTGAAGTTGTTGTATTTTGGATTAGATTTTACATTGAACTCCTTTCAGCTGGATATAAAGGATTCTATGGCACCATTTGGAAGTATTATCTCTGTATCCAGTCAATATTTATCCCACAACAAACATCATCACTTTAGATTAGCTGGCCATTAACATTTTGCTGTTTTATAGGAGCTTGTTAGATCTAAAGTGGCTGCCACATTTCATTCATTGCAATGAATCATAGAGATCTACAGCACAAAAAAGGCCCTAAATCCCATCATATCCATGCCAGTCAAAAGTGGCCACCTAGCTACTCTAATTCCATTTTCCAGCACTTATGCACAATGTTGACTATACTTCAGAAGTACAGTTCTTTATTTGTTATAAACTGGATTCCTGTGATTGTGAAGGGTATTCTATAAAATGCAAATGTTTCTTTCATTGTAAAAACACACCTGGAACCCAAAACTGAATTAGTTTGGGCTAATAGTCTCATGCTATCAAGTCCAGTGAAATATCCTGTATTGTGTTCACTTGTTTATTATCTGTTTCATACCTCAGAGCTATGCAACAGGTTTTATTTCTTAGAATTTCTCCAAAGTCTGCAAGTCAAGATAGCAACTCACTGCTTCAGCAATAGCTTTTAGCAGCTTCTACGTCTGTTTACTCATCTGAGTCAACACCCGTGCTTAACCAATTGAGTACAGTGAACATGGATCAATTACCAGACTCACATAATCAAACAATTGAACACCATTCTGTAAATTCAAGAAAGTGTATTGTGACAGTATGATTAGGAGGGAAAATATACTGTCCCTCATAATCTTACTACAAAACATTCAAAATTGATAATTTTATATTCATTTGTATTGATTGGGATGATGAAACATCACTCTGATTTACACCCCCTGTGATTGGCGACTTCTGGGAGATGTTCAAGTTCTTCCCATTAGAAGGAAGCTTTATCAGCCAATAGTGGCTGTATAGATTGAGGTGGGGGGGTTGTGGAGTGAGGTGGGGGGCAATTATTCGTTTGGGGCGGGTGGGGGGAGCAATCTATTTTTTGTCAGTAGAGCACGTATGGCTTTTAGAAACTTATTTTGTTCTCTAAATCATCTTCAGATGGAGTGATGTCGTCTTTCAAAAGCTGTGACCGGCTGGGAATTAAATAAATTACCGATGAGATTCATTGTCCAACTGTCAATCTGGATTGGTTTATGCTTTAAAAATAGGGACTCATGGTTCCTATTCCAAATCTCTTGCTTTTGTTTGTGAGGTTACCTCATAATTTATGAGATTGTAGGGTTGGCACATCTGTGTTTAGCTTGTGTTGTGCAAATAACATTCTTCATTGGCATGAAGTAAACCACCTGGTGGCTAATAATATCTGGGTATCCTATAAAACGGGCTCAGTCCTGATACGGGCCTAAAGCTTTTAGCACAGCCCAATACACTCAGTGAGTGGTTAGCGAGCTGAAAACCAGCAGTCGTGTTGCAAGCTTAGCTCAGTGAGATCATCTGTTTTTTATGCCCAACAGACAATCACCCCATAATGTGACTGGAAGTGTGTGAAATGTGTACATTCTGACTGAATGCTGAAGAGGATGCCGCTATTGAAATATTATGTTAAGGTATTGGCACCCTTGCATGATTCCCAGAAGGTCCCCATCAATTAACAGTAGAGCCCTGGGTGGTATTGTAGAACAGAGAGACCTAGGGGTTTAGGTACATAATTCTTTGAAAATTGCATCATAGGTAGACAGGGTGGTTAAGAAAGTGTTTAACTTTCATTGCTCAGACCTTTGAGCATAGGAGTTGGGACATCATGTTGACGTTATGCAGGACGTTGGTGAGGCCTCTTCTGGAATACTGTATGCATTTCTGGTTGCTCAGTTATAGAAAAGATTTTATAAAACTGGAGAGGGCTCAGAAAAGATTTACCAGGATTTTGCTGGGAATGGAGGGTTTAAGTATAAAAATAGACTGGAAAGTCTGTGACTTTTTTCACTGGAGCATAGGAGGTTGAGGCATGCCTTGTTGAGGTTTATAAAATTATGAGGGGCATAGCTAAGGTGAATGACAAGGGTCTTTTCCCTAGGGTAGTTGAGTTCAAAACTAGTGGACATATTTTTAAGATGAGAGGAGTAAAATTTCAAAAGGACGTGAGAGGTAATTTTTGACACAGAGAGTTGTTGTGTGTGAAATGAACTTCCAGAGACAGTGGGGGATGCAGGTACAGTTACAACATTTAAAAGACATTTGGGTAAATAGATGAATAGGAAAGGTGCGAATGGATATGGGCCAAGTGCAGGCAGCTGGGACTAGTTTAGTTTGGCAACATAGTCAGCATGGACTAGTTGGACCAAAGGGTCTGTTTCCCTACTGTAAAGCTCTATGACTCTAATTCAAGCATTAAGATATATAGAATCCCTACAGTGTGGGAACAGGCCCTTTTGACCCAACAAGTCCACACTGACCCTTGGAGCATCCCACCCAGACCCATTCCTCTATAACCCACACACCCCTGAACACTACAGGCAATTTAGCATGGCCAATCCACCTAGCCTGCACATCTTTGGACTGTGGGAGGAAACCAGAGCACCCAGAGGAAACCCATGCAGACACAGGGAGAATGTGCAAACTCCACACAGACAGTTGCCTGAGGGTGGAATCGAACCCTGGTCCCTGGTGCTGTGAGGCTGCAGTGCTAACCACTGAGCTGCTGTGCTGCCCTGATTCTGGGGCTCTCTGTTATAATGAATACCCATCTGATCATACTGGTAAGTACCTTATGCACAGAAGGTAGCCAGTACTTCTCAAAGTGCTCTTGGGGAGCTTTCTTTGAGACTCAACAACTTCAGAGCCTGAACATTTTCCTCCATTTTGATTGCACCCACTTCTGCTGCTGACACATCCCCTTCCGTGTCCTGTTTGCATGGGTGTGTTCTCCACGAAGCCGAATACTTTCCACTATTCACCCTTCTTATTAACACCTATTTTGTATCCATATTACTCCCTTTCTACACTTAGTATTCCCTTTGTCTCTTGCTCACGGTCTTTCACCTGTTGTTCCACTTGTTTCTCCTTCTTTGCCAATGGTATAACAACCATCATTTTCCAGCCCCACTCAGCTCTCAAGACGAGCCTTATGGGACTCAAACCATTGACTCTGTTTCTCTTTCCACAGATGCTGCCAGGCCCGCTGAGTTCCTCCTACGTTTTGTGTTTTTATTTCAGAACTCCAGCATCTGTATTATTTTAGTTTTATTATAGTGATGATACATATATTGGCTGACCAATGAGAGGATTCTGGGGGAGAGGCATTTGAAGGCAGCTTGATAGCTGCGAGAAGATGTTCAGCCAGAGTTAGGAGCCTGAAGACACCTGGCTATTACAGACCGTTGTTTTGAAGCACAGACCTTTGTGTTTCAACAATAATTCTGCCTCATTTCCTTAAAAACAAAACTCAACCCAAACATTTCTTTTTGTTTGTCCAAAGATCCCAGAATCCTCTGTTCTCTTCTAATTTTACTGTTTATTGCACAATATTGAGACAAATCCCCATTTATTTTCATTTACACATTGGGTTCTAGCGACGGGCATGTTCAGCCTGAAACTGAAATTTAAAGTAACCACTGAGCCACATATTTTGTTTTTACCCTGAGTTACGAGTTTAAACCTGATTGTATTTTAATGAGAAGTTTGGTTTAAGGTTCTACAGCTTAACCAAACTTGTCTGTCACCTTTCTCAGTGCTGGTTGGTGATTTACTGACAAGCGCCATCTGACTACCTCTGCAAGGGCAGCTTGCAGTCATTGGAAACTGTGGTTAACTTTCTGCCCTTACCTAGAGGAATCATAGGGCCATAAATTATACCATGAATTACAAATTAAGCCCACCAACTATCTACTATAAATTACTACCAGAACCATTTAACTGCAGCTATTTCACACAGATTTTCACAGTTGCCTTCAGAGTGATTTCTTTCATGGGGCTAATGTTGTCCCTCACTAACAGTTCAAGAAATGAGTGTGATTTTCATACAGTTTGGTGAAAGGCAAGTTCTTCCAAATTTTCCCACTAAGGAATTTAAGTGCCCTAGATCCTAATCAGTAAATAAGGTATCTGCTGTTTTAGAGAGAGTTCTGAATGATTTATGGCGCCTGGTAGTTTTCAAGTTATAAAGAACATTTCCACATCTGGCACACTGATTACTCCGTCTGCCTCCTACCATTCTTGAACATGAACCACAATGAGCACAAGCTCCAGTGAGATTAAGTCTTGTTTCCTCAAGTTCCGAAGGATTTGGCTTGTGCTGAAAAGCATTTTGCATTCCCCATCCCCAACAAACGCAATCCTGGCTCCCAATCATTTATAAATGGCCACAACCTGTGTGGCAACATTATTTCTCAGGCCCACAGCAAGTCGACATTATGGGAATTTTTCCAACGATGCAACCAATATTTATTCCTCAATCAGCATTAACAACAACAGATTAACTGGCTTTTTGGCCTATTGTTGTTTGTGGGGCCTTACTATGTACAAATTCCTTTGCAACATGTGAATACAGTTTGACAGTGATCCATCGGCTATAAAGCACTGTGGGACATCTTGAAGAAAGGTGTAAAGAAGTATTATCTCTTTTTTCAGCTCAGGAGAAGAAAGATATGCTTGGAGCACCAGTAAGTTTCATAAAGTAATTGACTTCTGGTCCCTTTTGTAATTAGACATCGTTGGCCTCAATACAAAAAGGGCAGGTGATAACCTAGCAGTATTAATGCTAGACAGTTAATCCAGAGACTCAGGTAATGTGCTGGGGAGCTGGGCTCAAATCCTACCATGGCAGATGGTGGAATTTGGATTCAATAAAAAACCTGGAATTAAGAGTCTAACGATGACCTCAAGTTCATTGTTAAATGTCAGGAAAAACCTGTCTAGTTCACGGAAGTCCTTTAAGGAAGGAAAGTGGCATCCTTACCCAGTCTGGCTAACGTGTGACTACAGTTCCACAGCAATGTGTTTGACTCTTGATTGCCCCCTGGGCCATTAGGGATGGGCCATAAAGGTTGGCCTAGCCCGCAACACCATCATCCTGTAAATAAAAAAAGTGTTGGTGTCAATGACCCCAGTTGTGCCTGGTTCGTGATGCCACCCATGGCTCAGTTGGTAACATTGGGCTGGAAAGTTGTGGGTTCACAGTTGCATTCAATTCTCAAATCTATGCTGACATTTCAGTACAGAGGGAGTGCTGCAGTACTGCATGTGTTATCTTTCAGCTGAGACAGTAAACGAGAGCAGATTCTGCTCTCTCAGCTTAAAAAGAAATCCCCTGACACTGTTTTGAAGATGGGCAGGAAAGTGTATCCTGGCAGGTGGAGTGATGGTTATACACGCAATCCCCTCTAATCTTGTGTTCCGGTTCGAAATATTTCTGCAACTCCAAGTGCTTTACTTAGTGTGGGAGAGTTATGCATCCTATCCCTAGTGGTTTAGCAGTAATATGAATCCAATCCATCTGCCCTTGAGTTCTTGCTCATCTAATGGAATTTCTCTTTGCTCACATATCATCGAAGACTATTCAAATGTTACTTTGGATTTTGCTGGTTTGACTAGCTTAAATATGGAGATCCTAGCTCCAAATGATACATTGATCTATATAAAAGCTTTGTTATTGATCAGCCATGAAAGATTTTTATGCCCTTGTGAGTTAAAGTGCAAAGTCACCATAAACCGCTTCGCTTCGCTCGCAGCGGTTGTTGGACATTAAATGTGACAAAAGCTAAAAATGTGCAAACTATTTAAAAGCTCATCTCCACATCATAATAAATAGAAATAACTTGCATCTATGTCACATTTTTCACACCCCTCAGGACATTCCAAAGAGCCGTACAGCCAATTAAGTATTTTTGAAGTGTAGTCACCATTATAATGTAGGAAATGTGTCAGCTAAAGTTTTACATTTTACAAATTCAGATATTGTCTTTTTGGATGTTTGATGCTCCAGCCCGTCTAATGTCCAACAAGGGATACAGAGGGAATGAAAATAATAGCAGCCCGGGTACTATCATATTAATCTCAGTCAGTTTAGATGAACCCAAAATTGCTTTAACTTATTGTGCCGAAGCAGGTTGAATTTCACTGAAAAAGTGACCTGCAGTTTAGCAACTTCTTGATGACTGGTATTTGCGATTTTTTGTAAATCGTCATTGTAAGTTTTAATAAGTCATGTCATGATGACCCCGGTTGTCTATCTATTTAAATGTTATGAGGTCTGCATTCTGTGTCCTTGCACCAGTGCCCCAGCAGAGCACTCAACTTCATTCACCGACTGGCTCGAAAGGAGAAGTTTGTGTCTTTTGTTAAGCTCGACACACCACTGTTTGTTAAGAAATCCGCATTGTAAGTCCTGTGCATTAAGGAAATGTCAGTGTTTTTTAAATATAAAAACATGGCAAATGGACACAAAAACTGAGCTGTACTGTCAAATACAACAGCCCCACGCAGAAAGGAGCTAATGAATGCATAACAGTGAATGAAGCCAGCGAGTCCAGAGAAGAATGTGTTCTAAGTGTTTTTGCAAATGATGCAAGTGAAGTACGTTCAAGCTATTTGGAAACACTGAAGATAGCAAGCACAATGGAGATTTACAGACAGCTAAATAGTAACTTGGGTTTTTTAAAGTTAACTAAATGCAAAACATGCTCACCAAAATTCTTCAGTTATTTGATGTTTACTGACTTCTTCCGAAGTTAAATAGCAAAATGCAGCATGGAAATGATTATTCGGCCTAATGCAATTTCTGGTCTGTACTGCTGCGCGTACTCCATGTCAACCTACACAGTACAAGGGAAAGCCTACTGTTGCTTCCCCCATTATTTTGTCTGGCTTCCCCTTAAATGGGACAATACCAATTGCCTCAATCCATCCACCTGATATTGAATTCTACATTCTAACAGTTCTCTGGGAAAGAGGTTCTCCCGAATTCCCATCTGGATTTAATAGCGGCTATCTTGTATGATCCAGTTTGACTTCTTCACAGCTACTGGTGTGCCTGCTCAATTGCCTAAAATGTTTTGAAAAGGCTTCCATTCACCAGTTTCTGGATTGACACTGGGACACAAAGACCAGTAAAGTCCAATGTTGGTTGTTGCCTCCACTGTTAGCTCATTTCACTCAGAATGAGGATGGAGATGATGCAGTCTTCCCTAGCAGAAAGAAGGGAGATTTGATGAGGAATGGCCTGTCTTGATTGATTCAGCATGGCCTCCAGTGAACATTTCTTTGTGTGAGGCTGTTGTTTGGCTTGGACACCTCCAGTTTCACGCATTCCTGGAGATTACATCAGACAACGTCTTACTTCCAATTGCTTTTTCTCACTGTTTTCAATATCTTTCAAACTAAGAAACTAATGTGTCAAGAAGATGAAAATCCTGGAAAGGAGAAAAATGGTTTCTAGTCTTCTTCAAATACCAGAAGGAGATCTTTGCCTCCGATAAGTCAGAAAGTGGATTCATAGTACAGTCAAACAGGTTGAGTATCAATCTGTGAATCCTTCTAATATCTGTCAATGGCTAATGGTAAAGCAGGAGAGATTTCTGGCAAGCCATATGGATAAAATTGGAGCCTACTGATAGCCATCACTATCCATACTCTTTAGATGTAACACACATGTACAAGTGTATGTTGCTACAGTTACTCAGGCTCCCTACTGGGCCCTCTTGGCTCCATTGATTGGATGGCCTCTGTCAGTCAGATTGGTGCCAAGTTTGATCTCTGTTGCAACTAGGGTGAATTTGGAATCTGTCTCCTTGTGATGCAGGCCCTGGCACCATATGCAGAATCTTATGGACGTCTGGATGATGTGGGCTATAGTATTGGTCAAGAAGTCCAGCAAAGTGCACCTCGACGTCAGGACTATCTCGTGCCATGTTTCAAGCTTTTTACAGGTGACATGGTGAGATTCTTGCCCAGCAGCGACAAGATGGTAATTGACATGTATTAATACTTGTTAAGTATCTTGTCGACAGCCCAACTTGCATCATTAGTATTCAGCTTCTGACCTTAGCAAACTTGCCCTTCACTGTAATGCTGCAACAAGGACATTGTGTTCAGGAACACGCACCCAACTCATGGACTGGGCCAGGCTGCATCTCTGGGCTCTTTGCTTGCTGTCAAAGTGCACAGTTTCTCTGAGCCTGCCTCAATGCTCACAGTATCCCTACTTTGTATTTGTCTTTGTTTGCCTCCCCTCCTCAGCCAAGCTCATATAACTGCTGTCCTCCTTTGCTGTCATGGTTGTCAGCACGCTTCTGTCAAATCAAAGGAGATAGGGGATCACAGCACAGTAAGGAAATGGCAGCCTCTGATATCAGTCCAAGGGCTTGGAAACAGCCACATCAGAGTCAGGTTGGTTTCCACATAAAAGGTGAGAATCCGAATGTTGGTCAGCTCACCACCTTGACACTTTATGTCCTAATGGAGGGCTGTTTTCCCACCAGAATAAGAAGTATGGCAGGTATTAAGGGAGATGAAAGTGGGTGTCACAGCTGTTTCTTTTGGTGCAGGTAGGGATGTGTGTTGAGTGAGCGAGTAGGCAGTGCAGAGGGCACGCACGGTTAGTGGTGTCTGAGGTTTTTGTGGCGAGTAGGGGAAGATAATGCATGCATTAGCGAGAGTGGTAGAAGATTAGCCTTGCTGGGAGGTGGGCACAACAGCAGAGGTAGAGTGAGTGCGAGTCACCAGAGAGAAGATGGTGGAAATTACCCTGGCAGAGTGGAGAAGGACTCAGAACCCCTTCCTACAGTACTGGAGAGTCCTCCAGGCAGCTGGGACAGCTTTAATATGGGAACAACCTTGGATCTGCTGTTGTGTCCTCCACTGCTGGGAGGGGAGGAAGTTTTCCCTGTGTACCACCCTATCCAGGAACCTGCCCACACAGTGGGGAGCCAAGTCAGGGTAAATGTCAGGAGCTCTTACAGGGCATCTCTGGACTGGCTGTGTTTTACTGGTGCACAATGGGCTTCTAAAGATGGCACTGTTGCAAGCATGTCAGTGAATTCCAGGATGTCCACTAAGTGATGTGTTGTTTTCAGAGCAGCGTGTGGCAAGGATCAGGTGTGAGTGGCACTGTAAGAGCAGGGTAGGTGGAGAGTTCAGTTAAATATGGCAAGAAAACTTGTTAGGTCCCATGTTAGGAATCGGTCCAAAAAGGTTGGTCCAACTCAAATTTAGCCAAAACCAAATAAATTTCAATGTGACAGATGTGCCTTCGAGCAGAGAACTGAAACAGATACCAGGTTACTCACATTCTACACAAGGTTACTAACTCTGAACGGATGTATTCCTGCGAGGTTTCATCATGTGACATCTCAGCTCCAATTCATCCATCTCCACCTTTGGCTGCCAAGACGCATCCACCATTGCATTACATGACTTTGCAATGTCAATCGGATGATGAACAAACTCTCTTCATCAGAAAAGATAAGCTCTTCATTATCTGTCTGACAATCAATGTTCACCCAGCTTTGTTTTCTCTCAAGGATGTTTTGCAATGAATAGTCGGAAATGTTTGAATAGAATAAAAAGTAAGTACAATACTTTTCTTAACACTCCTGCTATTTTTCTGTGACAGAGTCCAGGCTGATAATAATATATTCATGGACAATCCGGAAGGATCGGTAACCTAAAAATGGCTGAACCTGAACTGATAGAAACAAGAGTCTGATGTAAAGCACCCTGTGCTTGGTCATCTTGTAAAGAGGAGGAGGGGAACAGCTGCAGAAATGAATTAAATCTGATCAATGCCCCTCATGAGAATAGAGAGATCATTTCCCATCTTTATCTGTTTCTACTCTTCTAAGAAATGTCTGATATTCACTTTCAGTCCCGCCTTTGCTTCTGTGGTTGTACAACTTTCACGTCTTTGCTTTATTTCTGGGTAGCTCAATGTTCAAGCAAGCACTGTCATGTCAATGTATGTCAGTTTGGCATGTGCTGTGGAAGATATATATAGATATAATATATATATATATAACCTTGGTAGGCACTATGACCCTTGACTCTGATGTTGCACAATTTGAATAATCATTTGAAAACAGCTGAGTTGTCCTATCTACGTTCAATTTTCCAAAGCAAGCCTGCATTCTTCAAGGCGCAGTGGTGTGGAGTGGGGTAGTGTTTAAAAGCGAGCACTTGTATTGATATAAATCCTTTCACAATTTTGGGCCGTCCCAAAGTGCTTTTGCAGTCAGTGAAGTACCCTTAAAAGGCCACAGGTCTGAAAATGTGACTTGTTTCTTCCTCCACAGATGTTGCCAAAATCTGCTGAGTATCATTTTCTGTCTTTATACAAGCATTTCAGGCAAATTAACGGACCTGATATTAATTTGAGCAGAATGGATGAAGGGTAAAGTATTTTGATATGGATAAGAATGAGGCAGTACATTTGATTAGAATGAATTGTATACAACCTTGTTTAAATCACAGGGAAGAAGATAATGTGCTGTTCTAGTCTTCCAGTCTCCTCCTTACCAAAAAGATAGAGGGAAATCACAGAAGGTGAAAAAATTGCAGTTATGATCCCAACAACTGAGACATTCCATCTGTAAAGAAAGATTGATATCAGGCTGGCTCTCATTCCTTTAGAAAAAGACCCGATAGAAATAGTTATTGTATTCAATGGAAGTGTTTGGTAGGACGGAGATGGAGAAGATGCTTCCACATGTGGAATGCTTGGAATATATACAGAATAAAGCAGAAGGGAATACAAAAGCGAAGCTATTCATAAGACCGTAGACATAAGAGCGGAAATTAAGCCATTCAGCCCATCAAGTGTGCTCCGCCATTCAATCATGGCTGATACGTTTCTCAACCTCATTCTCCCACTTTCTCCCTGTAAGCCTTGAACCCCTTGACAATCAAGAACCTGTCTATCTCCGGTTTAAAAATACTCAATGACCTGGCCTCCACAGTCTTCTGTGGCAATGAATTCCATAGATTCACCACTCTCTGGAGGAAGAAGCTTCTCCTTATCTCCATTCTAAAAGATCTTCCCTTTACTCAAAGGCTGTGCCCTCGGGTCCTAGTCTCTCCTACCAATGGAAATATCTTCCCAACATCCACTCTGTCCAGGCCATTCAGTATTCTGTAAGTTTCAATTAACTTACTCCTCATCAATCTAAGCTCCATCGAGTATAGACCCAAAGTCTTCAAAAGTTCCTCATATGTTAGGCTTTTCATTCCTGGGATCATTCTCATGAACCTCCTCTGAACCCATTCCAGGGCCAGTATATCTTTTCTGAGATATGGGGCCTAAAACTGCGCACAATACTCCAAAGCTAGTAGGAACTGCAAATGCTGGAGAATCTGAGATAACAAGGTGTAGAGCTGGATGAACACAGCAGGCCAAGCAGCATCAGA
>JAHRHZ010000029.1:7318170-7331008 GCA_024137785.1 Ginglymostoma cirratum
AATACTCCAAATGTGGTCTGACCAGAAACTTATAGAGCCTCAAAAGTGCATCTCTGCTTTTGTATTCAAGTCCGCTCAAAATAAATACCAAAGCTGCATTTGCCTTCTTAACTATTGACTCAACCTGCAAGTTTACCTTGAGAGAATCCTGGACTAGAACTCCCAAGTCTCTTTGGACTTCAGACTTCTGAATTTTCTCCCCATTCAGAAAATAGTCCATGCTTATATTCTTCTTACCAAATTGCATGGCCTTACATTTTCCCACGTAGTTCTCCATCTGCCACTTCTTTGCCCACTCTCCTAGCCTGTCCAAATCCTTCTGCAGCCTTCCCACTTTCGCAATACTACCTATCCCTCTACCTATCTTTGTGTCTGCAAACTAAGCCAGAAAGCCCTCAGTTCCTTCATCTAGATCATGAAGGTGTAAAATGAAAAGTTATGGTCCCAATACTGACTCTTGCATATCATCACTTGTTACCAGCTGCCATCCTGAGAAAGGCCCTTTTATCCCCATTCTCCGCTTTCTGCCCAACAGGAATAAAACCACAGAGCTTTCTTTACTGGGGGCCGGGCATACCTAGAATTCCCTCCCCTAAAAGACTCTGAATGCTGGACTACCGGAGCTTTCAAAACTGAGATATTTTTATTAGACGAGTGTACAGAGGAAAATTGAGTAATGAATAGTAAATGGAGTTGAGGTACAGATCAGCCATGATCTAGTTGAATGTTGTAGCAAAGCCCATGGACTGAATGGTCCGCTTCTGATCCTCTGTGTTCCTACATTCCCTGATCCCTGCATCACAGCAAAAACTGTGCTTTGAAAATTTGTATATAATAGCTGATGTTGGATCGTTTGCCTGTTTAAGCACTGCCCCTGATATTCCATTCCACTACAATGGAAGAACTGAATACCAGCTGCTGTGTATAATGGGTGACTGATATCGCCTGAGTTGATTTTCTACCCCTCTTTGTTTTCAACAGAAAGAAAGAAGCATCTTAGTTTTCCAGCATTTAACTATTGTTGCTCCATGACAAGCTGCTATTATATTCTATAAAATGGCAGCTAGGCCCATGAAGCAGAATTTGAGAATGTAAGTGACCCTGTCACATAGCTCTCCAATCTGCAGGGGACCCTAATCAACAAACAGAGGTAGCAACTGACTTGACCATTAACAGGATACTGTCAATAGGAATACTGATACCAATAAGAAATTATCACAATACCATTAAGACCTAAATGAGTCTGTTTTATAGCTGTTCAAAGACTATTGGATCCATGATTTTAAAAAGATGTTCAATTGTAATGGATTTATGAAGTGATTCTCCGTTTAAAACCACAGTAGAAAATCATAAATGTTGAAATAAAACCTTGAATTCAACTTGAAAACACAACACTTGCAATTTAGATCAGTGCAGCTTTTGGCTTTAGTTTTATTATCCTCCTCATTCCAGTCTACATAAGGTCATTAGCTGAGATATTAAAATTGTGTCTGTCTCCATGTGCACTAATTGGCAGACTTGATCCTGAACATTTCCCACATTTACACTTATTATTTTGAACCAAAATAAAAATTCCTTGTGCTCCTTGTACAACAGATCCAACACCAGGATCTTGGTTGACAGAGCTGTGGTGATTCCCATTCTTCTTTATGGCTCTGCGATGTGGCCTGTCTACAGCAGACACCTCAAGGTGCTGGAGCAGCACCGCCGAAGCTGCCTACGCAAGATCCTGCAAATCCTCTGGGAAGAAAGATATATCAACACCAGTGTCCAAGAGCAGGCCAACATCCCCAGCATGGAGGTACTGACCACCCTTGGTCAGCTATGATTGTCTGGACGCGTTGTCTGCATGACTAACACGAGACTCCCTGAACAGGTGCTCTTCTCTCAGCTTCAAAACAACAGGTGAGCCCCAGGCGGGCAGAGGAAACGGTTCAGTGATACCCACTAGGCCTCACGGACAAAGTGCAGCATTCCCATGGACACCTGGGAATCACTGGCCCAAGACCGTCCAAAGAGGAGGACGAGCATCTGAGAAGGTGCCCAGGCCTCGAGACTTGCCGTCCAGTAAAAGCGGAAACCAGGCAGAAACATGCAGAAGGGGCACACTACCACACCAACACGCCACCCACTCCTTCCCAAGACCACCACTTGCCCTATGTGTATCAGAGGCTGCAGAAGCCACATCAATCAGTACAGCCACCTACAGACTCACCTTGAGAGTAGAAGAGAGTCATCATTGTCTGCAAGGGACCGCCGATGTTGATGATGATTTTTTTCCCACCTTAGTTGCACTGCACATTTCATGAAGTGTAAATCTATTATTATTGCAAATCTTGGAAAGTTACTTCAAGCGTAGAGAAACCTACAATGAAGGTTTTGATTGAAGATGGTTTGTCACAGCGTGGTTGGGGTAGGCCATCAGGTTTATTTGCCCTTTTAGCTTTAGAATGTCCTTAATTCCGATCCTTGTGAAACCCAAGGCCCACATTGTCTGGTGTTGCATTCTGCTACATGTTTATTATTAGGTTAGATGCACACTCAATACTAAACTATTTCTGTAACACATATCTAAAGATCAGTAACTAAGTACAATCACATACAACATGGATGGGGACATATAAGAGAAGTAAACTCGTACTTGCCTAAATGGGAATGATATAAAATTATATTTACTGATGGACTAATGATATGTAAATTCTTTCTAGTCAGTTGATTAATTCAACTTCAAATTGTGCGTCGAAGCATGGAAAAAAAATTAAGGACAATGTGTGAAGGCTGGGGAATGGAAGGATATAAGCTTGATCCTCACTCTTCACAGATTCCAGACTAAACCAGTGAAAGAGGGAAGGGGAAATCTAACACAGAGGTGTCAAAACAAAACTGCACAGATGCCTGTTCCCATCAACTGCGTATTTCCAGGTAAAGTCCTGATACTGTCAGTAGGCCCCTCATTAACATATGTCAAAGTGCTAATGGAAGCTTTCGGTGGTACCCCTCTTTAAATACCCAAATTAAGGAGGCACTGATTGGTGTTTATGTTGGAATTGATTGGAGAATGTGACAAGCACATTCCCAGCTGTTCCACGGACAATGAAGCTGATCACACTGTATGTGTTTGACATTTCATGCACTTTTAATGTTAATAAGTCTGGAACCACAGAATGATGGCAGTCTAGTGACGTGTTCAGCTTACTGGGGGCTTGACGGACCAAGCTGACCCTACTGAGTGAAGACCATGTGCACTCTTCTGTTGAAGTTTAATTAGAGAACAGTGATAATTGAACCAGTGCCTACGGATGTCATTCAGTTCCTATTTTAAAGTCACACATTCCATTCTCCTTTACAGATCACCATTATAAATTCTTATCCCCACATTTATAATGCAAACTGTCTATGTAAACTGGTCACATGGTAATTGCATCGTCCTCCCTGGACTGACCTATCTCCTCCCTACCCCCCTACCTACACTCACCTTTACTGGCTCCATCCCCGCCTCTTCGACTTGTCTGCCTCCTCTCCACCTATCCTCTCCTCTATCCATCCTCTATCCGCCTCCCCCTCCCTATTTATTTCAGAACCCTCTTCCCCTCCCCCATTTCTGATGAAGGGTTTAGGCCCGAAACGTCAAGTTTTCCTGCTCCTATGATGCTGCTTGACCTGCTGTGTTCATCCAGCCCCATGCTTGTTAACATGGTAATTGCACACTGGATCAATTGTGGCACAATAGCACCTCCACCTGGAGGCGAATGTACTGAGAGGAAATGTTACCGTGGCATAGAATGAGTCAAGTGGGGACATTGGAGGGTTGTTGATCTGTAATAGGATCTCCTGCATTCAGTAAGGACCATGAAGATGACTCAGTCCTAACAATATTATGTCTGTTCTTCAGCTCAATGATGTTTTAAACCACCATACTTATGTAATTATTGTGTTATTATTGCAGAACTCAATTCAATTATACCAACAAGGCAACTGAGTTCCACAACCAAACAACAGCTCAAGGTGTGTATAATTTAAAAAAAAACCAACTATTATAATCTGGAGCTCCCTGCTTGACAGGCTGGTGGAAGCAGATTGAACAAAACTTTAAAGGGGAATTGGATAATTTCTTTCAGAGGAAACATTTGTGGGACAACAAGGACTAGGGGAAGTGAGGCTAGTGAATCACTTGTTTTTGTTTGTAAAAAAAAATGGTAAAGCAAAATAGAAAGGGAGCAATAGAGGGACAAAACCAACAGATACACCAATTGCCGAGGGAGATCGAGAATGGAATGATCTTGCAACTTCTCAGTGGATGACAGTTGAGCGATGTAGAAGATTGTCAGCGTGAGGATAGGAGATATTAAAAGGGCACGGGAATGTCCTAAGAGTTGAGGGGCAGTAAAAGTCCAAAAAAAAAAATTGACACAATAATACAAGAAAGTTAGGAAAAAGACAAAGCTCAAATTCTCATTAAAAATCATAATTCAGCTCGTTACTGCGCTGATTGGGATGATCATCTTTACTGGTCTGCACCGTTAACAGTTTATCTGAATTTTATGAACAAAAACAGAAGTTGCTGGAAAAGTTCAGCAGGTCTGGCAGCAAGTGTTAAGGAAAAATCAGAGTTAATGTTTCGGGTCCAGTGACCCTTCCTCAGAATTGTTCCAATTGACCTGGATTCTACAATGATGTTGATCTAAAGTTATGATTTTCTGCCATGGCTCTTCATGTGATTGGACAAGCAGACTATCAAGCTACATTTCATTGGACACAGGGGACAGGACAGGATGTCCTTGAGATAGCGGGATCCTGAATGCAGCATTTTCTCCCTTTGCGTTCATTCTTTGCCTCATTATTAAAATGTTGCAACTCAAAGTACGCTGCAGCTTGATGAAAACGTAGTCCACTCTCTGGACAATTGGGAACAAACTCCTCCAAGTGATACATGGTAATGCTGCCAAGCTTTAGGAACAGCTTCAGAGTGTCCTTGATGTGTTTTCTTTGTCCTCCTCTGGAACACTGGCCATTGAGATTTGAGAGGAGACTGTTTATAGCCATTAAAGCACAGTGCATCAAAGTTTTTCCTGAATACTGGTGGAACTTGTTTCAAAAAGGAACCTAACATTTGATCAATGCATTTCCCATTGAAGGCAAGGAATGAGTTGAAGGATTGCTAATGGGATTTTACTATCACTCTTATTCACCACCGACACAAAACCCAGTCGTACTGATACACAGGAGTGTAACAATGACAACTACTATGTACACTAGGGTGACCGAGGAAGGGATGAGGTGAATGTTGCGATGACACATCCTCTTAAAGTTCTGAGTCTCCTCAGGGGTAGTGCTTGAGGCGGATTTTCATGGCATTGGACTGACTCCAGCAGCTTTTAAAAATCAAGCGCTGGATGGGAAAGTGCTGTCTACATTCCTGACAAATCCTACTTTTGTCAACAGAGGTAAAGGGGCTGAAAGTGAATCACGTAGGTGGGAAACCTGAACTCACCAGGATGCTTCAAATTAGTGCTCAGCTCAAACATTCCAATTGTAGTTGTTGCCCCAACTCACAGTCTGACATTGAAATTTCTTGGCTGGTTTTCTCTCTCTGTCCTCCATGAGAGATTGGAAGCTTATCACCTCCTTCTGTCCTCCCTCCCTACGTCAGCATGAGCTGTCCTTCAGCATATCCTCACCAACCCCCCCCACCTTCTCCCAATCATGCAGTATGTCAGTTGAATGAGAGCTATGGGTCAGGCAGCAAAGCCACTGTGCCCAGTGCGTGATCATAGAGGTGAGAACATACCTGATAAAAACCAAAAGAACTGCAGATGCTGCAAATCAGGAACAAAAACAAAGTTGCTGGTAAAGCTCAGCAGATCTGGCAGCATGTGTGAAGGAGAAAACAGAGGTAACCTTTCGGGTCCGGTGACCCTTCCTCAGAACATACCTGACCCTGTTTCTCAACAATTTCACTCATATTTATTAGAGATTCCTTTTGGTCACCCAATTACACTCACCCATAACTCCACCTACCACCTATAATGACCCTCTTCCTACTTTCAAAACTCACCATTTCACAGTGATTCATATCATTCCCATTGACAGCATTCACATATCATCTCTGAAGTTCACTTCTTTTGCCTGTTATGAGATTAAGAGCTGAGTGGCCCCTGGTAGTACCCAAAGTGAGCATCAGGTTATTTCTGTACAGGTTCCAATTGATAGCACTACTGAATACCCCTTCCATCACTTTGCTGATGACTGGACTGATGATCAGATCCATCAAAGCTATCAAGTAAGTGTCCAACAAAATGTGTGATGTTTTTTAAAAAAGGTGCTAGTTATTTCAGGATGTCTGCTGATATAAACAATTATAAAATCGATACTGCATGACCGATACTAAATGATCATTTTCATATTGGGGTTTTTGTTCTGTGAGTATGTTGTTAGACGGCTTCAACCATTTATAGAATGAAAATATTTGCTTACACAAGAAATAAAGATTTAAGTGGCATGCTGTTTACATAGAACATAGAACATAGAACAGTACAGCACAGTACAGGCCCTTCGGCCCACGGTGTTGTGCTGAACTTTTACCCGAAGCCTAATGTCCATTTAACCTCCACCGCTACCTTATACTATCATCCATATGCCTATCTAATAGCCGCTTAAATGCTCCTAATGAGGCTGACTCCACTACCCTCTCCGGCATTAGAGATGAGTTGAAAGAATTTCAATTTTTGAATGTTCATTGCATTGATGAGCAATTTTTCAAAAGAGATATCATCAATTGACAAACTTTGTTCTGTCAGCACACCTCCCAAGGATACTAAGGGTGGAAATTTACCACCCACTGAATGACATGGGGATTGGTGAGATTGGGAAGATCACGTGTGATGGCCAGCAACAAAGAGAGCAAAAAAGGATCATTTCCAACTATGTTTTAAATGAAAAAAAATGAAATTCCTGCTAGTAAGTAACAAGAGGTCTATTTGTATGTGGTAGCATGCATTAACATGTTCACTATTATATCATCACACTTGATTGATATGTAGTTTTACACTCTCCCGCTCATCATAGAGAAAGTAGATGGTATCAATTCCTGACATGACAGTTTGTGTGCATACCTGATCATTCTGGATCACCAGTCGCTCCTCTGGACCTCCATCACTCATCAACATCTCAGGGCATGGCCCACGAGCAGTAATCACTGGCTCTACCCTATTTAGCAAAACCTTCAGGTGCCTGTTGGTGAAGAAACTCACCAAAAATTACACTTGGACAACATTCTGTTGAGATTCAACCTTGCGTGAGTTAGCATGGTGACAGAAAGGAAAAAGGTGGCTGTGGTGTGTAGGAGTGGGCATAGGTGCTAGAAGGGCTTTCAACATCATTGGGGGAAAAGAGGCTGTGACACATAGTAAAGTGTGTATAGAGTGGCATGGAGTGTATGAGAGGTCGTGGCAGATGGGTAGATAGATATTGGCTAGGTTGGAGGTACGTGAGGCCATGGGGATAGGTACAGGGAGGTAGGCTGGGATAGAGGGTGTGGTTGCTATGTGTGTGAGTGTTAGATAATAAGTTGTGTGTATTGGTGTGGGTAGAGTGAGCATGCATATTGGGTAACTTAATTGAAAACAGTAGTACTTGCAATTTTAAAACATATTTTTATGCAAAGAGGGATGTTTGGAAAAATCCATTTGTACAATTGTAGCATGTTGCAACTACATGGCATATCCTGTAACTTGTGTACAGTTTAGAACTTTAGATGTAGTAACTATTAAATCAAACAACATGAAACAATACTCCTCCCATAGTGAAAATAGAATAATGGAGAGAGGATTAAACAAGTGGTCTTCCTGCTATAGGAAGGATGCAGTGAAACTTGAAAGGGTTCAGAAAAGATTTACAAGGATGTTGTCAGAGTTAAAGCGTTTGAGCTATGGGGAGAGGCTGAAAAGGCTGGGGTTATTTTCCCTGGAGCATCGGAGGCTGAGGGAATGACCTTATAGAGGTTTATATTTTCATGAGGGGAATGGATAGGGTCAATAGTCAAGGTGTTTTCCCCCTGTTAGGGGAGTCCAAAACTAGAGGGCATAGGCTTAAGGTGAGAGGGGAAAGATTTAAAAGGGACCTAAGAGGCAACTTTTTCATGCAGAGGGTGGTGCGTATATAGAACAAGCTGCCAGGGGAAGTGTTGGAAGCTGGTACAATCACAACATTTAAAAGGCATTTGGGTGGGTACATGAATAGGAAGGGTTTAGAAGGATATGGGCCAAATGCTGGCAAATGGGACTAGATTAATTTAGGATACCCGGTCGGCATGGACGAGTTAGACCAAAGGATTTTTTTCCATGCTGTCCAACTCCATGACTCTAAGTGAATGATAGTCCAAATTATTGCCTACAATCAACAATTTACATGTACTGTCATATATTTATTAGCTCTTCTCCTTTATGAGATTCCTAAGACTAATTAATCATTTGCACCAAATTTGAATACTTTTAGTTGTGGCTTCTATTGTCCTGTGGTTTCTACATCGAGTCTCATTACCGAGAAAAATTATACAAGAGTGGCCAAGTTTCAGAAGGAATGAAATAAATTCAAATGTACAAGGCCAGTGACCTGTTTGAAGTGCAGTTCTGATTGCCTTCCTTCCCCAGGAGCAGAATAAGGGTCTACGGATTTCATAAAAGCCAATACAGCAACAACAATTAACAGAGCCCTGGAGTCCGTATATCTGTGGGAAAGAAATATAGCGCAATCTGTTTTTCCTCCATATTAAAATTATGTCAAGAAATATTGCAGCAAATTAGTTTTCCTTCTGGGCTGCTCCCTTTCCAAGGTTTAGATTTCCCAGGCTTGCTTGTTCAGGAAATTGAGAGTTGAACCAGAAAAGCTTTCCAATAATCGCTCCTCTCCAGCAGCAACAAATATGAGGGATAATCTTTTTTGGTTTTGGTTTAATTCTTGTTTGTCACACTTAGAAATTGATAGTGGCAGTTATTGCTGAATAGTATTCAACAATGCTGACCAGCATTTTGTGGAGGTATCTTAAAGCCTGAAGCTGTAAAGGTCAATAATGCATCACAAGACTTGGCACCTTGAAAATCTTTTTACGAGTTGTGTTGATTTTCTTGCACATGCTCCAAACGTAAACGATTTTCAGTGTCTTTTGCAAATGTTTCAAAAAAGAAAATAGGTAAAGCTTCTGGGCTGAACCATTCTTCAAAAAGAGAAGTGAGGCTTAGTATGAAATTAGGAGCATGAAAATGCACAGAAACAGAGATTCGGTAAACTGGCAGAAATTTACGATTCCGTGAAGAGATGCAATAAAAGCTGGAAGAGCTGCAGGAAGTGAAAATGAGGGGAGAAAAAGACTTTCAAGGATAAAAACAGCAGATTTGTAAAAGTATATTAGGAACAAAAGAGGGTGGCTCAATGCCATGTGGTTCCTTTAAAGGTTGAAGACAATTTGATGCAAATTTGGATTATAAATACCTAAGGTTTAGTAGAGGACAGGACAGACTGAGGAGACTTGAAGGCTTCCATATTTCAGTTAGGAAGCAAAGATTGGGAGCAGAAGATTACAAATAGCACATTTTTTGACGACTTCTAGTTTTTGAAATCTGCAGAAATAAGCTTCATATTCTCATGACAGTCATTCCTTGGCAGATGCTTACTGTTCTCAGAGTTTTGCAAAACAATGGGCTGAATTTTCCCCATGGAGTTGAGATTGATTTTGGGTCTGATTGAAGTCAAGAGCTTCAGGTGGTTAAGCTGTTAGTCGGCATGTACCCTGTCCAATCAAGGGCAGAGGGTCAGATCTAGAAGTTGGAGAGCCAAGCTATGCCTTTTAGATTGACAGGACCAGGAAACTCAACAAAGTTGTAGTGAAACTAGGCTATAGGATAGATCATTGGAATGTAATAGCAGATATTTAAGAGGATATTTCAGAATATTCAGTGTAAGTATAAATCACAGTATAAAAAAAATTTAAGAGGAGATCTACCATCCACTGTTAACAAATGAAAAAGGGGAAAGCATCAGACTTAAGGTAAAAGCATACAATTGCCAGATCAGATAGTAGACAAAATATACATAATAGCAGAGATTGTTCAAAGATTAATAAGGAGAAAGAAATTGGAGAAGAAGCTAGCAGAAAATGTAAAAAAAAAGTCAGTAAAATTTCCAAAGATTTTAAAATAACAACAGAGGGAGTGAAATGGATTCAAATGAGGAAAAATAGTTAAAAAAGTAAAATGAATGGCCTTTATTTGAATGTGCTTGTATTCGGAATAAAATATATGAATTATCAGCATTAATACAGTTTAATCAGTCTGATCTTATGGCCATTACAGAGATATGGTTACAAAGTGATCAAAGCTGAGAAATAGATTTTTCTGCATATGAGACCATTTGAAAGGACAGGAAATGAATGGTGAAAGGGTAGCATTGTTAATATAGGATAGAATAAGTACGATAGCAAAAAATGATATTGGATTAGAAGATGTAGAATCCAAAAAGATAGAAGTAAGGAATAAAGCGGGGAAGAAATCATTGGTAAATGTATTCCAAGGGCTCCCTAACAAGAGCCATAAAGTGGGGCAGGGAATAAATCAGGAAAGAATGAAGGATGTAAAAAAAAAGTAGTACATTGATCATGGGTGACTTTAATCTTCATGTAGACAGAGTACATTGGCAAAGGTAGCCACAGTGAATAAATCATAAAGTGTATTTGGGACAATTTCCTAAATAACATGTATGGATCCAACCAGGGATCAGGCTATTTTGGATCTGGTGATGTGTAATGAGTCAGGTTTAAAAAATGATGTCACAGTAAAAGATCCACAACAAAACAGTGACCATATCATGGTCGAATTTAGCATTCAGTTTGAGAGGGAGAAATATGGACTGGAAACAACTGTGCTAAACTTAAATAGGGTAATTATACAGGAATGAGGGCAGACCTAGTTTGAGTGGATTAGGAAAGGGGTAGACCAGCAAAAATGGTTGAGGATCAATGATAGACATTTAAAAAAATAGCTTATGGTTCACAGCTAAGATATATGCTAATGAGAAATAAGAAAGGGTTAAACGACTCATGCTTCACCAGGGCAATTAAGAATAGCATCAAATTGAAAGAAAAACAAACGTATGATGTAGCAAAGATTAACAATAAGCCATGGGATTGGGGAAGTTTTAAAAACCTACAAAAGATAACCATAAAAAAAAAGCTTTGAGGGTCAACTTGCAATTAATATCAAGACAGACAGCAAGAGCTTCTTTAACTACGTAAAAAAGAAGAGAGAGAGGCCAAAGTGAACACAGACCCCTTAGTAAATGAGGCTGAGGGAATAATAAAGGGGAGCCAGGAAATGGCAGAGGAATTGAAAAAATACTTTGCATCTGTCTTGAATCTAGAAAACACTAATAGCATTCCAAAAGTACTAAATAATCAATAGGCAAAAGGAGGAATAGAAATAAGTTCAATAACTATCACTAGAGAAAAAGTGCTAGAGAAACTAATGGAAAGTGGCTGGATTCATAAGACATAGGAACAGAAGCAGCATCAAGTTCCTCAGAGTGACGATAACCAACAACGTGTCCTGGACCTCCCACGTAGATGTGATGGTCAAGAAGACACAATAACACCTCTTCTTCTCAGATAGCTTAGGAAATTCAGTATGTCCATAAGGAGCACACCAACTTTTACAGATGCACCATAGGAAGCATTCTATCCGAGTGCATAACAGTCTAGTAGGGTGACTGCTCCGCCCAGGACTGTAAGGAACTACACAAAGTTGTGTGCACAGCCCAGACCATCACAGAAGCTAACTTCCCATCCATGGACTCCATTTACACTGCTTACTGCCGCAGAAAGGTGACCAACATCATCAAAGGCCCTTCCTACCCAATAACACTCTCTTACAACCTCTTCCATCAAGCAGAAGATACAAAAGCCTGAGCACATGTACCAACAGGTTCAAAACAGCTTCTTCCCTGCTATTCTTAGACTAATGAATGGACCTCTTTAACTTCAATAATGTTGAACTTGCTTTGTTCACCTCTTGTGCAGCTGTAACCTCGCATGCCTTGTTCTGTCTAAGCACCCTCTGATCTGTATGTCCTTGTTTGCTATGATCTGCCTCTACTGCTCGCAAAACAAAACTTATTACTGTACTTAGGTACATTTACCACAATAAATCAACTGAAATCATTCAACCCATTTAGTCTGCTCTGCCATTCAATGGGACCATGGCAGATCTGATAATCTTCAACTCCACTTTCTTAACTTTCCCCTATAACCCTTGATTCCCTTACTGTTTTGAATATCTGTTTATGTCAGCCTTGGATATACCATGACCTAGCCTCAACAGTCAGATTCACTACTTTCTGAGAGAAGAAATTCCTCCTCGTTGCTGTATTAAATGTGACCCTATATTCTGACATTATGCTCTCTGGTCCTGAATGGTCCTACAAGAGAGAAACAACCTCTTAGCATCTATACTGTTAAGTGTCCCTAAGATTCTTTTACGTTTTAATAAGGTCACCTTTCATTTTTCTAAACTCCAGTGAGCACAGGTCCAACTTACTCAACCTCTCTTCATAGGACAATCCATCCATAACCCTGCCCATTGTATCACTGTGCCGGCACACTCTGTCCTAAAAGGGCAATCACTAATTTTTAAATAGTGCCTCTGTTTGCACCCTCAGCCTCACATTACTCCTGTCTTGCCTTGGCACACACGATACAAGGAAGCTACCTCCCTTATTTTGACTGAGGCTGACTGACAATCAAGACAAGCTTCCTTGTATCGTGTGTGCCAAGGCAAGACAGGAGTAATGTGAG